>QJPP01001615.1:0-113816 GCA_003996215.1 Jaltomata sinuosa | reverse complement strand
CGCGACGCGGATTCTGAACGTTTTTGGGTTTATTTCCTGGACTCCGATAAATACCCTATGTTAGGTTTATTTTAAAAAACATTAAGAAATTCATTACCCATTATTTTTAGGAGAGTTTTGAGCGAGAATTTGAGAGAAAAACACTACACAATCACGTTTTTCTTCTCGATCATCTTGTTCTTGATCGTTCTTGGGATTTTAGCTTCTTGTTCTCGAAAAGCTTGGAGCTTGTGTTCATCTATTTTGTAAGAACTCTTTCTTATTATTATGAATACTATTTCTTCATTCTTTAGCTTTGCAAGCATGAGTAATTAACTTCCCACAACTAGGGTTGTGGGAGCCATGGCTAAAATAGCGATATAGATTCCGGGTAGCGTCGGGTTCAATATTTATGATTGTCACATTGTTAATCATTCATTATTAACGTTTTCTAGTGGTTGCAAACATTAGAACATGCCTAGGTTTAATTTGCTTGAGTAAAGAGATTAAAACCGGGAAATTTGATTAATTACAAGGATTCAAGACTACCAACTCTCGTCTTATGATTGATGCTGTAACTAGATTAATCTACTTGATGTTTAGGATTGAAATATAAAATCTCACCTTTTCAAGCTCGAGAGAATTGAAAAGGAAATTCGTCTATTCTGTTGAGAAATGTTTAGATGATACCATTAATTCAATCACATCGTGACACGCATATAAGAAAGAACCCAGTTAAGCTTGAATCGACATTGTTATAACGCCATGGTGAACACTTCCCTAGTTCTCTCTCATATTGATTAAAACTCGTACGTTATTAGTTGCTTTGTTCAAATATTGATTTCACAAACCCCCCCCTTATTTACCGGAAATTATTGACCACTAGTCAAATAACTCACGAATGACCTAATCTGCACCTTATTCCCTGTGGGATCGACCCCAACCTCTGTTGGGTTCTATATTTGACGACGACCGCTTATGCTTCTTAAATTGAGGTGTAGTTTGGGCGTTATCAAATTTTGGCGCCGTTGCCGGGGAATACGGTTGTTTATTAAGTCTTGTGTGTTTATTTGACTCTTAGTCATATTTCCTGATTTTACTTTTATTTGTTGTTTTTGTTTATTACAGGGTACTGAGTTGTGCATGCCAAGTACCCGACGCTCGGGTGAACCAATATTACCCTATGACCCCGAGCTCGCAAGAACGCTAAGGCAAACCATGGCTGCACAACAAACGAAGGCAGCAAGGCTCGTTGCAGAACAGCAGTCTCAACAGGATCAACATCATTTGAATGCTGAAGATATAGAGGGTGACACTGCATTAGACGGAGTTGGTGCTACGGGCGCCATTATTCTTCCTCCACTAGCGCCCGGGGCCAAGTTCAATATAACTAGCACAATGCTCCAGCTGTTGAACTTAAAGGGACTGTTCCGTGGTATGGCTGGTGATGATCCAAACCGGCACCTGATGAATTTCGTGGGTATCTGCAATTCGTTTGAATTGCCTGGAGTAAGTCAGACCGCGATCAGACTCAGGTTGTTTCCATTGTCTCTATCTGATGAGGCAGCGTTATGGTTGACAGAGCTAACCCCCGACTCTATCGCAACTTGGGGAGAGTTGAAAGGAGCTTTCTTAGAAAGGTTCTTTCCTCCCTCTAGGATGATACAGTTGAGGGATGAAATTAGCAATTTCAGACAACAACCTCACGAGGCGTTACATGAGATGTGGTTGCGGTTCAAGAAGAAGCTGACACAATGCCCTAACCATCAGTTGACCGACAATTTCCTGATGCAGACATTTTACAGGGCACTAAATTCGGCTACCAAGCCGACACTAGATAACGGAGCAGGTGGAGCGTTTATGGGCCTCACTTTTATCGATGCCACAGCTATTCTAGACCGGCTCACTAAAACCAACAGGGCATGGCATACACGGGACACCGAGATGGCTGCTAGCACTCATGCAATCGGTATGTCAGCAGAATAGCGCAGGAGATAGGAAGAGTGGGATCAAGATATGGCCCATCTGAAAACGCAAATGGACCTTCTGACAAAACATTTGCTGTCAGGAGACATGGAGAAAGTGAAAGTTGTGGGTTCCCAAAGTAGAGCAGCAGAGTTCGAGTCTGAAGAGGAGGCGAATTATTTGGGGGGTTTCCAGGCCAATGGCCAGGGAAACCAAGGTCGGAACTACCAGAAGGACAACTATTATGAAAAAGCTGGCTACAGAGACCGTGATCAGGGGAACTGGATGAATAAAACAGATAGAGGTGGGTTGTACATACCACCTGGTAACCGAGAAAGAAGTAGCAATGATACAGGGACGTCCAAGTTAGAGAATAAGGATGGACAAAGTAAAGTTATGTGGAAATAGTAGGTCGGTGATTCCAAGGAGAGTTTAGTCACTATTCCCCAAACGTATCCTACCTACACCCGAAGCCTCATTACAAGCCAAAACAAGTCCTGTAGTGATCCCGAGCGGCTTTCTAAAGAACTGAAATAGAATAGTAAGGGCAAGCCTATGGCATCGCATGTGCATTATTTGAAATCGTTTGTGAGTGCGAGCGTCTTACCTAGTCCTAAATTTTGTGTGTGGGACTTCTTTGTGGTGAGGGCACCAAGATCTCTGCATTATCTATTGACTGTTAGGGTAGCTGCGCGTGTGTATGCATAATGTTCTATCATATCGGAATGACATGTCTGGATCCTTGCAAGTTAATGTTGCATACATTTGTATGCTACCGGGGGGTGGCTTGATTTAAAATCGGATGAACTGTTGAAGGGCCATGATTTGCTAGTGACACGAGTCTTAGTTGAGTCATCTTTTTGTTTTTGTTGTCATGTTGCTTGAGGACAAGCGAACGTTTTATGTTGAGGGTGTTGATGTGCCGCCATTCTACCGCCATTCTACGGCATATTTGACTCCTTTAACTAAGAATAATCATGAGTTTTCAAGCAACCGTTGTCGTTTTTGATGTTTTTATGTTGGAATTGCAGGAAATAGCGACAAACGTAGAAAAGGAAGGAAATACGATCAAAAGAGCGCCACTGGTTAAGAGTGACGGCCACCATGACGGGCCGTCACACATGTGACGGTCCGTCAAGTAGACCGTCAAGTTGAGGCAGCACACTGCCTAGTGGCGACGGCCACTGTGACGGTCCATCAAGCATGTGACGGTCCGTCACCCTGACCGTCAAGTTGAGGCAGTACGCGGATTCCGAACATTTTTGGGTTTATTTCCTGGACTCCTATAAATACCCTATGTTAGGTTTATTTTAAAAAACATTAAGAAATTCATTACCCATTATTTTTAGGAGAGTTTTGAGCGAGAATTTGAGAGAAAAATACTACACAATCACGTTTTTCTTCTTGATCATCTTGTTCTTGATCGTTCTTGGGATTTTAGCTTCTTGTTCTCGAAAAGCTTGGAGCTTGTGTTCATCTATTTTGTAAGAACTCTTTCTTATTATTATGAATACTATTTCTTCATTCTTTAGCTTTGCAAGCATGAGTAACTAACTTCCCACAACTAGGGTTGTGAGAGCCATGGCTAAAATAGCGATATAGATTCCGAGTAGCGTCGGGTTCAATATTTATGATTGTCACGTTGTTAATCATTCATTATTAACGTTTTCTAGTGGTTGCAAACATTAGAACATGCTGTAACTAGATTAATCTACTTGATGTTTATGATTGAAATATAAAAGCTCACCTTTTCAAGCTCGAGAGAATTGAAAAGGAAATTCGTCTATTCGGTTGAGAAACGTTTAGATGATACCATTAGTTCAATCACATCGTGACACGCATATAAGAAAGAACCCGGTTAAGCTTGAATCGACATTGTTATAACGCCATGGTGAACACTTCCCTAGTTCTCTCTCATATTGATTAAAACTCGTACCTTATTAGTTGCTTTGTTCAAATATTGATTTCACAACCCCCCCTTATTTACCGGAAATTGTTGACCACTAGTCAAATAACTCACGAACGACCTAATCTGCACCTTATTCCCTGTGGGATCGACCCCAACCTCTGTTGGGTTCTATATTTGACGACGACCGCTTACGCTTCTTAAATTGAGGTGTAGTTTGGGCGTTATCAGTCTCCAAGCTTCCAGACTTGTTTTAGGATTTTGAGTTTCGACTTGGTTTTGAGCGTGGGGTCCACTTTTCATTAAAACAATATCCGTTGGGAGTTTCATCGATTCTATTGAGTCTGGAATGCTGTTTCTTGTAGGGTAGCATGGTTGGTTTGTGTTCATGGTGTCCCAGATGAATCCTGAGGGTCCGTCGGAAGATTTTTGGACTTGGGGAAATTGCTGGGTGCTGCATTAAGTCTTGTTTCTTGACCATCGCATTCTCGAAGGATCTCCTTTGCGTTCGCGATGTAGCCTGCTGGGATCCGGCTTGGCTTCCTCTTCGCGATGGTTGGGCCAGCTGTTCTCCGCGAACGCGGGGGTCCTGTCGCGATCGCGATGAAGGACCCCTGACAGCTATTTAGAGTCTCAACTTCATTTTCTCATTCTAAATTCTGAAAACTCCATTGTTGAAGCTCCCAAGCTCCTATTTTCCAGCTCCTTGCTTCAGTGTCCTGCACCCGGTTAGTTCCCTCGTCACCCCTCTCTTTCTTCAGTGGTAGTTTTCGTATTTCTCCCGCTAATTTCCCTTGTTGTTAAATTTTGAAATTGGGGTGATCCTTGTAGAAATCTGATCTTTTGGGGACTGCATGTTCTTAAATTTGTGCAACTCATATCCGTGGTGTGTTTCTCTTATCGAGGTTGGTTTTCGCCTTTAAATTCTGAGCTTTCCCGTTTTACTCCCGTGAATTAGTAGCTCTTTGGGGCTGTTTTGGGCCCCGAAATGAACTCCGTTCGCGCCCAAACTTTGGGCATGAGTTCTTTAACCCACCGCAAGCATAACTATGATTTTGTTTTCTGTTTTGTTGCACGGGCCCCGAGGGTCATTTTTCTGACCCAATTTCCAGGCCATTTTTCCATATCGCAATATGGGTGTCATTCTTCTTGTCTTGACACCTAATTTATGTTCTTGATAGCGTGGTAACTTTTTAAAGCTGTTCAGAAGGGGAAGGGACACGAGTGACGGTTCGTGCTTGCAGTTTGGCCCCGATGTAGGTTATGGTTTACCTTTTAGACTGAGTTTAGTTAGATAATATATATTTGTATGTTACTGGAACGCTAGGTTGGATTTTAGATAGACTTTAGGCTTAAATCATGTTTATCATGTTAATTGGCCATTCTGAATTTTTAGCCTAGAACTGTATGTTATCCTTAGCCTAGGAGCTTGCTTCTTCTGTGTGACTAGTATAACATCCTTAGCATGCTTTTAGGAGGCTTTAGAGGTAGAATAGAGTTTTCCCATAGGTTTTCGCTTTTATTTTTGCTTTACTTCTTTATTCTATCATTGTGTGTAATTGTGGGCCCGAGGCCATATCTAGGATTTGGACGGAGTTTCAGGTTAGTTCTCTTGGTTTGGAGGGTATTCTTGTCCTGTTTGATCTGGTGGTGTAGTTTTGCCTCTGTTTGTGAACATTCATATTCATATCATATGACATATCGTTGGTACAATAAGGAAATGATTTTCAAAGGTTTTTGGTTTGAAAGGAGGCTCTAGGAGGCTCTACTAATGTTGCGATGATTTTTCGGACTAAATCGAGCTATTTTGAGTATCACCTTGGTTTTTAGAAGGAAAAATGAGGAAATTCTATTTTCTGCATATGTATATATTTATAGTCTGATGCGGTATTCTGCACCCCCGATGCATTATTCTGGGTATTTTACTATTTCACATACACATATGCATAGTATGATGCGGTATTCCAGACACCCGATATGGTATTCTGGGCGCCCTATGCGGTATTTCGAGTTTATACTCTATTACATTCATACATGCATCATCGTGCACCGCATTGCATTTGTTTTGGCACGTGGATTGACTCTGATTGGCTTGATGTTGTTTTTCCTTCCCTTTCTTTTTGGTTTATTGGCATGTCTCCGGCGTTATAACTAGTTTTAGGTAGATCCCTGTATAGTTAGGTGCTTTCCGGCAATCTATTTATATATACTACCTTTCTGCGCTCGGTCGGCCTATGATGCCTACTGAGTACCCATTGTCTTGGTACTCATACTACATTCTGCATCTCTTTTTCTGATGCAACACCTAGTATGAGCCACCCTCGTTGATCTTTTGTCGTTCGAGGCCCGTTGCTATTCGGATTGCGGTGAGCTCCCGAAGCTTTTGGAGACTTTACATGCTTTCCTTCTTGTACATCCTGTCTATATTTTGTATTTTGGATAAACAGGGGTTATTGTATAGCTACTCCTGACTTTAGTCGCTATTGTACTAGTGACACCAGGTCCGGGTTGGTTCTCGAGTATGTTTTGTCTCGTTGGTCACTTTAGGTCCTTCTTATGTATATTTTGTACGATGGTATGTATATATGCTATTGCCCTGTCTTTTCGTTTATGTCTTCCGCTTTTCTTTAGTTTAATTATTATTTATTATCTTCCGCGTATTTGGGTTAGGCTTGTCTACTGGAGGGCGATGTAGACGCCATCATGGCCCAGTTTTGGGTCGTGACACAAGGAGAAAACAAGCATATCATGCTAGCCACAGAAGATATGTATAAATCACAGAACACATGTGGAATAATAGAGAACGCATTTGGATCCTTGCAACAATAATATATATAGAAAGTTTTGAGAAATAGAGCGGTATACCGATAACCTAAACAAACAGGGAAGGAAGGAAAAGCAACTAATTATGATCATGCTTGAAAATATAATTCACAAAGTAGGAATAATCGATCATTATCCCACAAGTAACTATAACATAAACAGTGCTACGACAGAAGCTAGTACACTATTCTACCTACAGTCCCAATGGGCGCCCATACACCTGAGGAACATATACAAGTGAAAACAAACCCTCCGGCATCCCATACTATTGGAGCATACACTTAACAAACAGTAATCAAGGGTGGAACCAAACACAAAATGCATGATATGATGTGATATGCTCAGAAGTGTCAGTGGTGTCATATGCACCTCCTCCGATGCCCGTGGGCCCAGCAAGTAGGACGCATGGAAAGCTTCTTCCATATACCTCTACTACTCTGTATATCCCTCCTCCAGCACTCTTGGACCGTAGTCCCTAGTCCGGATCGTCAAGGTCCATAGAGGTCTCCGCGACCATATACAACTCTCAATATCTCAAATAAAGTTCCCGGACTCGAATTGGGTCTAAAATCAGTGGAAAAGTCAAGTCTAGCGCTCCGGCCCAGCCGAACCTAGTATAATATCAGAATCGGTAGTAAATCATGTCTAGCACTCCGGCCTAGACGAGTCTAGAATCAGTGTGAAAATCATTTCAAAAATCTCTTTTACTCTAAGAGGATCCATAAACATGTTTAAATCCATTTATAGCCAATTATTACAAAAAAGGGGCCCTCGGGGCCATGCAAAGTTAGAAAACTGGTGATAACTTGGCACGCAGCCATAGTAGTAGTAAAATCCAGTGTAGAAAACCCTTTTTCATGATAATGATGATATGATCGCAAATAATCAATAGCCCAATGGCTCACAATCAACCGGCCCTATACAGGCTCAGTCCGCTCTACAACATAGATAACCAGTTCCATAGTCGCAAATCAATGTCCGGGACTCAAGAACATTCCCAATATCCCACTATCTATGGTCCAGAGGCATAAATGAAGGCCACACGAGGCCACAAGGGGTGATACCACAAAGTAAGATCACATACTAAATTGAACATAGAAAGTAACAATGGATTGGAAGAAAACGGATAAGGTCTGGGGTGCCAACCGAGTAAACCCAACCCAAAGATGCTAAATAGTACAATTATAGCCTATATACGCAAAGTTTAAGGTAGGGAATCGTACCCTACCTTTTATCTAATGATAAGCTGCTGGAATAACATTGCCCATGCCCGAACAGCTCCGAGAAGCTCTCAACAACTAATACACTATCAAGAACATAATCTACGTATTAAAACAAAGCTAACAATACTCATATTGCTAAAAGTTTAGCCGGGTCAAAATTCGAGTCAAAAGCAGGCTCGTGGGCCCCTCAATCCCAAATCAGAAACAAAAAATATGACAATGCTCCCAAAACTGCCCGGAATACATGCTTAAAATTTGAGCAGAAATTGACCATCGAAAGGGCTTAAAATAGCCCAAAGAAACTCAAAATTAAAGAGGAAATTTACGGAATTAGACAAGAAAACTTACCAATTAACGACAAGGAAATGATCACAAATCGGAAATTAATCACCGCCATGCTTTAGAACTGATCAGGATTGAATAATGGTGCTTGGAGTTCAATTTTAATGGAGGAATTCATTTTTGGGTTTGAGTTGGAATGAACAATGAAAGAGAAGGCAACTTATAAGCTGCCAGCACTGCCTAGGCGCACGCGGCAAGGCGCTGCACACGTGGCCCTGTGCACACGCACACCAAGGCTTGGCAGAGGCCAGTCCAAGTGCTAGTGCAGTCTGCATGCACACCGGCTACTGCGCACGCGGCTAGGCACACCCTTCCCAGGCAACGCACATGCGCAAGCAAGAAGGGAGGGGTCGGCTGGGGCTACTGCACACACGCGGACATGCCCATGTGTGGGAGATGGCCTGGTTGGTGCTATGACAATAACCAACAACCAAAAGCCAAGGCAACTTTGAGAAATTCTCAGATTGACCTTTGGGAATGCATCTGGGGTTCCTCAAACACAAACAAACTATGCTATTCAACTAAAAATGGCATTTCAGACTCAACAGAATCGATGAAATTCCTAACGAAGGTTGATTTAATGAAAAGTAGGCCCCACGTCCAAAACCAACCTTAGACCAACTTTTCCAAAACAGAACTCCATGGCACAAAATGAGTTCGGAAGCCTCGAGACCTATACCAAAGGTTCTTCTAGCCCAAAGTCGACATTCCGAAGCTAACACCGCTGATGAAATTTCCATCTGATGCCATCTTCTTTGAATATTGACCAAAGTCAAACTTCTAAGTTCAACTGGCCAGAATACACAAAAAGCAAGACAAAACCAAACCAAAAACTCCTAGACCCCCGGGAAAAGGGTCTAAGTAGACAAAAATCAATGCTTCGAAGCTAATGGAATTGTTGGTATTTGATTCCGAGCATGTTTACCAAGAATCTTGACTTAAGTCAATGATTTCCTAAGTTAAAGCTCTAAAATAGGGAAATGGTCATAACAATATAACGAACGGCCAGGGAACCAAACCACTGATCTCAGCAAGCCATAAATGACTTAGGGCCGCTACAGGCAAGCTCTAATAGTACAAGGAAAGCAAAAATGTGGAAATAACCGAAAGGGTCATTACATCACCCACTACTAAAAAGGACTTTTGTCCTGAAATTCAAGAAGAAGGGAGTACCTAAAGGATTAAAAAACTACAGATACTGAGGTTGCATCTCTCTCTCAATATCCCAAGTAGTCTCTTCAACCAGAAGGTGCCTCAACTAAACTTTAACTACTGGAATCTCTCTAGACCTCAACCTCCTAACATCTCTGGCTAGAATAGCTACTGGCTCCTCAACAAAAGCCAACCTCTCATCCAACTGCACTAAATCCCACTGAAACACATGCGACTCATCTGGAATATATCGCCTTAACATTAATACATGGAAGACTAAGTGAACATTGGAGGTAAGGATAACAGATAAGTAACACCACCAACCCTCTAAGGAATCTCGAATGGCCCAATATACCTGGGGCTAAGCTTGCCCTACCTACCAAATCTCACCACGCCCTTCAGGGCGACACTCGAAGGAACAGAAGATCACCAACATTGAACTCTAAGGCACAAAGTCTATGATCTGTGAAGCTCTTATGCCTACTCTGGGTTGCCAAAGTCTGTCCTAAATCGCCCAAACTCAGTCTAAGGAATCACAAAGTAAGTCTGTACTCTGTGTCCTGGACTCTAAACCATCAAACCAACCCGCTGAAGATCTGCAACGCCTACTATATAATGCCTTAAAAGGTTCCATGCCAATACTCAAGTGAAAACTATTATTATAATCAAACTTCACCAAAGGCACATACTGATCCCACGAACCTCCAAAGTTAAGAATTCAAGCCTGTAACATGTCCTCTAGGACATAGATAGTCCTCTCAGATTGGCCATTTTTCTGAGGGTGGAATGCGGTGCTAAGCTAAACCTCTCTACCCATCTCTCATTGAATAGTCCTCCAGAACTGAGATGCAAAATGAGTGTCGCAGTTTGAAATGATTGAAGCTGGAACCCCATGCAAATGAATTACCTTACAAAGATAAATCTGTGCCAACCTCTTTGCATTATAGGAAGAATGGACCAGCAAGAAGTGTGCAGACTTACTAAGACTATCCAAAATAATCCAAATAGAGTCAAACCCCTGAGAAGTATGTGGCAACCATGCTATGAAATCCATAGTAATCCCTTCCCACTTACACTCGGGAATGGAAAGCCTTTGCATCTGTCCACCAGGCCTCATATGCTTGAACTTGACTTGCTGACAGTTCAAGGACCGAGACACAAACTCCACTATATCCCACTTCATACCACTCTACTTGTAAAACTGCCTCAAATAACTATACATCATAGTTATGTCAAAATGGAAGAATATCGAGAATAATGTGCCTCATAGAGAATCAACTTAATCAAATCCCCAACTCTCGGAACACAAAGGCAACTATCAAACCTCAAAACACCATCACTATCTAAGGTAGCCCTATTGGTCTTACCCCTAACAACCTGATCACGAATATCACACAACCACTGATCCTCAAATTGACGATGCTGAATCCGATCAACCAAAGTAGAATGGACCTCAATACTGGCAAGAACTCTGCTAGGATCTGACAAGTCAAGCCTAACTAGACGGTTAGCCAAGGACTGGATGTCCAAGGCCAATGGCCGCTCTAAAGCTGAAAGAGAAGCTAAGCTTCCCTTACTCACTGCTTTCTAGCTCAAGGTATTCGCTATAATGTTTGCCTTGCCCGGATGGTACATAATAGTAAAGTCATAGTCCTTCAGTAACTCGATCCATCTTCACTGCCTAGAGTTCATCTCTCACTGACTCGTGATATACTAAACACTATGGTGATTGGTGAAGATCCTACAGTGAACCCCATATAAGTAATGCCTCCAAATATTGAGTGCAAAGACTACCACCGCCAACTCAAAGTCATGAGTTGGGTAGTTACACTCATGAACCTTCAGCTGCCTCAATGCATAAGCAATCATATGACCCTCATGCATTAACACACAACCAAGACCAACTGTTGAAGCATCACAATACACTAAGAAGCCCTGACCCTCAACTGGTAATGTCAACACTGGAGCTAAAGTCAATAAAGCCTTAAGACTCTGAAAACTATCCTCGCACTGATTCGACCACTGAAATGGCACATCTTTTCTAGTCAGCCTAGTCAAAGGTGCTTCTACGGAAGAAAACTCCTCAACAAACTGCCTGTAATATCCTGCCAACCTAACAAAGTTGTGAACCTCGATAGGAGTAGTAGGCCTTGGCTAATCACGAATGGCTGAAATCTTCCCTGGGTCCACTCTAATCCCATCCTTAGATACCACATATCCTAGGAATGCTACTGACTCAAGCCAAAATATGCACTTTGAGAACTTGGCGTAAAGCCGATGATCTCTCAAAGTCTGGAGTACAATCCTCAAGTGCTGCTCATGCTCATCTCTACTCTACGAGTATATCAATATGTCATTAATGAATACTATCACAAACTAATCCAAGTACAGCTGGAGCACCCTGTGCATCACGTCCATGAAAACTGCGAGGGCATTAGTCAACCTAAAAGACATTACTAGGAACTTATAGTGGCTATAATATGTCCTGAATACTGTCTTAGGGATGTACTCCACCCTAATCCTCAATTGGTGATAGCCTGACCTCAAATGTGGCTTAGAAAACATGGCTGAACTCTGGAGTTTATCAAACAAGTCATCTATATGCTACATCAGATACTTATTCTTCACAGTCACCTTATTCAACTACCGATAATCATTACACATCCGCATCGAACCATCTTTCTTTATTACAAACAGAAATGGAGCTCCCCAAGATGACACACTCGGCCTAATGAAACACTTAGCTAACAAGTCCTAAAGATAATCTTTAAGCTCCCTCAACTCAGATGGAGCCATACGATATGGAGTAATAAAAATAGGCATGGTACCCGTCTCCTACTCAATAGCAAAGTCAATATGACGCTCAGGTGGAAGGCCTATCAGGTCGGTCAAAAACACATCTAAAAAAATCTCTAACCACAGGAATCCACTTGGGAGACACTACTAGAAAAATGGTCTACTGCAATGGTTCATTTACCATTGCAATAGATACGAAAACTATTATAATAAACCTATTGCAACAGTTCTAGCAACTGCTACAACTGATCGCGTTGTAATAGGTCTACCGCTATGGTTCATAGCGATGGCTGCAAGACTGTTGCAATATATAGGTCTATTGCAATGGTTGTTTAGCCCAACATATTGCAACAGTTATTTAATCTAATGGGACGGTTGAGAAATCATTGCATTATCATCTTGTTTAATGGTTATTGAGGTTATTTGCTGTGAAATTTTGATACTATAGCTACGGTTATGGGGAGCTATTGAGACGGGTATTAAGAGCTATTGCAACAGTTATTGAGAGCTATAACAACACTTGTTAGTAGCTATTGCAATGGATTTAAGGTTGTTGCAATAGTTTGGTGGTCTATCATAATAATTATTTTCCTGTATAATAAAATAGAATACACCAAAATTTATATAGATGATGAAAGGAAAATATTCATTGACACAGTAATAATCCAAATTATCTGTAAAAAAAAATATACAATACATTTAACTCTATTAAGTTTAAAAAATATTCTAAAGTAAAAGTTCCCTAGAACATCTAAAGGTCCAGAAACAATGAATCAATATTATGAAGTAATGGCCTTCATTGCTTTCATCAACTTCTTGTTCATCTACCTTGCCTACAAAATTATCAAAAAAATAATATTTATCATATTTGAATACACAACAATTATTTTTCCATTAATTAAAAATAAAAGGTATCAAAGTTGAATGCTAATGCAAAATAGTACCATCCGGGATATGCATTGCTCATGTGGAATAGAATAACATAAAATACTCAATCAAATAATACTTCTTCTGAACAGTAAAATAATTCATGGAAGAATGCTTAAGTTCTCTTTTTAAAGAGTTACTAGTAATGAAGGACAAAGGTTAAACCACCAAAGCATAAGCCATATACAATAGAATGATTTATTATATTTCTAAGGATAAGTCATACAACAATCTGACAATAGAATGATTTACTACTTCCCTTACTACTAGATCCTGATGATTAAAGAAGACCACAACACAGTCCCCTGCAACTTATCCCAACCTATGGACCATCACCTAGATACTTGACTAGTTAAATTTAGAAATATTTGAACAACATTACTTCTTGTTAGTACTTTTTGACATGTGATGGTTCAAAGATTTTCATCTGAAAAAGGTACTAGCAAGAAGCTATATTTTTCAATATAATTTATTACATGTCTAATCCCTTCAATGTAATACATCAGGCACATAAAAAAAGAAAAGGACAATTCAAGATAACTATCTCATGTACTCACCCTTAAACACTTTGTTTACAGCTTAGTTGTAGTACAAGTATAGCTGATATTTCAGCAAGCATGATTAAAAAGATATTCCCAACATGCATGATTAACAAGGGAGAAGAACGAGCAGAAAAAACGTTATATTTGGGTAGAAAAGAGCATAATATACCATACATCCTACTATGATAAATCGTAGGCAGATTCCTCTCTAATATCTTTAACCTGATAAAAGCAACATACAAACAAAATAAGGTGATGGGCTCTCAACAAACATTATGTTTCATGCTTGTTTGAAGCACAATATATAACACACTAAACATCAAGCCACATTAGCAATTGAAGGAAAATTGCATAGAGGATATGCATTTAAAGACATTCAAAGACGAGATAAAGTGAGGTGATAACAGATCTACCTCTACAATACAAGTTTCCAAATTGGTGGGCAAGATCAAAATCTCAGTCATGACAAAAAATTATCATCCAAGGACCAATAAAAGATGCAAATTATTTGCAAAACACATTAGTTCTATCTCAAACATTTGGTATAAAATAGAGTACATTAATAGTAAGCAACTCACAAAGCAATATTCCCATCATCACTTTCCTCAAGAATCAACAATGGCCTTATTCAAAACTGAAGCCACTTTTGTTATCATATATACTCCCCATATGTTGAAAAGGCAATTTAGGAAATGCTGAAGGTCTCTTCTTTACTGTTAGAAAATTAGATTCATTTTCATATTTCTTCAGTAAGATTTTGTCATTATTAAATGGAAAATCTAAAGGTCCTTTTTTACTAATTATTTTGATTTTTTTCATCCATGTCTATCCACCATGTAACTAAAGCTTAATGTAAAGATGTAAAGACTCCCACACCATTCCTAACCAGCATTAGTGATAAATCAATAGCAATTATTTATTGGGTTGAATTCAAGATCAATAGCAATTTAGTACACAAGCTTTTCGAAACCCAAAATAGTTTGAAAAAATTAAAACAATTTCCACCTAAAAAATAAGTGAAACAATGTTCCATTTTTAGCGGCAACTATTTGATGAATTCAACTCTTCAATTGAGTTTTAACCTTCTTAGTTACCCAAAGAAGTTTCAATTAAATATTAATGCAGATACGCTTTTATCCCTTAAGATAGCAATCCAAACTATCTATTTAAGGCAATCAAACTACTTTTCAATTGAACTAGCATCTAACTTGAATACACGAGGACCAAAAATATTTTTGATGCTTATTTTATTTAAGCAGACTTCATACACTAGGAAGACAAAGCTTCATCCACAAAAAGAAGATTACAGTCGAAACAGATGTTATGGCATCATATAAAGAACTAGGGGAAAAGGGGAAAGAAAGAACCAAAACCAGATGAAGTAATAAACATACCTGTAGCTTAAAGAAGAAAAAACAGTCATAAACCCTTGATCACCGCTTCTTCCTACCCGCGTCACTTTAGCCTTCTAGATAACAAGTATTTAAAAGAATACAAGTGAGGTTAAATTCCTTCACAAAACATATCAAATACATAATTGATTCTTTGAGATCTGCAAAGACATCTCTCCCTAGTGTTTCTTCATAATTCATGCATATGAGACTAAGAGATAAATCAATAATCATTCTCAACAATAGAGTTTTTGCCACTTTATGTCACGATCTGATTTATCGGTCATGATGGCACCTACAACCCCTCAGTAGGTGAACCAATCCTCATAGCTCAGAATGGTTAGTAATGGGCTACTATCTAGAAAGTAAGTAGAAGAACAATAAGAAAATACAGAAGCAAGGGCGATAAGTAAAGAAAGTGAAACACAGGAATATATATAACATATATACGAAAGCTAAACCAACCCAAAAGACCTGGTATCATGTTATAAAGCCGGAACTATATCAACAGAGCATAAAAGATTCAAAACAATATATAAAGATGTCTCCTAATAGTAATAGAGTACATGATACAAAAGATAAACTAAAATCTAAGTTTCAATCGCCAAGAGCTCACCCTCAGTCTGGAATAGTCCAAAAACTCCTCGCACGAGTCTCCACGAGCTAATGACAATGGCCCATACTAGGATCTGCACCAGAAGATGTAGAAGTTTAGTATGAGCACCAATTGTTAAGCAACAGGTACCCAGTAGGTATCATATGCTGACTGGGCACATGTAAGATAAAAGAGCAGTAATAAGCAGAGTAGAAGTAAATAGTCACAGAATGCAATGAATAAGTACACAAAAGCTAGTACGGATAGAATACAAGCAGAAAACAACAAACATGGCTAGCTACTTGATATATATACATCACATACATAGGTGAAAGAAGGAAATGCCGCACCTGGGATCCTCACAACAACAATATATAGGGAGGGATTTAGAAATAGGAGACATACCGGTAACCTCAAGTGAAATGAGAAGGAAGAAGAAAAATAAAGATAGTTATGCTCGAAAACAAGATTTAATAACCAAACTAAGCATACTAATCTCAAGTCAAGAAACTAACAACCGGCAGCCCAAGAATAACTTTATCAATATCTAATCTCCTATGCAACCATAACAGGAATCAATATCACGATAGAGTAATAATAAGTCTACCTACAGTCCCACGGGCACCCATACACTCGAGGAACACAAGCAAGTGAAGACAAACCTCTGGCATCCCATACTACCGGAGCGTACACTCAAGAAACAACAAACAAGGGTGGAATCTTAAAAAAAAGGATGATATGATATGATATGCTGAACTAAGTGTGATAGCAGTGTTGTATGTTACCCCCTCCGGTACCCCAAAGGTCCAATAGAGGCAGGATCCATGGAAGGGATTCCCCTGAGTACCTCTACTTTTCCGTACACCCCCCTCTGGTCACCCTCGACCCATAGAACTTGGTCCGGAATGACAAGGTCCATGGAGGTCTACTCATAGACCACATACTCAATCTCAAACCTCGGTATAACAATCAAGAGTGTCACCGGATCCAACTAGCAACCAAATCTTGATAATGCATGCCTGGATCCTATCCAGGTCTAAGACAGTGAAATAAGTCTCACAAACCACCTTCAAAGGTGCTCAAGCGTATCCGGGTCTAAAACAGTAGTAAATTAAGTCTGGTGCTCGACTTTACCAAGTCTAATATCATTTCTCATCAATAAACAAACAAGTCTAGCACCCCGGCTCAATCGGGTCTAGTATAAGTAGGAAAACTGTGATAAATTTCTCTTTTAACTTTTTACCCCAAGAAGATCCATTAAAATAGGACCAAACCATTTCATAACCCTTTTTTACTGAAAACGAGCCCCCGAGGCCATGCAAGATTTTGAAAATCCAATAAGGTAGGCCCGAAGCCAAAATCATAGTAAAATCATGTAGAAATCCATTTATATGCATGATAATGGCATGCTCAATCACAATCAGTAGCCCAAAGGCTCACAATCAACCTATCTGCCCTGCACAGTCTCCAATCATTCTACAATAAAGAAAGCCAGCCTAAGATCGCGATATCGATGTTCGGGACTCACAAACATTCCCATATAACTCACATCTATATTCCAGAGGTAATACAAGGTCACACAGGACCACAAGGGTATTAATGTCTACTATAAAAATATATACACATCGGAGGAAAGAAACGAGTCAGACTTGAAGAAGCAGTCAATGTCTGTGGTACCAAGCTAATAAACCCAACCCAAGGATGACCATTAGTATAATTTTATCCTATATATTCGAAGTCTATGAAAGTTAAACCGGAACCTACCTGTCGTCCAACGATAAGCTGCTGTAACGACAATGTCCAAGCCCGACCCACCCCGAAAAGCTCCGAACAGAAATCAAACTATTAAGAATATAAACTACACGTTAAAACAAGACTAACGATATCCATATTGCTATAACTATAGCAGGGTCAAAATTTGAGTCATCGGTGGGCCCGTGGGCCCTGCAATCTAAAGCAAAAAATGAACGAGCATAAGATGATCACCACACTCTTACGAGTGCATGCTCAGAATTTGAAGGAAATTGACCAAGACTAAGGATCAAAACAACCTACTAAATAATAGAGAAATTAAAGGATCAAGGATGCAAATTTTAACAGAATTAAGTGAATAAAACTTACATTAATGATGAAGGAACGATCAAGGTCAAGAAAATCCCACCCTAGCACCAAGAATTGAAGTAATAATGAGCTTAGGTGAGTTTTGAGCTAATAAAAATGGTGGAACTAGATTTTGAAGTGTTGAAAATGAAGGGGACAACATATATACTACCCAGGGATCCTTCATCTCGATCACGAAGGGACCCCACATGGTCGCAAGGACCATGCTGGCTAGACCATCACAATTGCAAGGACTAGCCACACGATCGGGGATACACCGGGCATGGATATGGTAACGATCTTGGCGTAACAATCCAAAACCATATGGTGAGGGGATAACCAGTCCATGCCTAGTATCACATCAAAATCTAACATATCAAAGATCATCAAATCACCCTAAGTCTCCAAATCACAAACAAAAATCATACAGGATCTCACAATCTGATCCACTACTAAAGAATATCCTACTGGGGTTGAAACAGATACAGACACATATAATGGCTCACTAGTCAACCCCAAATAAGGCACAAAGTATGTGGATACATATGAACAAGTAGATCCAGGATCAAAAAAATCCATAGCTGACTGACAGCACACAGAAACTGTACTTGTAATCACAGCATCTAAGGCCTCTGCCTCCGGTCTCTCAGGGACCACATAGAACTGACGATGACCTCCACCTGTCCGACCGTCATCCCTACCACCTGCTCTATAATGCGGGGCACCACCTCTACCCTGACCACCACCTCCTTTAATCGGTGGTTGAACTGCTCGCAAAGGCTCGACCAGCTGAGAGGCTGACTGAACTAGATCCTACTGGGGGCAATCTCTTGCATAATGGCCAACCACATCACAATCATAGAAAGTCCTTGACGGCCTGAACTGTCAATATGTACCAGCAGAACCTGTGTGTCCACCACGGCCTGATGCCCTAGAAGCTGCACCTCTCGATGACTGACTACTATAGCCCTGCTGGCTACTCTAACCCTGCTCAAACTGAGACCCACCAGAAGCCTGAACTGGTCAACTATACTGATCCTGGTGCTGCCGTGGCTGATAACCTCAGCCCCACTAGCTTGAGCCTTCACCACCATGACGAGAACCACTATGTTTACCTTGATGTCGAGGCCTCTTATCTCTGGCCTCAGAATCATTACGATGTAAATCCTCTACAGTATGGACATAGTCTATGATAGCCTGAAATGATTGACCACTAGCAACTAATATCTCGACTGGCTATCTAAGCTCTGTTCGCAATCCCTAAACAAATTTGTGAATCCTACCAGCTCGGTAGGAATGATCATAGCTCCAACTGGAGCAAGTTGATGGAAGCGAGTCTCATACTCAGATATAGACATGGATCCCTGCGAAAGCCTAGTGAACTGCTTCCTACGATTCTCGCGATCACTCTGAGGCAAGAACTTGTACATAAAGGACTCATAGAACTCGGGCCAAGGCAACTGAGGTGATGAAGAGGGTCTGGAAGTAACCTGTGCCCTCCACTATAACTTCGCTGGACTCTCCAGCTGATAAGTAGTATATTCGACCTCATGAATCTCTAACAAACCCAAGTGATGTAACATCTCCTCAAAAGTGGTAATGAAGTCATGTAGATCCTGACCCGGTGCACCAGAAAATCTAGGGGTGTTAATCTCAAAAATCTGCCCAATACCTTTTGCTCCATCTCTGTCATAACTGGGCGAGGAGCAAGAGGCTGTGCCATGGATGGAACTGGAATAACCTCGGCACAGGGAGTCATAGTAGAAGGCTATGCTCTTGAACTCTAAACACCCAGGGCTGCCTCCTGAGCAGATGTTTGTGCTACCTCAGAAAGTCACTCTCAAATCATACCCAAAAGTTGTAGAAGTAAACCACGAATGTCTGAAGACTGAGCTGGGGCTGAAGTTGGCATAGAAACTGGTGTTGAAGCTGGCACTGGAGCTGGTGGCACTTGGGATTTCCTCAGGTCCATATGTTGCTGCTCAAAAACAAACTCTGGCTCATAATCATGCTCGGGCTCTATCTCAACTCTAACAGCTTTAGCAGGTGCCGCTGCTCAGGGGCAACCTCTACCTCGGCGCTTGCAACCACCCCGACCCTTAGCTGGAGTCGGAGGTGCAAGGGTCAAAGGCTCTCCTCCGCCAGAAGCTGATGACCTCGTATGAACCATCTGTGGAAGAGTGAATTAGAACAAGTGAGATTCCAAGAAGCTTTCAAAGATACTACACACGAGATAGAAGCAAGAAAAGTCCATATTTTCTAAGATGTCACTGTAGCCTCTCGAAGATTGAGTACGGACGTGTCTGCCCCGATCCACAAGACTCTACTAGAAATTGGCTCCTATACCGATGACACCGGTGAACCTAGGCTCTGATACCAACCTATCACGACTTGATTTCTCGGTCATGATGGCACCTACAACCTCCCAGTAGGCGAACCAATCCTTGTTGCCCATAATAGTTAGTAATGGGCTACTATCTAGCAAGTAAGCGGAATAACAGTAAGAAAATGCAGAAGCAAGAGCGATAAGAAAAGAAAGTGAACAACAAGAATATATATAACATATATACGGAAGCTAAACCAACCCAAAAGACCTGGTATCATAGTATAGAGATAGAACTACATCAACAGAGTACAAAAGATCCAAAACAATATATACAGATGTCTCCGAATAGTAATAGAGTACATGATACAAAAGATAAACTAAAAGCTAAGCTCCAGTTTCCAAAATCTCATCCTTAGTCTGGAATGGTCCAAAAACTTCTCGCATGAGTCTCCACGAGCTATCGACAATTGCTCACACTAGGATCTGCACCAGAAGATGCAGAAGTGTAGTATGAGCACCAATTCCTAAGCAACGGGTACCCAATAGGTATCATAGGCTGACTGGGCATATATAAGATAAAAGAGCAGTAACAAGCAGAGTATAAGCAAATAGTCACAAAAAGCAATGAATAAGTACACGGAAGCTAGTACGGAAGGAATATAAGCAGAAAACAACAAACATGGCTAGCTACTAGATATATATACATCATATACACAGGTGAAAGAAGGAAATAACGCACCTGGGATCCTCACAATAACAATATATAAGGAGGGATTTAGAATAGGCGATATACCGGTAACCTCAAGTGAAAAGAGAAGGAAGAAGAAGAATAAAGATAATCATTCTCAGAAAAAAGATTTAATAACCAAACTAAGCATACTAATCTCAAGTCAAGAAACTAACAACCGACAGCCCAAGAACAACTTTATCAATATCCAATCTCATATGCAACCATAAGAGGAATCAAAAACGCGATAGAGTAACAATAAGCCTACCTACAGTCCCACGGGCGCCCATACACCTGAGGAACACAAGCAAGTGAAGACAAACCCTCTGGTATCCCATACTATCGGAGTGTACACTCAACAAACACAAACAAGGGTGGAATCTGACAAAAATGGATGATATGATATAATATGCTGAACTAAGTGTGATAGCAGTCGTATGTTACCCCCTGTGGTACCCCAAAGGTCCAATAGAGGCAGGATCCATGGACTGGATTCCCTCGAGTAACTCTATTCTGCCGTACACCCCCGTCCAATCACCCTCCGCCCGTAGCACTTGGTCTGGAATGACAGGGTCCATGTAGGTCTACTCATAGACCACATACTTAATTTCAAACCTTGATATAACAGTTTGGAGTGTCACCGAATCCAACTAGCAACCAAATATTGATAATGCATGCCTGGATCTTATCCAGGTCTAAATTGATGAAATATGTCTCAAAAACACCCTTCAAGGGTGTCCAGGCATATCTGGGTCTAAAACAATAGTAAATCAAGTCTGGTGCTTGGCTTTACCGAGTCTAATATCATTTCTTATCAATAAACAAACAAGTCTAGCACCTCGTCTCAACGGAGTCTAGTATAAGTAGGAAAACTGTGACAAGTTTCTCTTCTAAATTTTCTTACCCCAAGAAGATCCATTAAAATAAAACCAAACCATTTCACAACCCTTTTTACTGAAAATGGGCCCCCGAGGCCATGCAAGATTTAAAAAACCCTATAAGGTAAGCCCGAAGACAAAATCATAGTAAAATCATGTAGAAATCCATTTATATGCATGATAATGGCACTCTCAATCACAATAAGAAGCCCAATGGCTCACAATCAACCTATCGGCCATGCACAAGCACCATTCATTCTACAATAAAGATAGCCACCCTAAGATCGCGATATCGATGTCCGGGACTCACAGACATTCCCATATAATCCACCATCTATTTTCAAAAGTCAATACAAAGTCACACAGGACCACAAGGGTAATAACGTAAACTATAACAAATACTACAAACATCGGAGGAAGAAAATGAGTTGGACTTGAAGAAGCGGTCAAGGTGTGTGGTACCAAGCTAATAAACCTAACCCAAGGATGCCAATTAATACAATTTTATCTTATATATGGGAAGTCTAGGGAAGTTAAACCGTAACCTACCCATCGTACGATGACAAGCTGATGGAACAACGATGTCCAAGCTCCAACCACTTTGAGAATCTCTGAACGGAAATCAAACTACCAAGAACATAAACTACACGTTAAAATGAGACTAACAATATCTATATTGCTATAACTATAGCCGAGTTGAAATTCAGGTCACCGGCGGGACCGTGGGCCTCGCAACCCAAAGTCAGAAATGAACGAGCATAAGATGATCACCACACTCTCATGAGTGCATGCTCAGAATTTGAAGGAAATTGACCAATACTAAGGCTCAAAACAGCCTACTAAATAATAGAGAAAATAAAGGATCAAGGATGCAAATTTTAACGGAATTAGGCGGCTAAAACTTAAATTAATGATGAAGGAAGATCAAGGGCAAGAAAATCCCACCCTAGCACCAAGAATTGAAGCAATAACAAGCTTAGGTGAGTTTGGAGCTAATAACAATGGTGGAACCGGATTTTGAAGTGTTGAAAATGAAGGGGAAAACTTATATACTACCCAGGAGTCCTTCATCGCGATCGTGAAGGGACCCCATGCGATCGCGAGGACCACGCTAGCTAGACCATCGTGATCGCGAGGACTATCTACGCGGTCGTGTAGAACAAAGGGGAGAAGGCTTCATGATAGCCACGACAAGGAAAATCACGATCACGTAGCACAAGGAAACATGTGCTACATCACGGTCGCGAGGATGGGGATTCTACAATAGCAAAACCTGTAATTTTTAAAACTTCTATGGGGCATTCCGGGCATAATCAAAACCCGATACTCAAAAACCAATAATGCTAACAGAGTGGAAACGACATTTCAGACTCAACGAAATTGATGAAACTTTCATACGAGGTTTTTATGGAGAATTGTTGACCCAAGTAAACTCTAACTAACAAGCAATCAAACACCAAAAATGGGCCCGGGTCATCCAGGACCCGAACCAACCACCAAACTAACCCAAACTCAATATTTTGGAGCTGATGGAATTATCGAATTTCAAATCTGATGCTCCGATCATTGAAAGCTCACCGAAGTTATACTTTCAACTTTAAATGGCCTAAAAATAGAAGAAGCAACACATAACCTACACCAGAAGTTCTCAGGTCTCGACTAAAGGTCCAACTAGACCAAACTTAATGTTTCAGAGCCAACAGAACTATCAGAATGTAATTTCGAGCATGTTTGCTAAGAATGTCGACCGAAGTCAACGAATTCCTAAGTTAAAGCTCTAAAACAGGAAAACGACCATAACGACGAAATGAATGGCTTGGGCACCAAACCACTTATCCCAGCAAGCCATAAATGACTTGGGGCCTCTATAAGCAAGCTCTAATAGTGCAAGAAAAGCTTAAATGTAGGAATGACCGAAAGGGTCATTACACTTTAATTTCATTTTAAAAAGAAATGAACTCAAGATCGAGTATGAAATCAACTACAAATCACAATTTGGCTCAAAGAAACTCGATCAAAGATTTAGTACATGCTTAACAAAATTTCAAGATTTTCCACTGATCACAAGGGGTTGACATTAAGAACTATGTGCTTATTAACAACAAACAAAAATGAAGAACAAGCAAAGAGATATTTTTTTAGAGAACCAACAAGTCTAATAACATTTCTCTCAAAGATGGAATTACAACTTATTGTTCTTCAATCAACTGCCAATTAAGAAATTGCTTCATAACCTAACCCCTTTAATTTGTAAAGGGATAGTTGAGTAACCACTGGAATAGCTCAAAAGTAACCTCCGTGTTCGTCTTTCATGCCCAAAACTTCAATTTCAAAGTCCACAATATAAAACAATCTTGTCTAACATGAAATCTAATTTTAAAAGGATAAAAAAATCAATACACTATGCTTTGAAGTGAGTAAACCCAAACCAGAAAGTACATGAGGGCATCTCTATTTTTCATGGCGAAAACTACTCTTAAGCAGAAAAAGTCAGCAAAATATCAAAAAGGAATCTAAAAACACAACAAATATAATTAGCAGTCACAAAAATCTATTGAAAAAAAACACAAACAACAAAAACAAAAGCCATCATCCATGAAGAAAATTAAGATTTGAATTTCACATCGTACACAACTAATTAGCCAAACTAAGTGTACTTGCAATTACTCCAGACAATGAAACCCAAAATTTAATCACCTCTACATTGAATCAAGACAGAAGCTTTACACTTTCTGGACCATAACCCTCTTACAATTTGATACAATATTTCAAAGTAGAAACTTTACTGTCTCTCAACCAAAAGCCATTAACATTTTGACACAATGAATTAAGATAGAACCTTTACCACTTTCTCAACCAAACCCAACTAAGAATTCATTTTAACAACAATAATAATATGCCCAGTGTAGTCACACATGTGGGGTCTGGAAAGAAAAGGACTTCAATAGAGCCTCCATGAAACCAAAAGGTCTTATTTGGATTTTTTTGATTTAAGCTAGATAATTTTGTTGACCTAACAATGGAGTTTTGAAGGGTGTTTTACACTAAAAACAGCAGTGAACTCAATATTTGATACAAACTCAACTCTAAATAAAAATTTGTCTCAAAGAATTGAAACCCATAATTCCCCAATATTGTTCAATTTTTCATCCAAGAATTTTGCACAGAGTTCTCAAATCTTCACCAATTTTGAGATACAAACTCTAAACCACAATATGCTTAACTCACAAATACAAATTAGAAGAAACAACATCAATTTGATAGAAACCTATTTTTGTATTTTTCTTTAAGTTTTTCCAAAAATTATTCAATTGAATTTCTAATTTTAAGGAAAATTACAATCATAATATCAATAAAAATAAGTGAAAAATACAACAACAAAGTTAAACTTATATTTCATGGAGTAGATAGAATGGTACACATATGTAGATGCAAAAAATGAGAAAAGTAATTCGCCCTAGAAGAAAATTGAATTCACTGAAGACCAAAGTTGGTCACAAAACAAGCCTTCACCCTAAAAAGAACCTTCGTTGAAGAAGAAACTGAAGAGCTGGACTTCTCGGAGGAGAAACTAAAAAGCTCTACTTTGCTGATGCCCTCACTTTATTGGTCTCATATCTAGAAGGGTTTACAAGTTTTCACATTGTTTTATTATTTAGGAATTGATTTTTTAATAAAAATATTAGCTTTGGCGGGTCCATTAAAATTAGAGGAGGAAAAATATAAAGGGAAAGAAAATTGTCGCCATAGCTAGTTTTCTGAAACAACCATTGCCATAGAGTAATCTACAACAACGGTTCTCATAATTGTTGCTAAATCAACCTCTCTCACAATGGTTCTCAAACTAATGCAACAGTTTAATTTTAGAAGTGTGTTGTTAGGTCCAAGGGGCTATTGCAACGATTAAAACCATTGCAACAGATGTTCTATGGCAACGGTTGAATAAATGTTACCAAAAAATCATTGCTATAGGCCTATTTTCTAGTAGTGGCTAGAAGAAGTGTCAGTGCTAGCATCTCAGACATATGATAGATAAGCCAAACACCTACACGAAATCAAATTCCTAGTTTGAAGGAAAGAAATAATACCAGACATGTAACACCCCAGAATTTTAAATAAGCTTTTAAACATAGATCCCTGATTTTTCTGAAGTTTTCCAGGAACCACGGACCCAGACCACGAGCCATGGATGGAACCACGGGCCGTGAAAAGGTCTCATGGAACCTATTTTGCAGACCCCTTCTCAGGTCTGAGAACCATTAGTGGGGTTCACGGGTCATAAAACTAGCTCGTGGAAATCAAGCTGAGGCTCAGTCTTTCACTCAAAAACCACAAGAGGTTTCTATGGTCCATGGATCAAACCACGAGACGTAGACCCTGCTCATGGAACTCAGACCTATAGCTGGTCATTTAGGCTAGAAACCACTAGAGGAAAACACATGTAGTGGTTCTATCTATGGTCCATAGATCTCACTCATGGAACCTGAAGCCGAGGTTTCAAATAGTTTTTCTAGAATTAAATCCCAGGTGTATTTTTGTAATTTTTTACCCTTTTAACTCCTAAGTTAAGTCATTTTAGGCAATTCTAGAAGGGTTTTAACCCCAATTAGCCTAAGTCTTCTCCCAATCTCTCATTCAAGTTCCGAAAGGGGAAAAGAAACTCAAATCTCCCAAGCTCCAAGCTAGGATTCCACCTTCAAGTCTCCATCCCCAAGCTCTAGGTTGAGAAATCTCTAAGTTCAAGTATGTGGGTATTCAATAAGGGATTCCTTTTACCCTTATTCCCAAAACCCCAATTCTTAAATTGATTTTTTATGAATTCTCAAGTTAGGGTTTTACCCAATTCTCATGGGTTTTCATAAATTATTTTCTCATGATTCTCCTTTGAATTTTAATCCTAATTGCATGATTTTGCATGGATTTTGATAAGTGATTACTCATCTTATGATTTGAAGGCTAATTCTAGCCTAATGTTACATGCATGGCTTGATTTGGGAAAATTCACATGTTAAATGACATGACCTCATGAATTTTAAGAAAATTGCATGCCTAGTTCCTATTTTTATGAAATTGCATAAGATTATGAATTTGAATTAATGCCATAAAAACCTTTAAGATATGACCCTTTTTGAAAGACATGACATCCCGATGTGCCATCAATACTCATGAATTATTTTTCCTAAAAACAAGGTTCATGAGTATTATGAAGATCTGGGTTTGTAAGAATGATTATGAACAAGTTTCGACATCTAGATATGTCACATGTATGTGAGCATTATGATATATTTTGGGAGTAGTATTGAGCACCAAGCGATGAGAGTTCTAGATAACCAAATTCAAAACTACATTGCCACCATAGGTTACCCTCTGTGGCTTATGACAGGATCCCTATGAACATGGTTCTAACCTTGGTCGATTAGGACAACTTTTTTTAGTGTGGGTGCATGACACTGGACTCCATGGTGCTCAACATGGTTTAATGTCGGTTAAGAAAAACTCTCGTATGAATGTTTTCAAGCTACTAAGTATACGATATTCTATTTTAAAGCTTGGCTTATTACTTCATGTCTTATGCTTAAATTATGATAGTTACTTATGATTTCTTTCACTATGCATGAACTTAGTCTTAGGCATGTTTCAAGCACATTTTACTATGTTATTTCATAAACTCTCATACTCAGTACATCCTATAGTACTGATGCATATTTCTTGTGCTGCATCTTATTATGATGCAGATTCAAGCTCTCGCTCTAATATTCGTGGTTAGAGGTCGCGAGTTATCCAGTTACACTTGATGAGTCCTTATCTTTTAAAGACTAGTATGATTACTAGCTAGTAGACTCCTTTATTTTAGTACTTAGAGTTAGCTGGGGTCTTGTCCCAACAAATCATTATGACAGTTTTAGAGGCTCTTCAGACATAGCTAGATATTTGGTGTTTCATGTTTTAGATTATGATACTCCTAGATCTCTATATTTATGTTGAGTTAGTGTTCTTCCCAATTCGGTTATGCTTACACTATTGTTATATATGCTATATTATGTCATGATAATGTCAAGGGTTAACTTGGGATCACTTGTGGTCTCGAGTCTCGTGTTATATCTAGGAGGTAGCCTCGGGGCATGACAAGATGACATGATGCTAACAGAACCTTGCCACACAATCGGGGATACGTTGGGCACAACTATGGTGACAGTCTTCTCATAACAATCCAAAACCACTTGGTGAGGGGCTAACTAGTCCATGCCCAGAATCACATCATAATCTAACATGTCTAGAATCATCAAGTCAACCCAAGTCTCCAAACCACCAACAGTTATCAAATAGGATCTCAAAATCCGATCCACTACTAAAGAATCGCCTACTGGGGTAGCAACAAATACAAGAATAGATACTGGCTTACTAGACAACCCCAAACAAGCAAAAAAGTAGGCAGATACATACGAGCATGTAGAACCAAGATCAAACAAAGCTAAAGATGACTGGCAACAAATAGAAATCGTACATGTGATCACTGCATCTGAGGCCTCTACCTCTGATCTACCAGGGAACACATAAAACTGTCCCCGACCTCCACCAGACTGACCGCCATCCCTACCACCTATCTTACCATACTGGGCACCACCTCTACCCTGAACACCACCTCCTCTACCCGGTGGCTGCATTGATCTGAGAGGTTGAGCCGGCTGGCAGAACTGGACCCCGCTGGGGGTACTCTCTGGAATAGTGACCCATAATACCACACTTATAGCACACACCTCATGAACCACCATGTTGGAATGAACTAGTTGAACTGGTATGGCCACCATAACCTAATGCCTCGGAAGCTATACCATTTGAAGACTGATCGCTATAACCATGTTGACCACTATAACCCTAATCAAACTAAGGCCTACCTGAAGCTTGAAGCAATGCCTGAACCTTCCAGATAGACTAATCCTAATTCTGCTGCGGCTGATACCCTCAGCCCCACTGTCCTGAACCTCTACTGCCAAAATAGGAACCATTAAAATTGCCCTAATGACATGGCCTCTTATCTCAGGCCTCAGGATCATGATGATGCAAGTCCTCCATAGTATGGACATGGTCTGATACAGCCTAAAATAGTCACCCACTGGCAACTATTATCTCAGCAGTCTATCAAAGCTCGGTCCTCAACCCCCAAACAAACTGATGAACCCTCTCTGGCTCTGTAGGAATGATCATGGACCCAAATGGAGCCAACTGGTGAAAACAGTTCTCATAGTCAGATATGGACATAAATCCCTACGTCAGTCTAGTAAACTTCTCTGTACGATGCTCATGGTCACTCAGAGGCAATAACTTGTCTATAAATGCCTCATATAACTCTCTGCAAGTCAACTGAGGCGACTGAGATGGTCTGCAAGTTACCTGGGCCCTCAACCATAGATTAGCTGGGCCTTCTAGCTGATAAGTAGTATAAACAACCCCGTAAGTATCTAACAACCCCAGATGATGTAGCATCTCCTCATAAGTCAAAATGAAATTAGAAGCATCCTGAGCAGGAGCACCAAAGAACCTCGGAAGATACAATCTTAGAAACCTTCCCAAAGCCTTCTACTCTGACTCTGTCATAACTGAAGCTGAGCAATTGTATGTACTAGAAGAACCTCGACATGGGGAGCTGTAGTAGCAAGCTATGCTCCTGAACTCTAAGAACCCAGGGCTGCCCCCTAAGTGAATATCTCTGCCACATCTAAAGGCTGACCCTCAATCATACCCAACAACTGAAGAAGCAAACCCCGGATATCTGAGGAAGGAGCTGGGGCTGGTGTAGATACAGATACTGGTTCCAGCCCTAGTGGTACCTGGGCAATCCCCTAGTACACTGGCTGCTGCTTTGGAACTAACTCGGGCTTGAACTCAGCCTCAGAAGCTCTAAATAGTGCTGTTGCTTGGACAAGTCCTCAGCCTCTTCCTATATAACCACCCCGGCCCCTACCTGGAGTCAGGTGTGCTGGTGTCGAAGGCTTGCCTATGCCAGCTGCCAAAGATCTCGTACGAGCCATCTGCAGAAGAGTGAACTAGAACAAATAAGATTGCATGAACTATCTAAGATAATTCACATGATATAGAAGTAAGAAAAGATCCATGTTTCCTAAAATGCCACTGCAGCCTTCCAAATATAGAGTATAAATGTCTCCTCTCCAATCCGCAGGACTCTACTAGATATTGACTCCTATACTGATGACACCGGTAAACCTAGGCTCTGATACCAAGCTGTCACGACCCAATTTCTCATGTCATGATGGCATCTACAACCCCTCTATAGGTGAACCAATCCTCGTAGCCTGGAATGGTTAGTAATGGGCTACTCTTGAGCAAGCACGCGAAAGAAGCATAATAACGAAAGCACAATAAAGAAGTAGAGAAATAAAACAACCAATATATATATATATATATATATATATATAGAGAGAGAACTAAACCATTCCATGAACTGGTATCACAGTATAAGATCCATTACTAAATACACAGAGTATAAGAGGGTGCAAAATAAAATATAAAACTGTCTCTGAATAACAAAAAAGAGTACATAGTATAAAAGAAGAGATAAGAAGTCAAGCCCTGATAGCTAAGAGCTCAACCCAAGTCTCGGATGTTTGGAGGCACTACACAAGTCTACGCACGATCAATGGTGATAGATCTCATAAGGATCTACACCAGAAGATGCAAAAGTGTAGTATGAGCACCAATTGCAAAGTAATGGGTACCCAGTAGGCATCATAGGCCGACTGAGCGCATATAAGATATAAAAGCAGTATAAAATAGATAAGAAAGAGGTAGTCAAAAAAACAAATAGGGAAAGTACATGGAAACTAGCACAAAAAGAAGACAAGGAGAAAACAAACATATCATGCTAGCCACATAAGATATATATAAATCACAGAACACAGGTGGAAGAATAGAGAATGCACCTGGATCCTCGCAACAATAATATATATAGAATGTTTTAAGAAATAGGCGGTATACTGGTAACCTCAATAAATAGGGAAGGAAGGAAAAACAACTAATTATGATCATTCTTGAAAACATAACTCACAAAGTAGGAATAATCGATCATTAAACCACAAGTAACTATAACATAAATAGTGCTAAAATAGAAGTGAGTAAACTAATCTATCTACAGTCCCAAGGGGCGCCCATAAACCTGAGGAACATATACAAGTGAAAACAAACCCTCCGGCATCCTATACTACCGGAGCGTACACTCAACAAACACCAAAAAAGGGTGGAACGGAACACAAAATGCATGATATGATGTGATATGCTCAGAAGTGTCAGTGGTACCATATGCACCTCCTCCGACTCCTGTGGTCCCAACAGGTAGGACCTATGAAAGGCTTCCCCCGTATACCTCTACTACTCTGTATACATCTCCTCTAGCACTCATTCCGTATCCCCTAGTCTGAATCAGCAAGGTTTATGGAGGTCTTCGCGACCATATACAACTCTCAATATATCAAATAAAGTTCCCAAACTCCAAACGAGTCTAAAATTAGTGGAAAAGTCAAATCTAGCTCTCTGGCCCAGCCGATCCTAGTATAATATAAAAGTTGGTAGTAAATCATGTCTAGCACTCTGGCCTAGCCGAGTCTAGAATCAGTGTGAAAATCATTTCAAAAATCTCTTTTACTCTAAGAAGATCCATAAACCAGTTTAAATCCATTTATAGCAAATTATTACGTAAAACAAGCTCTCGAGGCTATGCAAAGTTAGAAAACTGGTGAAAACTGGTGAAAACTTGGCCTGCAACCATACTAGTAGTAAAATCAAAAGTAGAAAATGTTTTTTCATGATAATGATGATATGATCGCAAACAATCAATAGCCCAATGGCTCTGCATACTGGCCCTGCATAGGCTCCGTCCGCTCTACATCACATATAACCTATTCCATAGTTGCAAATTGATTTCTGGGACTCACGGACATTCCCAATATCCTACAATCTATGGTCCAGAGGCATAAACCAAAGGCCACATGGGCCACAAGGGGTGATACCACAAAGTAAGATTAAATACTAAAACAAACGTAGAAAGTAAGAACAGACGGGAAAAAGCCGGACAAAGTCTGGGGTGCCAACCTAGTAAACTCAACCCAAAGATGCTAAATAGTACAATTATAGCCTATACACACAAAGTCCAAGGTAAGAAAATCGTAACCTACCTGTTTTCCAATGAAAAGCTGCTGGAATGATGTTACCTAAGCCCAAATAGCTTCGAGAAGTTCCAAACAACTAACACGCTATCAAGAATGTAATCTACACATTAAAACAAAGCTAATAATACCCATATTTCTAAAAGTTTAGCTGGATCAAAATCCAGGTCAAAAGCGGGCTCATGGGCCCTGCAACTAGAAATAAAAAATACCATAATGCTCCCAACACTGCCTAGAGTACATGCTCAAAATTTGAGCAGAAATTGGCCATCGAAAGGGCTTAAAACATCCCAAAAGAACTCAAAATTAAAGAGGGCTTACGAAATTAGACAAGAAAACTTACCAATTAACGACAAGAAAATGATCACGAACCGGAAAATTAATTACCACCAGGATTTGAAACTTATTAGGATTGAATAATGGAGCCTGAACTTTAATTTTAATAGAGGATTTTTGGGTTTGAGATGGAATGAACAATGAAAGAGAGGGCAACTTATAAGCTGCCAGCGGTGCTTAGGTACACGCATCCATGCACTGCACACACGACCCTATGCATGCTGGCGCAAGCGTACTCCAAGGCCATGCAATAGGCCAGTGCGCATGCACGCCGGCCATTGCGCACGCTGCCCAGAAGACTGATAAGTCAGTATTCTACCAACTTATTAAGCCTTTACTCATGAATTATTGCTATGTTTTGATAAAATTTAGAGGTTCTTATAGCCTTTATTGATGTCTATGCAGGTACTTATGATGAAGGATGGAAAACAAGGAAGTGGATCCAAAAAGAGCCAAAAAAGAGTGAAGTGTGAAGTGAGCAAAAGAGACAAAGATTTTGTTGAGAGATGCGACCCTCGTGCGACATGCACTTGGCTTGGTGCAGACTGCACCTCCCACCACATAGAGATAAAAGTTGACTAAAGAATTTGTCAAGGGGTGCGGTCACTGTGCGATGTGCATAATTCCTTGTGCGAACCGCACCCCCTTTGCATGAAGTTTCCCAATTTGCTGAGTCACTAGATCACTGAAGCAGGGTATGTGACGTGCACATCACAATGTGTGAACCGCATATCGCACTGCACACCACTCAAAGGGCATTTTTGTCCAAGTTTATGTGACGCTTTTGGAATGTTTATAAACCTATTTTAGGCATAATTGTAAATAGTTCTGATAGTTCTAAATTTTTGAATGATATTCTTAGCTTTGTGAACAAGTTTTCCTTTTTAAGAACAAGAAGAGGGTTTCTCACAATTCCTTCTTCCCAACTCTTAGAACCACCATTTGTATACAAATTGATCTTGGATACTAAGAAATTTAACTTGAATGGAAGGGAAATTTAATTACCCATTTGGTATATCTCTTTCCTTAAGCATGAGTAGCTAAACCTCTTATCTAGGGATGTGTTGATAATGGGTACTTGATAAATGGGTGTGGGTGTTGCTTATTTTTGTTTATACATGCTTATTTGACTTGGGTCTAGTGATTTCACCATATTTTAACTCTAAAGTTGGTGGTTGCAAACATTGACTTTCGTTACTTGCTTATGTTGTTGCTTGAAAGAGGATTTCATGACTTTGGATGTGCAATTGCTAGTAGGAACTTGGGCTTCCATTTAGATTGAGGCTAAAAATAGCTCAAATCGATGGAATCACCCACTTAAGGGTCTAAAGCTAGAAATAGTATGATCTCCCTAAATAATAGCTTGGTTGTTTATTAATTAATCAATAGCGCTTGACTAAAGGCTGTTGAATATATGGTTGTTGAACGAGAGATAAATAATAAAACCTTAAACCAAGGTTACCTATATCACTTAGCATGAATTTGCATTAATAAGCACTTACCTTATCCCATGTTCGAGTACCATTTGATGCATATCCCCAGTCGTCCTCTCTATTGACTACACCCCATTTTTACTTTATTGTTTTTTATTGAGTTGCAAAATTGTGATAGATTTCCAATTCCCCCCCTTTTTATATTACTCACTCTCGTTGTGAACTCTGTCTCATAATCATCTAGGCTAAGCTCTAAATTCTTTGTGGGTTTGACCCTAACATCCGTTGGGAACTATAAATGTATTTTTCTCTAATGATCATCGATACCTACTAATAGGAGAGTACGATAGAGCGTATATCAATATGGCACTGTTACTAGGGAGTTAAGTTCTTTTGCCTTTTTGATTGTTGATTTTAAATCACCTTAAGAGTGTTTGTTTATTTTTATTTTGTTTGTTGTTTATTTTGTGATTGAGCAGGCTAGTCCATGAGTGAGATAGGTGACAATGATAGTGTCAACGAAGGCTACATGGATGCAGAAGCTGTTGAGCCTACGATACAAATGGGAGTAGGTGCAATCCGCCTACCCCTCACAGTGGGAAATGCGGTATTTCAAGTTACTAGCACAATGCTCCACTTTATCCAAATGAAGGGTATGTTTGGAGGAGCTACCCACGAAGACGCCAATCGCCACATCCACAATTTTGTGGATATATGCCAACCGTTCATATTCCAAAATATCTCCCAAGAATCCATTCGATTACGCCTATTCCACTTCTCTCTAATAGGGGAAGCCACGACGTGGTTAGAGGAATTGCCGAATGGGTCTATTACCTCTTGGAATGAATTGGTGGATGACTTTACAACTAAATTCTTCCCTCCATCGCGTATGATGCAACTAAGGGATGAGATAACCAACTTCCGCTAACTCCTCGATGAGCCTCTACATGAGGCATGGTTGAGATTTAAAAAAAAGCTTGTGTTGTGTCCTAACAGTGGTTTTTCAGACTATGTCTTTTTGAAAAGCTTCTTTAGATCCTTGAACTCAATGAATAAATATGTGGCCAACAATCTTGGAGGCGGTACCTTCATGGATCTCTAATTTTCTATTGCGTCAGCCCTTCTTGAGAGAATGACCAAGACCAACCAAGGGAGGTGGATATTCCAACCTCGGGAGTGACCATATCTATCCTAACAAATGAGATAAGGAGGAAGGATGAAGATAGGGATGAGACCATGGATAAAATGATGACCCAAATGGACTTGCTTTCCAAGCACATGATGGGGGCAGGTGGTGCTAAGATCGTGAATGTTGTGAGTACACCAGAGATAAAGGCTAGTGATGACAAGTTTATGACCATTGTTGATGGTAAGCTTTGCTATGTAGCAGCGGGTTCTCATCTCGGTTATTATAGCCTAAGGGATGAGAATCAAGGTTGGAACAAGGACAAGGAAAGGGATGGAAATTGGAGAGATCGTGATAGAGAGGGTGATGGATTCAATCACCGGAGCTCAAACCCATATGTGCCTCCAAATGAGTCGGATTCCTTATACGAACCCACCATAGGAAATCTCGGTTATTCAAAGATAGAGGACATGTTATCCTTGGTTTTGAAGAAAATAGATTTGACAAACACCGGGGTTAGTGAGCTTAAAAGCAAAATGTCAACACTTCATCAAATTGTGAGGTCTCATTCAACTTCAATTAAATATCATGGAGCCCAAATAAATAACCTCTAGACCCATGTAAATCTGAGATTGAAAGGAACACTACCTAGTGACACCACCGCAAATCCTAAGAATGATGCTCATGTCATGGCGATTGTCACTAGGAGTGGGAGAACAAGTAGAGTGGTGAGAGAGAATGTTATGGAACCAGTAGTTATAGCAAATATGCCTATCATTGAAGCTATTATGGAGCCGAAGAAAAAGAGATCGTGCATGAAAAAGATGTTGGAGAACCGGGGGTTGGGGTGAAGCTTGATGCACCCAATGACTCGGTGACTGTTGGTATTGATGATGAAAGGTAGGAGGCTGAATCTCCTTCCCAAGTTGCTATCGATGTTGAGGAGGACCCCCCTTTTGTTCAAAGTGTGTTGACCACACTATCTAAGGGACCTCCTCTGTACCCCCAAAGGCTTAACAAGAAGAAGGAAAATCATAAATTCAACAAGTTTGTTGATATGTTTAGCAACTTATTGATAAACATCCCTTTATTTAAAGCCTTGATGCAAATGCCGAGGTATTCAAAATTCATGAAAGATTGCTTAAAAAGAAGAAGGTGGTCGATGTGGGAACCATTGAGATATCACACAGTTGTAGCACTATGATGACAAGCAATGTTGCTACAAAGCGAGATGATCTAGGTGTGTTCACCATACCATGCACTATGGGGCTCTTTGTGTTCCATAAAGCCTTGTGTGATCTAGGGGCGAGCATCAATTTAATGCCCCTAGAGATTTTCAACAAGTTAGGATTAGGAACGCCTAAACCTACATCTGTGAGACTTCTTATGGTTGATTGGTCCATTAAGCGTCTGGTAGGAATCTTATTCGATGTGTTGGTGAAGGTTGATAAGTTCATTCTCCCGGTGGACTTCATGATCTTGGATTATGAAGTCGATGCTGAGGTGCCATCATCTTAGGGCGACCATTATTAGCCATGGGGAGAGCTCTAGTAGATGTTGAACTCGGTGAGCTTAAATTCCAAGTTGGAAAGAAAGTGGTGACATTCAATATATGCCAACCCTCAAAACCTCCAAATGACTTAAGGGTGATCTCAGTGATAGAGTTAGAGGGCAAGCTTGATCATGCCCTTGAAGTGTCTTAAATGGGCAAGACGCCCAAGCTTGAAGAATTGCAAAGTCAGAAACATGTTGATGTTTTGAGGACGTTGAAAGAGTAATTCCCTTTATTGGGATAGGGCCATGCCAACCGGATTGGCATTCTATCCGACAACGACTAAGGTTGAAGTACTATCATCGAGCCGCGACATAAAATCAAGCGCTTCTTGGGAGGTAACCCAAGTGTCTTTACTTTGTTTTTGGTTATATTTTGTTGTTTTTTGTTTGTTTTAGGAATGCAAAGAACAGAGGAATGAACAAGTGCAAAACAGGGCAAAAATAGGATGTGCAAAGGACTGTGCAGTTTGCACTAGACATTATGCATGTTGCAAGGCCTAAAGCAAACCAAATCAGAAGCCTGGGAAGAAAAATAAAATTGGAAGCGGTGTGCACTGGCTGTGCAGTCTGCACGAGCCCATGTGCGCATCGCATCTCAATCGCATGCTGAAGCAGAATCCTGGCCCAACTTCAGGGCACAAAAAGGTGAGGTGCAAAATGACATGCAGTCCGCACTAAGGCTGGTGCGAATCGCACGTCGCGGTGTACCAGAGGTAAATTTAATTTCTTAATTGACCTAACCCATTGACTGACCCGACCCGACATATTTTCTTCTTCTTTTCCACTTTAAAACTGCCACCCTTCTCCTCTTTCTCCATATTTCTCTTAAACCTCTAAAATTCCCTCCAAAAACCTCCCACAAATCCCTCAAACTTCCCCAAAATGTTCTCCTCCTCTCACCCAAAACTCTCCACCTCTTCATCTCCCATCTCCGCTGGTCGTCTCTCCGGGCAAAATTGTGGTCACCATTGTTTCTCTCCAAAAGCATCAATTTTACTTCTCCCTGCTTAATCTTTACTTATGGTAGGTTCCCCGATGTTAAATACATGTTTTTATGAAGGTTGAGAACTCATATTATGAAGCATGCTTGTTAGAATCGCCATGTTGATTTTTGGGTGAGATCCAAAATTTTTGGGTCCCCAATTTTGAATTATGTTATGGATTTTGCTTAGGATCAACTTGGTAGAACTTGATATGTTGATAATGCATGTTGATTGGTAGTGATTTTTAGCCTTGAAATTTGTATTTGGGGTGAAGTCTAAGTAATCCACTTGTGATTGATGCATGGTTTGGCCCTATGATAGATTGGGTGACGTCATTCTTAAAGGAAGATTGTCATTTTTCATGAGGTTTGGTCAAATATTGTTGTTTAGGCTGAAAGTTGTTTCTAATTGTATACATATGTTCTTTGTTGAAAATTTTATTGGGTGTATGATCTTGTGCAGGGAGGTGGTAATTGTTGTTTAAATTGTATGCCCAATTGAGTAATTGAAGGCTTGATGTTCCCGATGATAGACGGGGTAACGTCCTTCTTAAGGGAAATGGCTGAGCTTTCTTTTGCTTGTTGACTGTGTCAATGGATGTCGGGGGAAGTCTTAGTACCCGGATGATTTTGTGGTCATGATATCCCTTACCACGTTGTTAAAATTGTTGGTTGTTGTTTAGTGCCAAGTACATAAAGCAAATCTTGCTCTATGAATCATATACGTAACACATAAGAACACAGGAAATCAAAAATTCAAATTGTGCCTTTGTGCATTTCGCATGTGATGCATAGATCTTGATGTGCGGAATGCATAAGGAACCACACCATGTGAAAATAGGCTGCCAGTTTGCTATTTTGAGGTGCGGTGGCTTGTGCGACGCACATCCTGGTTGGTGTGATTTGCACCAGCTTTGCACATCAGAGCTGAAACCACAGAAGGTTTCTGTTACCTCATGCGATACCACATGCAATGCGCACCGTGTCTGGTGTGGTTCGCACATGGTCCGCATGAGCCAACAATCACCTCCTTTTATTTTTCTACTCCTTTGCATTATGTCCTTTTTAGTTTGTTAATTTTTTTTAGCTTTTTGTTTGTTGTTTTTTGGACTCACAATACCCATGGGACGAACATGTATTCTAACAGGGGAAACACCGATCGGTGTTCACAAAGGCCAACAACTCCCTCCTCCTCCAATCTAACCTCAAAGGAGAAGAAGAAAGCCTCATCTTCCCATACCTAAGTTTCAGATGAGGAGAGAGTTTGGTTCGGAGTGGAAGGCATGAGGGAAATTTATGATCGTGAGATGGGTAGGTCTTTCAACACGGAGCAGAGTTTCAACCTGGATGCGGTGGGGGATAACCTATCCAACATCCCAAATTAGTTTGCCAACTGTCAGTGGCAACCATTTTAGGAGGTGCCCAAAAACTATTACAAGGAGCTAGTCCGGGAGTTCTTTGCTTCATACCAAGCCACGCAAGACACTAAGGGCTATAAAAGGGGACCAAACACTTTTACTGCCTTGGAATCCACCATTGTTCGAGGCAAGGAAATTTGACTCACTCCAGATGCTATCAATGTTGTCTATTGGAGCACTCCTATTAAGACAACACCTGTACTCATGGGCAAGTTGACTGTCAAGCACAAACCTTTTGAGTGGACGGTTCCTATCATTGCTCCTGGAATTCCTCTTTAGGACACTATGTGGGGTGACATTCCACGACTGTCACTGCACTTTGAGGCTCGCCTTTGGTATGATTTTGTTCGCTACCTCTTCCTACCTTCTAAGAATGACGAAAAGGTCATCCATGATGGGGCCATTCTGGTAGCCTCAATCATGGTAGGGGACCATGTCAACTTTGGTGAGATTGTTGACTTAGTGATAAAGAAGAAGGCTCACCGAGAGAATAATGCATTCCCTTTCCCTGTGCTCATTAGTAAACTCTATGCAAATATGGGTGTTCCTTATTTCAGTTGTGACACTCCTAACCCCGCCACTGGTGTATTGGATCTTGACAAGAAAACCAACATGGATGCACCTCATTTCAAAAGGCATAGGATAGAGACATCGGTAGGGTTGAGGTGGATGACTCAGATGCTGAAGAAAATGCTTCCTCTCCTTCTAAAGGCACTTCAGAAGCACCCACAACCACTACACCAAGAGGAACTTTGACCAAGAGTGGGCTCCAAGATATGGTGGACAAAACCTATGATTATGAGAGACAACTGAATTGGAAATCAAGTTACCCGAGTTGATCAAGGAGGCTGTAAAATGGGCCATTAAGGGAGTGGTTTAAAAGATCACCTCACTCTACGCAAGGGTGGGCACTGTTGCGGGGGATGTAAAGGAACTCAAAAAGGATGTGGCCAAAGAAAAAGGGAAAGCTCCAGTTGAGGTGGCAGATTTGAGCTCCTTGCCTAAACCCCGTCCAATGAGAGGGCCCATGGATGATTTGGTTTCATCCTATGAGGATGATGAGGCTGAGCTGCCTGGTGATGGGGATGGCTTGCTAGACGATGATCAAGACCCAAAGTTTCATCATGTTCTCCAAGAGTCCACAATGGATGCGCACTCTCGAAAGGGTGGCGTTGGTCCTAGTGGATATGCTACAGATGATGAGGCCGCAGATGATGAGGATGAGGCATAGTCCTCCAGAGAGTGTTGCACCCCTTCTTCAATTACTTGAGCTTATAGCATTGAGGGAAATGCTTCTTTTGATGGGAGTGGGTGCTCTTTATTATTATTATTGCTTTTGGTTGCTCGTGAGTGAGCTTGAGATATTTCTATTGCCCTTGTTGGAATAACTAGAAGGATAATTACATTGAGTTATGGAAAAGAGGCTTGTAATCATCTTAATTATAAATTTGGGGTTAGTGAGCTTAAAAGCAAAATGTCAACACTTCATCAAATTGTGAGGTCTCATTCAACTTCAATTAAATATCATGGAGCCCAAATAAATCACCTCTAGACCCATGTAAATCTGAGATTGAAAGGAACACTACCTAGTGACACCACCGTAAATCCTAAGAATGATGCTCATGTCATGGCGATTGTCACTAGGAGTGGGAGAACAAGTAGAGTGGTGAGAGAGAATGTTGTGGAACCAGTAGTTATAGCAAATATGCCTATCATTGAAGCTATTATGGAGCCGAAGGAAAAGAGATCGTGCATGAAAAAGATGTTGTAGAACCGGGGGTTGGGGTGAAGCTTGATGCACCCAATGACTCGGTGACTGTTGGTATTGATGATGAAAGGTAGGAGGCTGAATCTCCTTTCCAAGTTGCTATCGATGTTGATGAGGACCCCCCTTTTGTTCAAAGTGTGTTGACCACACTATCCAAGGGACCTCCTCTGTACCCCCAAAGGCTTAACAAGAAGAAGGAAAATCATAAATTCAACAAGTTTGTTGATATGTTTAGCAACTTATTGATAAACATCCCTTTATTTAAAGTCTTGATGCAAAAGCCGAGATATTCAAAATTCATGAAAGATTGCTTAAAAAGAAAAAGGTGGTCGATGTGGGAACCGTTGAGATATCACACAGTTGTAGCACTATGATGACAAGCAATGTTGCTACAAAGCGAGATGATCTAGGTGTGTTCACCATACCATGCACTATGGGGCTCTTTGTGTTCCATAAAGCCTTGTGTGATCTAGGGGCGAGCATCAATTTAATGCCCCTAGAGATTTTCAACAAGTTAGGATTAGGAACGCCTAAACCTACATCTGTGAGACTTCTTATGGTTGATCGGTCCATTAAGCGTCTTGTAGGAATCTTATTCGATGTGTTGGTGAAGGTTGATAAGTTCATTCTCCTGGTGGACTTCATGATCTTGGATTGTGAAGTCGATGCTGAGGTGCCCATCATCTTAGGGCGACCATTATTAGCCATAGGGAGAGCTCTAGTAGATGTTGAACTCGGTGAGCTTAAATTCCAAGTTGGAAAGAAAGTGGTGACATTCAATATATGCCAACCCACAAAACCTCCAAATGACTTAAGGGTGATCTCAGTGATAGAGTTAGAGGGCAAGCTTGATCATGCCCTTGAAGTGTCTGAAATGGGCAAGAAGCCCAAGCTTGAAGAATTGCCAAGTCAGAAACATGTTGATGTTTTGAGGACATTGAAAGAGTAATTCCCTTTATTGGGATAGGGCCATGCCAACCGGATTGGCATTCTATCCGACAACGACTAAGGTTGAAGTACTATCATCGAGCCGCGACATAAAATCAAGCGCTTCTTGGGAGGCAACCCAAGTGTCTTTACTTTGTTTTTGGTTATATTTTGTTGTTTTTTGTTTGTTTTAGGAATGCAAAGAACAGAGGAATGAACAAGTGCAAAACAGGGCAAAAATAGGATGTGCAAAGGACTGTGCAGTTTGCACAAGCCATTATGCATGTTGCAAGGCCTAACGCATGCCAAATCAGAAGCCTGGGAAGAAAAATAAAAATTGGAGGTGGTGTGCACTGGTTGTGCAGTCTGCACGAGCCCATGTGCGCGTCGCATCTCCATCGCATGCTGAAGCAGAATCCTGGCCCAACTTCAGGGCACAAAAAGGTGAGGTGCGAAATGACATGCAGTCCGCACTAAGGCTGGTGCGAATCGCACGTCGCGGTGTACCAGAGGTAAATTTAATTTCTTAATTGACCTAACCCATTGACTGACCCGACCCGACATATTTTCTTCTTCTTTTCCACTTTAAAACTGCCACCCTTCACCTCTTTCTCCATATTTCTCTTAAACCTCTAAAATTCCCTCCCAAAACCTCCCACAAATCCCTCAAACTTCCCCAAAATGTTCTCCTCCTCTCACCCAAAACTCTCCACCTCTTCATCTCTCATCTCCGCTGGTCGTCTCTCCGGGCAAAATTGTGGTCACCATTGTTTCTCTCCAAAAGCATCAATTTTACTTCTCTCTGCTTAATCTTTACTTATGGTAGGTTCCCCGATGTTAAATACATGTTTTTATGAAGGTTGAGAACACATATTATGAAGCATGCTTGTTAGAATCGCCATGTTCATTTTGGGTGAGATCCAAAATTTTTGGGTCCCCAATTTTGAATTATGTTATGGATTTTGCTTAGGATCAACTTGGTAGAACTTGATATGTTGATAATGCATGTTGATTGGTAGTGATTTTTAGCCTTGAAATTTGTATTTGGGGTGAAGTCTAAGTAATCCACTTGTGATTGATGCATGGTTTGGCCCTATGATAGATTGGGTGACGTCATTCTTAAAGGAAGATTGTCATTTTTCATGAGGTTTGGTCAAATATTGTTGTTTAGGCTGAAAGTTGTTTCTAATTGTATACATATGTTCTTTGTTGAAAATTTTATTGGGTGTATGATCTTGTGCAGGGAGGTGGTAATTGTTGTTTAAATTGTGTGCCCAATGGAGTAATTGAAGGCTTGATGTTCCCGATGATAGACGGGGTAACGTCCTTCTTAAGGGAAATGGCTGAGCTTTCTTTTGCTTGTTGACTGTGTCAATGGATGTCGGGGGAAGTCTTAGTACCCGGATGATTTTGTGGTCATGATATCCCTTACCACGTTGTTAAAATTGTTGGTTGTTGTTTAGTGCCAAGTACATAAAGCAAATCTTGCTCTACGAATCACAGACGTAACACATAAGAACACAGGAAATCAAAAACTCAAATTGTGCCTTTGTGCATTTTGCATGTGATGCATAGATCTTGATGTGCGAAATGCATAAGGAACCACACCATGTGAAAATAGGCTGCCAGTTTGCTGTTTTGAGGTGCGGTGGCTTGTGCGACACACATCCTGGTTGGTGTGATATGCACCAGCTTCGCACATCAGAGCTGAAACCACAGAAGGTTTCTGTTACCTCATGCAATACCACATGCAACGCGCACCGTGTCTGGTGTGGTTCGCACATGGTCCGCATGAGCCAACAATCACCTCCTTTTATTTTTCTACTCCTTTGCATTATGTCCTTTTTAGTTTGTTATTTTTTTTTTTAGCTTTTTGTTTGTTGTTTTTTGGACTCACAATACCCATGGGCAGAACATGTATTCTAACAGGGGAAACACCGATCGGTGTTCACAAAGGCCAACAGCTCCCTCCTCCTCCAATCTAACCTCAAAGGGGAAGAAGAAAGCCTCATCGTCCCATACCTAAGTTTCAGAGGAGGAGAGAGTTTGGTTCGGAGTGGAAGGCATGAGGGAAATTTATGATCGTGAGATGGGTAGGTCTTTCAACACGGAGCAGAGTTTCAACCTGGATGCGGTGAGGGATAACCTGTCCAACATCCCAAATTAGTTTTCCAACTGTCAGTGGCAACCATTTCAAGAAGAAGGCTCACCGAGATGGGGCCATTCTGGTAGCCTCAATCATGGTGGGGGACCATGTCAACTTTGGTGAGATTGTTGCCTTAGTGATCAAGAAGAAGGCTCAACAAGAGAATAATGCATTCCCTTTCCCTGTGCTCATTAGTAAACTTTATGCAAATATGGGTGTTACTTATTTCAGTTGTGACACTCCTAACCCCGCCACTGGTGTATTGGATCTTGACAAGAAAACCAACATGGATGCACCTCATTTCAAAAGGCATAGGATAGAGACATCGGTAGGGTTGAGGTTGATGACTCAAATGCTGAAGAAAATGCTTCCTCTCCTTCTAAAGGCACTTCAGAAGCACCCACAACCACTACACCAAGAGGAACTTTGACCAAGAGTGGGCATCAAGATATGGTGGACAAAACCTATGATTATGAGAGACAACTGAATGCGCTAGAAATTAAGTTACCCGAGTTGATCAAGGAGGCTGTAAAACGGGCCATTAAGGGAGTGGTTTAAAAGATCACCTCACTCTGCGCAAGGGTGGGCACTGTTGCGGGGGATGTAAAGGAACTCAAAAAGGATGTGGCCAAAGAAAAAGGGAAAGCTCCAGTTGAGGTGGCAGATTTGAGCTCCTTGCCTAAACCCCGTCCAATAAGAGGGCCCATGGATGATTTGGTTTCATCCTATAAGGATGATGAGGCTGAGCTTCCTGGTGATGGGGATGGCTTGCTAGACGATGATCAAGACCCAAAGTTTCATCATGTTCTTCAAGAGTCCACAATGGATGCGTACTCTCGAAAGGGTGGCGTTGGTCCTAGTGGATATGCTACAGATGATGAGGCCGCAGATGATGAGGATGAGGCATAGTCCTCCAGAGAGTGTTGCACCCCCTCTTCAATTACTTGAGCTTATAGCATTGAGGGAAATGCTTATTTTGATGGGAGTGGGTGCTCTTTATTATTATTATTGCTTTTGGTTGCTCGTGAGTGAGCTTGAGATATTTCTATTGCCCTTGTTGGAATAACCGGAAGGATAATTACGTTGAGTTATGGAAAAGAGGCTTGTAATCATCTTAATTATAAATTTGGGGCTATCACATCCATTTAAAAGAGCTATATGGACATAATTTCCAAAGCTCAAGATGTATTGTCACCCAGATTTAAAGAAGGTATACTGCTTCCAAGTATGAATTCAGAAAATAGGCTGAATGCAAAACTAAGACTCAACAATAGAAAAACTCACATGCCTTCTGATAGGGGTGTGGTTTGATGGCGGTGGTATTCATTCCTCAGCTCGCATCTAAAGTGTTTGATATTCTTCTTAGGACTATGTCCCAGTTTGCTGCTAAGAAAAAGTTACACGTTGTGCTGCATCCTTTTTAACATCGTCTACACTTGTGGTATCATTTTGAGAATTTTATCCTCTCGAATGCTCTCGGAAATATATCAAAACAAAATCATTAGTAATAAAGCAATTCAACAAGGAGGGATGGTTTCTTTACCTCGTCTCTATTGTGGTAGTTGAACATGATGATTCTTCGAATGTGATGACTTTCTTGGTCATTTGATATGATGGTCTTTGTAACCTCTTTCTAATAGCTTCCAATATGATAACCCTCTTGGCTATCTGTGATAATCTTTGCATATGATTTCAGGTAGTATTGAACATTTTCTTTATCGATGCGACTTATAGATATTCCTTGAATTGTCAAACATTAGGCAATCCTGCACATTATCCAAATTTAGATAGAGGCGTCTTATAGATATCCCTTGAATTGTCAGCTTTTGAGTAATCTTTCACATAAGCCAACTTTGGATAGAGGCAGCTTATAGATGTCCTTTGAATTGCCAGATTTTGGGTAATCCAACACTTTTAACTGATTTTGGATGTAATGCGACTTACAGATTTCCCTTGAACTGTTAGTCTTTGGTTAGTCCTTCACAATATCAATCGTGGATATGTCGTGGCTTATAGATAATCCTTGGACTGCTAATTTTATTTAGTCTTGCACTTTTATCCAATTTTGGATATTATTGTGACTTACAAATTACCTTTGCACTTCAAACTCTTGGGGTGATCTGGCACAATATCCTGTTTTAGATATCGCTACATCTTACATATAACTCCTTGTCTGTCAAATTTTGGGGAATCTTGCACAATATCCAGGTTCTGACATTGTTGTGGCTTACAGACCACCTTTGACCTATCAACTTTTGAGAAATCTATTTCATAGGCCGATTTCAGGTTGCGACTTATAAATATCCTTCAGACTATGCTTTCCTCATCCTTGATGGCAAGCATCATTTGATCAATAGGGTAGCAAAGGCCTTTGCCACACAATCAAATAGTTGCATTTTTCAGTGATCAATGCTCTTTAATGCATAAACATCCTTCAATGTTTGACTCTATAATCTCTTTGAGATAATATAATAAAAATACATAATTATTCTCGATGTCTGACTTTTCTGTCTCTATGCAATAAGGGATATAAATACGCTCGATGCCAGACTCTATCATCTCTGCGTGATAGCATAGGAATAATGCTCATATATCCTCAATGTCAGACTCTACCATCTCTACACGATATTAGATATAAATGTGCTCAACACCAGACTCTATCATCCCTACATGGAAATGGATGTAAATGCTCTTGGGTCGATCCAGTGTATCAAATGCGACTTAGGGATGCCTCTAGATGTCATCCTCTTTGAAATCAATCAGAGAGGGAAATAGTCTTGACGATAATCATACGCCTGCATTAATTGATAATGATAGTCCTGTTGACATAGTTCTCTCTACATAGTCCTCTTTACATTGTCTTTTAGGCATGGTCCTATCAACATGGTCCTCTTGACATGGTCTTCTTGACATGGTCTTCTTGACATGGTCCTCTTGACATGGTCCTTTTGATATGGTCCTTTTGACATGGTCCTCTTAACATGGTCATTTTGACATGGTCCTATCTACATGGTCCTCTTGACATGGTCCTCTTGACATGGTCCTCTCTAGACATGGTCCTCTTGACATGGTTTTCTCGACATAGTTCTTTTTGCATGGTCCTCTCGACATAGTCCTCTTGACATGCAAATATGATAGTTATGTGGATGATCGTGCAATGGCATGCATAGAGGTTGCAAAAAAATCACCTTTATCTTTTATGTCATCATATTGACTCCTTCACGTGTACCTGCACTCAAGTAAAATGATTAGTAGACACAACGTTTCAAATTCAAGAATATTTTTAAAGAAAGCACTCATGATGCTAATCAAAATAACTTTATTTTGCAAGCATCATCCTTTTTTCAAGGTGGATAAGAAAACAAGAGGTTATTTTGAATGTAAATGAATGGTTGAAAACCCATTTCTAGGGACAACTACAAATACCATTTTTGAAATCGTGTGTTTATTGTGATCCCTGATTTGCTGGGGATTTAAGGAGGATGTTATTGATCTCTCCTTATCTGATGGTCCCTCCAACCAAAAGAAAAGTTGTTAGTTTTGGGAAAACTCAGCTACTTTTGGATTTTTTCCAATGGTATTGATCATTCTGGGTTGACTTTGGGCATTTGGTCTCATCATTTTCCACAGAACGGTTAGAGACCTTTGCCGATCCTTTTCACTTCTCAGGATATCCTGCATCTAAAGAAAAATCATTAGTTTTGGAAATATGATCTTTGTTGACCTCCTTCGGTCTTTTGCTCCTTGTATTGTCATCTTCGGGTGCTTTCTATCCTTGGATGCTTGTCATCCTCGACTCATTGGGTCACGATAGATGTAATACAAAATCAAGTTATAAAGGAATAAATCAATTTGTAAAGATTTTTCGAATAATGTTTTGAAATATAGCAATTTTAGAGAAATGGTTTGAGAAAAAATCTTTGCCAATATTGTTATGTCATGCACTAGCTCAACGAACACCCTTCACTTGGGGTTTTGACATAGCTAACACATTGTTAGTGAGCTCTGGAATCCTTCAGCATCCTAGCTGGGGAGTTTGGAAATGATCTTCCAAAATATGTCGTAAGGTCCATCTTGGATTTTGTTGCAGCTGGTGATTTTTGAAGTTGATTCTGATGTCCTGGTGCTGGGGAACTCTTGGCGTTTATCTCATAAACAATTTTTGGTTGGTATTTTTAGGTCTTCCTCAAAAAAATTTCCCCAGTTAGAGGTTACTTGATAAATCTTGCACTGTTGATGAGAGATTCTACATTCTATGGGGATCATGAGATTCTTAATCAAAATTCATCTCATTTGCTCTTTGGCACAATTTTCATTCAGACTTGCTAGAGAACAATCTTTGCCTTCTGTATTTTTGAGATCCCTTTCTCTAAAATTTTTCCCCAGTTTCCAATTCTTGGGGTAATATGACCGAGCCATTGTGGCACCTATGTATCCAATTGAACTAGAAATTAGGTCAAACATAGTTTCCACTCTTATAGTGGGAGAAAAACATAAATGATTAAAGAGGTGATCAAAGCCGACAAAGGCTCCCTGCGCATCTCATTTTTGAGAATTCAGGTCAAATATAGTTCAAGATAGAAAGGAAAAGATAGATATTTCTAAGGGGTTGACCAAACCTGACACAGGCCACCTATGTATCTCATTCTTGAGAATTCAGGTCAAATATAGATTGTACAAAAAGGATAGAGAATTTTAAGCTATTACAAAGCATAAAAACAATTACAATCAGGAAATGCGATTACAAGGAAAGAAATAAAAGAAAAACCATTTACAGATGTGGTATATCTTCACATCATTAGAGTTTATAGGCTTGGGCCACACTTGGACATCCATTTCGGACAAAATCAAACCTCCTGCGAACAAGATCTTGTGGATGACATACGGTCATTGCCAATTTGGTGTAAACTTTGCTTTGTATTCATCTAGGTGAGGAAAGATAAGCTTAAGGACCAACTGCCGTATGACAAACATACAAGCTCGTACTCTCTTGTTAAATGCATGAATCATTCATTGTTGGTACATTGGTCATGGAATACGACACTTGTGCTTTTCTCATCAATCAACATGAGTTGTTCATAGCGGGCGCAAACCCATCCTACATTGCTTAGCTTGGCTTCTCGAATGATCCTAAGGGAGGGTATTTCAACTTTAGCGGGTATCACCGCTTCTGACCCATATACTAACACATAGGAAGTTGGTCCAGTTGAAGTTCTGATAGTCGTCGATATCCCAATAAAGCATAAGGCAACATTTTGTGCCATGATCAATGACTATCAACTATCTCTCTTAAGATCTTCTTGATGTTCTTTTTGGCAGCTTCCACAACTCCATTCATCTCGGGATGGTATGCGATCTAATTATGGTGAGTAATCTTGAATTGCTCACATATTTCCTTTATCGAGTGACTATTCAAATTCGCTTTGTTGTCTGTGATGATAGACTCAGGGATTTCAAATTAACAAGTCAAATTGTTCTTCACAAAATTGACTACAACTTTCTTGGTCACAGACTTGTAAGAAGAAACTTCCACCCACTTGGTAAAGTATTCGATAGTAACCAAAATAAATCTATGTCCATTTGAGCCAGGCGACTTGATAGGACCAATGACATCCATGCCCCAGGCTACAAAAGGCCAAGGTAAGCTTATAGCATGAAGCTCACTAGGTGGCACTTAAATCAAATCTCTGTGGCACTTGTGGCACTTCTACACGAACTTACTGCATTTATTTTCCATGGTCATCCAGAAATATCTGGCTCGCAAGATCTTCTTGGCTAAGGTGAACCCATTGATATGAGGTCCACGCACTCTGGCATGCACTTCTTCTAGCAACTTTGTTTCTTCAACTGAGTCCACACATCTCGTTCTCCTATAAAGGATTTATCCATATAGGAAAACGTTGTTAGCTATCCTGAGAATCATCTTCTTCTAGTTGGCAGTCACATATTACGGATAAACTTTGGCTTCTAGATGCCTCTTGATATCAAAATACCATGGCTTTCCATCTTTCTCCACTTCAAATTATGCATAACGCACAGGTTACTCTTTCAAAATGATCACCAATGGATGGATGTAATTCTGTTCTGGATGCTTAATCATGGAGGATATGGTTTCTAAGGGATCAACAAACTCATTCTGAATCCTAGGAATATGCTTTAACTCGATCTTTCTGAACCGCTTGCATAGACTTCATACCAATTCCACATATGACATGATCTTGGAATTTTTCACAGTCCACTCGCCTTGGATATGATGAATCAGCAAATCAAAATTATCGATGACTAATAGTTCTTGAACATCCATATTAATAGCTAACTAATTGTTGAGAATACAAATTTTGTATTTGGCTATATTAATGGTGCATGGGAAGTGGAGTTTGTCTGTTACCAGATAGTGCTGACCAGTTTTTGATACCAAAAATACTCCAACACCCGATCCTTTGAAATTAACTTCTCCATCAAAAAAAATCTCCAACCAGGGTATGCTTCTGCGATATCTTCTCCTACGAACAAGATTTTTTCATATGGGAAATAAGTTTAGAGTGACTTGTACTCTTCATCGACTGGATTTTCCACTAAATTTTCTCTTAGGGCTTGTCCTTTGACTGCTTTCTGAGTCACATATACAATGTCAAACTCACTTAGCAACATTTGACATTTGGCCAATTTCCCCGTGGGCATGACCTTCTAGAATATGTACTTCAAAGGGTCCATTCTGGAGATGAGATATGTTGTATATGACGATAAATAATGTCGCAACTTATGGGGAGCCCAGGTCAAAGAACAACAAGTTCTTTTTAATAAAGTGTAACCATCCTCGTACAGAGTGAACTTCTAGCTCAAGTAGTAAATTTCTCATTCCATATTTCTACTTTCATTATGTTGCCCAAAGAAACATCCAAAGGCATTTTCTGAGGCTGACAAATAAAGAAAAAAATGGCTTCCTTCTTTTGGAGGAACTAATACTGGTGGACTGGACAAATAACTCTTGATACAGTAAAAAGCTTGTTGACACTCCTCAGTCTAGTTAGTCGGTGTATCTTTCTTCAGCAACTTGAAGATGGGTTCACAAATAACCGTTGATTGGGCAATAAACCGGCTATGTAATTCAATCTTCCCAAGAAGTTCCTGACTTCTTTCTTGGTCTTTGGCGGAGGCAAATCTTTGGTTGCCTTGATTTTCAAAGGGTCGAACTCAATGGCCCTTCAATTGACTATGAAGCCCAGTAGCTTTTCAGCCGGCACCTCGAAAGAATACTTGGTTGGGGTTCAACTTCAGATTGCACTTCTATAGCCAATCAAAGAACTTTCTTAAATAAGTCAGGTGATTCAATCTCACGCGGGGACTTGATATTTACATTATTCACATATACTTCAATATCTTTATAAATCATGTCATGAAACAAAGTTTTCATGGCTCTCATGTACATAGCACCCGCATTCTTAAGACTGAATGACTTAACTCGGTAGTGATAAATACCCCCAAGGTATAATGAAGACTATTTTCTCCGCGTCTTATTTATCCTTTAGGATCAAGTGATACCTAGATAATAATCCATGAATGATTTCATCTCATGTTTTACGCAGTTGTCAATAAGAATGTGGATATTGGGCAAAGGAAAGTTGTCCTTAGGACTGGCTTTGTTCAGGTCCCTGTAATCAACAAAGATCTTGAATTTTCCATCCTTCTTTGGCACTGGGATGATGTTGGCTAACCAAGTTTGATACTTTCTAACCTCTACCAATCCTAATTTGATCTATTTGGTAACTTCCTCCTTTATTCTCATACTTAGGTCTGGCTTGAACTTCCGAGTCTTTTTCTTCACCGGATCAAATCCTGGATTGATGGGAAACTTATGGGAGAAAATGTCCGTATTCATCCCTGACATATCACTGTAAGACCAGGCAAATATGTCGATGTACTCTTGGAGCAACCTGATGAGTTCTCTCTTCTATGCTTTTATTAGGTGGACACTGATTCAAGTTTCTTTGGCCTCTTTGCCATCTCCTAGATTGACTATCTCAGTCCTCTCTAGGTTGGGCTTTTCACGATTCTTAAAGTCTTTTAATTATTCCTTCAACAGTTCGAGAACCAGTCTCTTCATTCTATTCTTTGAATTCATCATCTATCTCAATTTGTTCATTAAGATCTTGACATGACATGACATTGGTAGGTTTTAAATTATTATTACTGAAACCATAAACAAAACAAGTTAGATAATAACAAGTAAACAAAAGTAAATGGCAAAAGTTTTCATAATAAGGTAGGCTTTTCATTGAAATCTAAAATATTTACAAACTATGGCTATGATCCACACGAATACGAGTCTCTGCCTTTTGGAAAGCGATAAAGTAGTACAAGGAAGTTAAAACATAATGGGTGGGTCGCGAGATTCATCTGGACCATCACCAATTTTGCATAAATAGATAAAAAAATTGTCTACCTAGAAAACTGGAGAGTCATTAGCGGAATAGAGGCCCAGTTCTTCAACTGCTCGCCTGGCTGGGCTTTTCTGATTATGGCTACTTAGGGTATTTCTTCTATTATAGCATCACAATCCTCAAACAAATCTCCTACTCATCTCCTATACTATCTCTTGAGGGACTTCTTTGCATAGCGAATGAATGGTACAAGTGAGAAAGTGGTTTTGGCAACCCTGATTTGGCAACCCCAATTGCTCCTTTTCTTTGGTTTGTACTTTGCCTCCTTGGGACACATACCTCAGTCCGTTATTGGACAGTTGTCCTAGGATCCTTACCGGCTAGATTATACCATCAAAATTCTTTTCTAATCATAACCCTAGTTCTAATCCACTCCTCAAAACTACAATGGCAAGCATTTTATAAACTAGTGGCATTGGCACTTCTGGCGCGAGATCCTCTCTGGTGGAATTCACAATCTCTGTGGTGTAAAAGTCACTTCCCCACATGACTTCTTCTATTACAGGGACACAACTGTTGGGATGGCTCAGGTGACTTCCTTCACTGTGAATAACTAGCTCATGATTTTCCCATACAAGCTTCACCATTTGATGAAGGGTTGAGGATATGGCTCTAGCCTTGTGAATCCATGGTCTCCCCAGGAGCAAGTTGTAATGTGTAGTGATGTCCATGGATTCGAACTCAACATAAAACTCAGTTTTTCCCATTTAGATGTACAAACCAACCTCTTTGATAGTTTTCCTTTGACCACCATCAAAGGATCTCACATTAATTCTTCTCTGACAAATTTTACCAAGGTCATAGTCTAACAAGATAAGTGTGTATAGCGGGCAAGTATTCTGACCTGAACCATCGTCCATCAGAACCCTGTTTATTTCTTTTCTTGGCATTTGACAGTGATGTGCAAGGCTTTGTTGTGCACTAGCCCTTCAAATGGTAGCTCATTATCATTGAAATAGATATCAAGGCCTCCCAAGACCCAGCTCACTATAGCGGTCAAATTTTTTACACTCGTACATGTAAGGACGTAGGCCTCATCGAGTCCACCTTATCCTTCGCTGAATCTTTCCTTTGTCCTTCCCCTGAACTGGAGACGGAACTTTCTTTGCTCCGAAATCGGATTTTGGCACTAGAAAATGAAAATAGCCTTTTTCTGTACTTTGAGTAAGGCTTGTTTATGATATTGAGAGCTCACAAACAAAGATCAAATAGAGATTGGAGCTAGGGTATTTTAAAAATATTTTATAATGGAATATTTTTTTGGTTGCATTCTTCTCCAAAATTCTTCTGTCTCTCCTTCAGTAATTTGCCTCTTTTTCTAATACTCCTTGTAAGTATTATTAACCAGATCTTCATGGATATAACATCTTCCCGACCTTGTCATACCATGGGCCGTAGAGGCCTCTATAGTGAACTCTTTTTTCATGGGTACCAGAGCAAAGGCTTGATGAGGGGCTGCTAGCACAATGAATTATGGCTTCTCAACAATACTCAAAAGCTGCCACGACTTTTAACAACTCTTATGACTTTTTGGGGTTGGCCGGCACTATAGACTTGCTCACAATCCATTCTTCTTTAATTTCTATCATGTTGACCGAGGCCTCTCATAATTTAGGAGTGGGTTGTTTGTAATATTTGGTGATGCCATCTGGAGTGTGACCACCCTTTGATCAATTAAATTTTAAATCTTGTGCTTCAAGTTACTACAATCCTCGGTATCATGACCAGCTCCTCCAGAATAATAAGCACAGTGTCATTCAGCCCTAAAGAATCGAGATTCTATGTTACCTAGATTAGGATGAATTGGCTGAATAAATCCTGCTATCTTTAACCTCTCATATAACTGAGTTCTAGTCTCGGCCAATTGAGTGAAAGTTGGCGGAACTTTCTTTTCAAAATTTGGACCAGGAAGATTGTTGTTGTTCTAATTGGCGGGAGGGGTTCTGATTGTTAAGAGCTCTTTGATAAACCTGAAAATTTAGGGAAGAATCTTGGTAAGTGGGCTGCATATTATACGAAACTGAGGAAAAGCTCTTTTCTCTCTCATGCTTAACCTAGCCCTCTTTTTCATTTGAATCCTGTATTCATATCGAAATGGCTCTACCGGCCACTGGTCAGCTGGATTCTATGGCTGTCCAGTCAACCCTTACCATATCTCAGGAAAATGTCTCACCTTTACCCCAAAATTCTTCCAAATTGCATATTACTAATTTAACGCAGATTAATAAATCTCCTAAACATAAGGATTTTGAAAATTTAGTGAAGCCCGTGATAGTCAGTGCTCCTAAAAGTCCTAGTAAGCAAAAATACAACCCATCTCGATCAAGCACTATAACTATGTCAATGGTATTCCTCGAGTTGTGTGGACGGAAGAAGAGGTTGATAGGATGAATATCATAGAGGAACTACAATTTGCAATTATTGGTAAATTCTCTTATATGTGGTCGGAGTTGGATGACCTAAGAATTCAAATACCTAAGCAACCTAAGGTGAAAAGGGACTGTAAGATAGGTTTCTTGAGGATTCACCATATTCTTATGAGATTTGAACTGATAGAAGACTTTGTGAATATGATGGAAAAGAACGTTTATTACATAAATGACAAAGATGGTTATTCTTATCAGATGAGACCATTAATATATGGTGCTAAATTAGAAATGGATGAAGATACTACACAAGCTATGGCATGGATCTCATTCCTTGATCTCAAGCCAACTTTATTTGTGAATGAGTCCTTATTCTCATTAGCCTCGGCAGTTAGAAAGACAATTTATTTGGATATGGCTACTGTGAACAAAATAAGACCTTGTTGTGCAAGAGTTAAGGTGCAAGTGGATTTACTTGAAGATTTTCCTAAGTATGTAGAGATGGAGATTGTCAATTCTAATACTAAGAAATCAATAATAGATAAGGTTACGATAAAGTATGATTTTCTTCCTAACTATTGCAAGGAATGTAAGTTTCAAGGTCATGATGAAAATGAGTGTAGAATTTTGCACCCGGAATTGAAACCAATGCAACAAGACAATGGGGACAAGGACAAAAAGTTACAGAATGAAGAGTGGAAGGTACTAAAACAAAGGGATATGGAGGAAGGAAGACTGGGAAACATCTCCAGTGGAACCCCACGAGGAGAAGGTTTATTAATCAGGGGTACCTTAGTGAAATAGATATAACTCCTTAGACTGGGACACATGATAACAATCCTTTTTATTCCTTGTTAGAGGAAGGGAAGGTACACATATAAGATACAGAAGGTACAAGAGCAGATAATAATATTATTACATCAATTAGTAATATGCAAGAAACACAAAGTGATAAAATAAAGCAACAGTCCACAAAAGATTGGGTTTCTAGGTCCTTTGCTAATCCAGAAAATAAGGTAAACCCTGCCTCATCAGTAGAGAAGATCCCTGCAAAAATAAGTCAAGTTAGTGCAGATATGGAAAATCTTCAAGATTCAGAGGTAGCTAAGGAGAATATTACCTTGAGTTCAGGAGATATCTCCAAAAGTGAGGATATTGAAGACGTAGAAAGAGAAAAAACTCAGAAAAAAGACTAGAATCAGCCCTCTCATTAGAGAAACATCATGCAAAACAAAGTGATATAGAGTCACTTAACAGTATTCAACAAAGATCTATGGATCATAAGGAGGCTTGCGACTTAAGTAATAACTCTCATGGGGTTTCTGCTGAAGAAGGGTTGGAAGAATCAAGGTTAAAACCAGCTGAAACAATGCATAGCAGCAGTGGATCTCACAAAGAGTTGGTGAGAAGATCACCGAATGAGGAGGAAAAAAGTGTTGAGGTAGCTTAAGGGGTATATCTCTAAATTGAAAAAATGGGGGTAGACAGTCATGTAAAGATGAAGATAATTTAAAATCATTAGGTGATAATAAAATGTTTACAATTAATACCCATTTAGATATTGATGAATCATTAACTTTGAATGGTGAATCTCCAAATGTTGTACTTCACAATATCCTAACTCATAATATTGAGGGAGATCTATGATCAGTTAGAAGGTGAAGCTTCTAAGGGAGATTCAGAACAAGAGGATGACATCTTTAGGTAGGGGGACTTATCTCCAAGGGTCATTAAATATGTTAAATCAGGAGGGAAGAGGAAGAAGTAGGGCAATGGTGAGGCCACACAGCTTGTCAGAGTCCAACCAAAGAGAAGTGGGGTGTCACAAAAGAAAAAGCATTAATGAAGGCTATAATATGGAATATTAGGTCTGTGAAGTCACAAAAGGCCATTTATAAAGTTCATATGTTGGACAAGTTTCATAAATTTTCTTTCATTGCCTTATAAGAGCCTTTTCACCATATTAGAACCATCAGCAAATATAAGAACATAATATTGATATCTCTAGTATTTCACAACTATTCTGGAAAAAAATGGTTCTTTGTTAACCATGGTTTTAATGCTACTATTGTTAGTGACACTAAACAACAAATTTCCATACAACTATGTGAGATAACTAGTGGCATGTCTTTCTTAGTGACAATTGTTTATGCAAAATGTGATAGGAACCAAAGATTGGATCTTTGGGATGACATCTACTCTATTTCCAATGGGCAACATAGTCCTTGGCTAATAGGGGGAGATTTCAATGTTGTGCTTAATGGGACTAAAATGATTTTTGGAGTTCCAGTGATAGATACAGATGTGGAGAATTTTCAAAATTGTATAGAATCTTGTGATTTGTTATAGGTTCGGTATAAGGGAAGCCCCTTTACATGGTGGAAGAGAAGAGGAGGAGCTGATTGTATATTTGAGAGGCTGGACAGAGTTTTATCAAACTCTGAGTTTCAGAATCTCTTTTCACATGAAAATTTTTAGCACTTACCTAGAGATGGATCAGATCATGCTCCTTTATTTCTTACATGTGAAAACAGAAGTATCAAATTTCAAAGACAATTCAAGTTCTTGAAATTATGGACTGATTATGCTGATTTCAAAGAAGTTGTCAGGAGAAACTGGATACTGGTTGCATAGAAAACCCATTCTTGGATTTTAAAAGAAAGATAAAGTTGGTTAACAAGGTTCTCACTGTGTGGAGTAGGCAAGCTTATGGAGATATTTTTCAGTAGTTAATCATCAGAGAAGAAATAGCCAGAATAAAGGAGAAACTCTTTGAAGATCACCCTTCTCAGGAGAATAGGGCTGTGATGCAAAAGGCAAAGGCTCAATACATCAGATATCTACAACTGGAGAAGAGTTATTGGCAACAGAAGGCTGGTTATGATTGGTTTAAATGTGGGGATTGAAATACTAAGGTTTTTCATAGTATTGTTAAAGAAAGGAGAAATAGACTTAAGGTCTCCAGAATCTTAAATGACCAGGGTTGTTGGCTAGAAGATGAAGACCAAATTACTAATGAGGCCATAAGATTCTATCAGAAGCAGTTTACTCAAGAGAGAGATGCTACTGAATTTCCTTTACTTGTTCATATTACTGATTTAGTCTCTGATGAAGATAATATGTTATTAGAGGCTCCTCCTTAAGATGTAGAGATTAAGAAGGTTGTGTTTAGCCTATTTGGGGTTAGTGCTTGTGGTCCTGATGGGTTATCTAGGAGATTCTTTTAGTCCTGCTAGGATATTGTAAGTGGTGATGTGATGTGACTATGTTGGTTTTGGACTTGGTTGCAGGAAATACCCTTCCAAAATATATTACTCACACTAATTTGGTTCTCATACCTATAAAAGATAATGTGCAATCTTTCCTAGTTTTGAGACAAATTAGTTTTTGTAATTTTGTGAATAAAATTCTCTTAAGAATTGTGCATGATAGATTGGAGAGAATTTTACCTAGATTGATATCCCATAATCAATCAGGTTTTTTCAAGGGTCAAAGTGTTATTGAAAATGTCTTGTTAGCTTAAGAGTTGATCACAGACATAGGGAAGAGAGGGAACCCTTCTAATGTTGTGCTAAAACTGGATATGGCAAAAGCGTATGATAGGGTTTCTTGGTATTATCTAATGAAGGTTTTGAGGAAAATGTGTTTTTCTAATAAGGTGGTTGATGTAATTTGGAGATTGATTTCTTATAACTACTATTTAGTATTGTTAAATGGTAAATCTGTTGGTTTTTTTCACTCTTCTAGAGGAGTGAAGTAGAGGGATCCATTATCTCCTGTTCTCTTTATCTTATTTGCTGAGGTCATGACAAGGGATCTTAATCATGTTTTTGATGATGATTCCTTTGTGGGGTATGGTATGCCTAAGTAGAGTAATAATTTGAATCATCTGGCATATGCAGATGATGCAATAATTTTCTCCTACTCTAATGCCTTCTCTATGGAGAAGATAATGAAGATTTTGCAGGAATATGAGCAGAAATCTGGTCAAAAAGTGAACAAGGATAAGAGTTTCTTTTACATGCATCAGAACACCCCTAGTAGAGTGGTGCAACAGGTGGAACATAATACAAGGATGGTAAAGGGATCATTCCCTCTAAAATACCTTGGTTATCCCATATAACACTCCAAGAAGAAGAAGGAGAACTATGCATATTTGTTGGACAAAGTTAGGAGTAAACTATAAGCTTGGAAGGGTAGGTTATTGTCCTATGGAGACAAGGAAGTTTTTATTAAAAGTGTTCCACAGAGTATTCCAATTTATGTCCGCTCAACAATTGTTCCACCAAAAAGTGTTATTAAAGATATTCATAGAATTGTGCAACATTCTTTGGCACAATAAAGAATCAGGAAGAAGCAAACACTAGTCTGCTTGGAACAAGGTTTTTCTACCCAAACAAGAAGGGGGTTTGGGGTTTAGATCACTTATTGATATTTCTCAAGCTATGAATGCTAAATTGTGGTGGAGATTTAGGACACAGTATCTGTGGACTAATTTTCTTTGGAACAAGTACTGTAAGAAACAGTTACCAACAATGGTGCAATGGAGGGGAGGCTCTCAAGTGTGGAAGGCTATATTGAAAAATAGAGACAAAGTAGAACAATTTTTATGGTGGGAACCAAAAAGTGGAATTTTTGAAATTTGGTTTGGTAATTGGACCAACTCTAGTCCACTATTTATGCATTAGTCAGAGGTACAATCTTGTCATCCATTAAAAGATATTGAACCATTTCTCAGTTAAGAGGGATGGAATTATGAAATTATGCAGAATGAAGTACCAGACTATGTAGTGATCATGTCAGATAAAATATGAGGTTTGTATACTATCAGGATGTGATGAATAAACCTTGGTGGACCAGTAATAGTAATGGTATGTTTACTACTAAGAGTTCTTAGGAACTGCTAATGCAAAGAGCTGATAATAATGAAGACTTAAAGGCTATTTGGAGCAATGGGTCGCCTTTTAAATTTTCTTTCCTTACTTGGAGGAAATTGCAAGCAATGGTTCCTGTAGCTGTACTAATGCATAGGTGGAATGCTAATATTGCTGAAAATAATGGTTGTTCTAAAAACCCTGAGAGAGAAACCATGAATCATCTCTTTCTTAAAGGCGAAGTTGCTAAAAGGGTCTGGAATCACTATTGTGGAGTAGTTGGTATTGTAGAAAAAATTCTCAATTTGAAGCAATGTGTGAGGCTGTGGATAAAACACGATGGGAATTGTAAAATGAAAATTGTGCTTAATGTAGTTCCTATAATTATTCTCTGGTTCATACGTAAAAGAAGGAACACATTATTACATGGAGGCACTTATCAAGAAAGGAAGATCATATGGGAAATTAATGATACTATTGTTAAGTTTATCAAGATCAGATTCAGAATGGAGATAGCTGGAAGAGAGTTGATTAATATTGTTGATGCTTTGCAGAGATACATGAGTTCTTCTTCATTTAGAGTGGTAAAATGGTTACCCCCAAAAACGGGTTGGTTAAAGAGAAACACTGATGGTACTTCAAGAGGAAACCCTAGAACTAGCTCTATTGCTTTCTGTAATAGAAATCAAGATGGTGACTTTATGGTGGCAAAAGGCTCAAGAATTAATTATACCAATAGTTTGGTGGCAGAAGCTACAACCATCAGGGAATGCCTCTTCTATTTTACGGATAATTCTATTAATCAGATTATTTTTGAGAGTGATTCTTGGACCATGGTGCAGATTCTTAAAGATGAATGAGAGGTCCCATGGAGTGTCACAATGGTGGTCAACTCTATTAGATAGCTAATTGATACCATATCAGCAAGAGTAGTACATTCCTTTTGGGAAGGTAATACTCTTGCTAATTTTTTTTACTTATCTTGTGTTTGATTTTGCAGGTGATTTTCAATATTACAATTTCGAACAAGTACCAGTGGGAGGTAGGAGTATCAATAATTTGGACAAGGCAGGAACTCCATACATTAGAAAATCTACACATGATTCATAATAATAACAGGAGCAGAAGATAAAGTGTGCAGGATTAATTCATTACTAGGACTATAACAGCAGTAGTAACAAGATACAGTGTATAGGCTATGACCTATGAAAGAATGTAGCAAGAAACAATATTGTGTAATAAGACTTAGTCAATTTTGAAGGTAACTTTATTTGAGATTTAAATCATCTTAGCTCAATTCATGACTCAGTTTCACGGTTGTCTTTATTATCTCTTGAATTTATTTTGAAGTCTGGTGGTGGTATTAGTTTATTTTAAACTCAATCGATCGATTTTATGAATAAACAAAAGAGAGATAAGGACAACAATTACCTGGGAGGATGATTGAATTAGACTTTGCATGATTCATGCATCTGCAACCTTTGAGCTTCATCAATCATCGATTAGCTTCAAAACAATGAATACAATCATATGTAAAGAGGTAAACAATTACTTTATTCAGAAGCAACCATGCAAATGATATTACCTATTGTTGGAAGTGATTTCCTTTGAATACAAACACCTACACCAAGTGAGAGCTTGGGGTGTCTATAGGTTTGAGTATTCAAATAACAACAACATCAGATCTACATTAGAAACTCTAGATTTAAGGTTTGACTAACCTGTTACTCAATCATATGGATAAGAATACTTGTACCTTATTCCTCTTGAGTTATTTTCTAGATCAGGTGGTGGTATTAGCTTCAATTGAAGCTCAACCCACTGAGTTATGAAAATGATAAAGGAATGATGAAAAGTGAGTTACTTTGCTGAGAAGAAGACGGTGAAAATCCAAGAATGAGCATTTGAACTTCTCCACATTGATGAACCTCCATGAAAATAGATTACAAGGAACAAAAAGGAATGAAGGCAGTGTTGCTAGACATAAAGGTGAAGGTTTTATAGAGAAATCTCCACTTTACTAATTGACCTAGGTTCCTTTATATTGTCTGATTTGTTATTCGATTTTGGACTAGGTTACTTTTGGTCCTGGCCTTATTGTAAATATTGTAGCTTTTTTATTAATAAATAGGTCTCTAACCAAGTTTTGATTTAAAAAAGTGGGATGCATATTTAGTTGTGGAGCTTGGTAAATAGGCTGAGTATTTGGTGATGGATCTTGGTAAGTAGGCTGAGTATAAAAACAAGTTGGGGATTATGTGGATCTAAGGGGGGGTTTGAGGGGAAGAGCGTTCTTTTGAAATTGTCTCTAAAAGGCCTTCTTGGTCTCATGCTTGGACTGGAGGACAAAAAAGGCACTTCCTCTTTCTTCTTTTTAGGAAACCTAGTCGATCCTGACTGGGTTGAGGTTTTAGAAATCTTCCCACTTTGGAGTCCTTCTTTAATGGTCTCGCTAATCTTAACCAAATTGGCAAACTTAGCCTTGACTGGACCCTACAGATCCACTCTTTTTCCTATTCAAAGATCAGCCCCTGGCTCTGTATCATCTTGTCATAGAATTCAGATTCTTGAGAGTGCATAAACACAGTGCTAATCTCTTCCTCAATCATGGGAGGTCGGACCCTTGCCGCTTCATTCTTCCAACATTAAGCATAATCTCGAAAGTGCTCATTTGACTTTTGTTTAATATGATCCAAGGAGTACCAGTTTGGAACAAACTCTACATTATAAGCAAATCTCCGAGAAAAGTCCTTGGCTAGATCATTCCATCGAGATCATTTCTTTAATTCTTGAGTGGTAAACCACTCCAATGCTTCTCCACTTAAACTTCGGCAAAAGATCCTCATAAATAGCGCCTCATTCTTCCTCTTACCTACCATTTGATAAGAAATAGCTTCTTAGATAAGCATTGGGATACACATACTATTGAATGTCTAAAATTTGGGGATTTTGAATCCTTTTGGCAGATCCAACTCGGGGTGAATGCAAAGATCATTATCATTGTATCCCTTTTCATCAGATGAACCTCAGGATTCCCTGATACTAGCAATTTCTTTTTCACCAGTGCCAGTTCATGATCACATCCTCTTTTAATTTCCTCTTTTTCTCCTCATAATAATCAAGCTTAGCATTTTCTGGGAGTGTGGTATAAGGTTCTACCATGGCATGAAAGGTGGACGGTTGCATATTTTGGACGTGCGAGGGATGGACATGTGGAATGGTATTTAGGTATATGGAGGTATAGTTATATGGATTAATGACATTGGGGCAGTTATTCTGGGAGTTGTAGGTGTTTGGCAGTGTGTTTTGATAATTTATAGGAATGTTTGGCAGATTGTAGGCATTGGGGTTGTTGTTTCTTTTATTGTGCTTGATAGGAGGAGTCTAGATTTTGTATGAGGATATGATATAAGGAGGGTTGTTCGGGATAGGTTCCTTGGAAGGCCTCAGAATGGAAGCAGAGGGTGTATCCCTTGGATGATTATCGTTTAATAAAGAGTTGAAAGGAAACTGGAGAGAGGGCCGAGGATCACCCATAGTTGGGGTATTAGCGGCGATGGCCAAACTTGCCAAGTACTTAGCTTTCTGAACCTTTTCTTGTATTTTTTCAACTTCTTCGCGAGTTCGGCGATCATTTTTCTTTGTTCAGTAATCACGTTATCACTTATGGTTAGAGCATTTTCTTCCTCACTGTCAGTCATCTTGTCTCTAGATAAGCAACAGTCAGGGGAGGAATCTTTGAGTGCTTTTGAATAGGTGAAGTAAGGTTGCTCAGCCAACTTTATCAATCACAGATTAATTTCTATTTGTTCTGTTACCTGATAAAGTAAAAATAACTCAAAATGTAAACATGTTAGATTCAGTTAGTGACAAATAACACAAGATATCTCACTGGAAATAAGAACATAAGAGACACATAAATGTTGATTTTTTTACAGGCAAATTAATTCATGGGTAACTTTGACTCGAGGATTTCAAACGGATAGGAATTTGTCAGTTAATTTGTATAAGTGGTTTTTATCAGGAAGGTTGACTTGTTTTGTCTTCTGGCATGTTTTATTCATTGCACTTTTGAATTCTTTGATATTTTCAACAAAGTAGGGGGAATGAATTATTTTTTAAGATAGTGGCCGAGACTTGAAGGCTGCCTACGTATCTCACAAAGGAGAAATCAGGACCTACGTAGTTCAAATAGGTAAAGGGAACATTTTCATTTCATTTCATTAGATTTCAACCACTATCTTTTAATTACACAAGGAAAGTAAAGGCATATAAAGGAAAACTATGCTACTTATAAAGCTTGATTTGGATAGTGGCGGGTCTAGCTCTTCTTGATCTTATTTCTTCAAGGGTGGTTTGGTGCAATCTTGAGGTTGATCTTCCAAATCCTAATCAGATGCTCCAAGTCAAATAAAAAATCATGATATTTCTCAATGTCATACCCTTTCATACCATTGTGGTACAGACAAATGTCATCATCCTTCCTCTATTTGGCGGCTCCCCTTCTCTCCTTCATTTTCATGGGATGGGGGATTTTGGCTTTAACCAATTTGAAGTAGATGTCCTTGTAGTTGTCTTTAGAAGTAGTGAAGTATAAATTGTGAATGATGACATCTTCAGTGATAGGCATTTTAGGGTTGACTCGGTTGCAAACAAGCATGGTGTGGGACCCAAACAGATGAGCAATTTGTCCATTGTTGATCATTTCATGGACCTTGGTTCTTAGCATTTCACATTCATCAGTAGTGTGCCCCTTCAGGAATGGATGGTAGGCACACCTCTTGTGTTTATCCCTGGGATCTCACTGTGGTCCCTGAGTCTCATCAGAGTGAAAAGTGTCCATGGCTTGCAAAATCTAGTAGATAGCCAAGACCTCCACAACCTTGGGGTCTCTCAAAAAGTTCATTGCATAGGATATTAGGACAATCTGTTCATTTCCCTATCTGAACTTGGATGGCTAGAAGGTTTCATACTTAGTCTTGGACCAGTGTTTCATATCCTCCATAAGTTCCTCTATGTTCACAACCAATCCTTCTTGTTCAAGACCCTCTTCAACGGGTTTGTCAATCTCCTTCCCTTTGTTCATGTGCTCTGAATCTCCTATGGTGTTGGTAGTGGCCTCAAATTCTATGATCTATTTCTTGACCTGTCAGACAAAGTCCGTCTTTGGTACTACTTTTAGTTTTTCTAACATTTGGTCCAGCACAACGATTCTGGAGTTAGCTTAGGCGGTTTGTTCCTCCACTTCCCTTGTTTTGTCTAAGGCGACCTCAGTCAATCGGTCAACTTCCTCTCTCTTCCTTCAGACTACTTCAATCTCCTGTCGGATCCTTTCCATTCTCATGTTCATGAATTCCATTGCTAGTAAAACTTTCTTGAAAAAGAGTGGATTATGTTTTAAAATTTTTTGGAATTTGGGTTTTACGGTTTTTCTGGAGAAACTTGGGAGATCTTGGAGTATTTTGGTCAGACTTTGTATAATGGGTTTATATTTATGCCTATGGTGTTCTGAAGTTTTATGGAATAGGAGTGGATCAATTTATCCTTGATTTGAGCATCAAATGTAGCACATAAGAAAGTTTATATCACAATAATATCACAATAAATTATGCATCCTAACTTGGTGACCTTTTTGTGCCAAAGTTAGGCCTAGCGAGTTTGAAAGATGTATGTGTTGTATTTAAACCGTTCAATTGCTCCCAAATATTGAATTTATATATAATGGATAACTTCCCTTTAAAGGGATACAAAGCCAGCTGAGAAAAGGGGTACATTTTAGGGAAATGATAGATGCATAAAGTCATGCCCACATAGTGGCGATTAGGGGAAGCAAAAACATACATAGAAAACAAGCCCACAAAGGGGCATTTAGGGAATACATAAAAAGCAGGACCACACAGGGGCGAAGACACTAGTAATTTGATGACAAAGGTCCCTCTCCGATCCTGCTCCTCTTTGATGCTCGACGATGTCTCTGAGTTTGAATGACTTAGCCAAAAGTCACTGTGAAGCTTCACTACTTTGTCATTCATTGAAAATGTCCCAGCCTCCAAGAGTTGTTTGGTCAATTTGGAGTAAAGTTGTGCTATCCCCAACCTCAAATTCTTGAGTTCCTGAGTCAACTCTGCTATTCTGCGCTGGCCCTCCTCTTATTTTCTAAGAAATCCGTGCTCTCTTCTAGCCATCTCTTCTTGACCATTTGTCATGATCCAATTTCTCAGTCATGACAGCACCTACAACCCCCGGTAGGAGAACCAATCCCCGTAGCCCAGTTAGTAATGGGCTACTAGCTAACAAGTATGAGGAAGACCAATATAAATAAGTGGAAGCAAAGGAAATAAATGAAGAATTAGGCAACAGTAATATATATACACGGAAGCTAAACCAAACCCACGACCTGGTATCAGAGTATAAGAGCCAGTACTAAATATACAGAGTAAAAAAAATCCAAAACAATATATACATATCTCTTTAAATAACAAAAGAGTACATGATACAAGGGATGAGATTACAGCTAAACTCCAGTCTCTAGGAGCTCACCCTTTGTCTCGGATAGCCTAAAAGTTAGCCTGCACGAGCTCCATGAATCAGCGGTGATGGCCCACACAAGAATCTGCACCAGGAAGAAGCAAAGTGTAGTATGCGCACCAATTGCTAAGCAACAGGTACCCAGTAGGAATCATAGGCCGACTGAGTGCGCATAATATATAAGGGCAATAATATAGAAGAAAAGAAACAAGTAGTTACAGAAATAATGAATAGGTACAAGAAAGCTAGCACAGATTGAATACAAGGAGAAAATAATCATGCTCGGTATATACCACAGAACACAGGTGAAAGAAAGAACAACGCACCTGGGGTCCTTGCAATAACAATATATAAGAGAGTTTAAGATAACAAGCGGTATACCGGTAACCTCAAGCAAAGGGAAGGAAGGAAGGTAACTGGACATAAACAGGCTAGCGGTGAACCACACAAGATAAGGATGAACGCATAAAAATTCACCAGATTTATAGCATGAAATAGTACTACAATAGGATATAATAAGAACAAATCTAGCTATAGTCCCAACGGGTGCCCATACACCCAAGAAATGCATACAAGTGAAAACAAACCCTCTGGCATCCCATACTACCGGAGTGTACACTCAGCAAACAACAAACAAGGGTGGAATTGAATACAAATGGATGATGTGATGCTAAAGTGAAAACCTGGTGGAACAGTAACCCTGTATGTACCTCCTTCGGTGCCTATAAGACCAGCAGGTAGGATCCATGGAAGGACACGGCCCGTATACCTCAACTGCACCATACACCCCTCCTCCGACACACTCAGCTCGTAGCCCCAGGTCCGAATTGGCAAGTCCCATGAAGGTCCCCGACTACATACTAAATCTCATAACCTTAATATAATCGTCTGTGGTGTATCCGGATCCAAATCAGTGATAAAATATCGAAAATACATGCTCGGAGTCTATTCAGGTCTAAATCAGTGAATCAAGCCTCAAAAACACCCAACGAGGGTGCCCAGCATAACCGGGTCTAAAATAGCAGTAAAATAAGTCTAACACACAGATTGACCAAGTTTAGTACCATTTCAAAACAAACAGGAAAACATATATAGCACTCTGGCTCTGCCGATTCTAGTAATAGTACAAAAACCAGTGATAAATCAGCCTTTTAACTCTTTTACCCCAAGAATATCCACGAAAATCAGTCCAAACCTTTATAACCATTTTTACAGAAAATGAGCCCTCAGGGCCATGCAAGGTTTAGAAATCCATTTACAGTAGGCCCGAAGCGAAAATCATAGTAAAACATGTAGAAAATCCCTTTATATGCATGATAATGGCATGCTCAAGCACAAATAACAGCCCAACAGACCAGAATAAACCTATCGGCCATACAAAGGCTCCAATCACTCTACAAGACAAATAACCAGCTCATTAGTCAAATATCGATGTCTGGGACTCACGGACATTCCCAAATAACCCAACATCTATGGTCCAGAGTCAATAACAAGGCCACACAGGACTATATGGGTGATATAGACAACTACAACAAAAACTATAATCATCGGAGCAAAAATAAGACGGACATGAAGAAGCAGACAAGGTATGGGGTGCCATGGTCATAAACCCAACCCAAGGATGCTAATTAGTAAGTTATAGCCTATATATGTAAAGTCTAGAAGAGTTAAACTGTAACCTACCTATCGTCCGATGACAAGCTGCTAGAATGATAATGTCCACGCCCGAACCACTCCGAGAAGCTCCAACACAAAATTAAACTATCAAAAACATAAACTACGCATCAAAACAAATCAAAGGATACCCATATTGCTATAATTATAGCAGAGTCGAAATTTAGGTCACCACGGGCCCATGGGCTCCACAACCTGAAGCCAGAAATTGAAAAGCATATAATGATCTCCACATTTTCGTGAGTGCATGTGCAAATTATTAGGAGAAATTGGTCGAAGAAATGGCTCAAAACAACCAACCAATGATAAGAACATTCTAAGGAAATCAAAGAGGAGAATTTAGGAATTTAATAAGGAGCTTACTGAATTGGAGACTAGAAAATAATCACGGGACCAAGAATCCCCACCCAAATGCCAAGAACTGAAGTTACACAAAGAGATGAAGAGCTTGAGCTGAATAACAATGGAGGTTTTTGGTTTTAGGGAGTTAGAAATGAAGGAGGGAGTTTATATACTTCTCAGGGGTCCTTCTTCGCAATTGTGAAGGGACCCCACACGGTCGCGAGGAACACACTGGCTAGACCATCATGATCTCAAAGACTAGCCATGCTATCATAAAGAAAAAGAGGGGAAAGGATTCATCGCGATCGCGAGGGAGGATCTCGCGATCACATAGAGCAAAGAGAGGATGTGCACAGGCCCTTCATCGCGATCGCGTGAAGGGACCCTCGCGGTCTCAATGATCTACGAAGCACACCATATTAAGGCCATAGGCCTACACCTACAATAACAACCAGCATGAAACCAAGGGGAAAAAGTATCCAAATAGGCCCACAGGACTCATTCGGGACCCCATGTGTGCAAATGAACTATGCTACTGCACCATAAACAACATTCCTGACTCATCAAAACAAATGAAAAACCCAATAGAGGTTGGTTTTAACAAAAAATGGGCCCAATGCCCAAAACCAACCTTAAGCCAAAATGAAACTCAATACCCCAAAATGAGTCCGAAAGCCTCGGGACCTGAACCAAAGGTCCCTCTTGCCCAAAATTGACATTCTGAAACTAAAAGTGTTGACGAAAATCCTATCCGAGGCCTTCTTCTCTGAATGTTGAGCAAGGCCAAACTTCCAAGTTCAACTAGCTAAAAAACACAAAAACCAACACAAAACCAAACATAAAGCTCCCAGACCCAGGACAAGGGTCTATCAAAATAAAAATCCACGCTCCGGAGCTAATGGAATTGTCAGAATACAATTCCAAGCACGTTTACTATGAATGTTAACCCAAGTCAATGATATTCTAAGTTTAGGCTCTAAAGCAAAAAAATGGCCATAAAGACCACATGAATGGCCAGGGCACCAAACCACCAATCCCAGCAAACTATAAATAACCTGGGGCCGCACAGGCAAGCTCTAATAGTATAAAGAAAGCGTAAACATGGGAATGACCGGAAGGGTCATTGCATCATCCACTACTAGAAAGGACTTTCGTCCTCGAAAGTCAAGAACAAGGGAGTACCTGAAGCCTCAAACAACTGTAGATACTGAGTCTGTATGTATTTCTCGGTCTTTCAGGTAGCCTCCTCTACTAGGCAGTGCCTCCACTGAACGTTAACAACTGAAATCTCCTTAGATCTCAACCTTCGAACATCTCTGGCTAGAATAGTAATCAGCTACTCAACGAAGGCTAAAATCTCATCCAACTTAAGCGAATCCCACTGCAACACATAAGACTTATCTGGGACATAGCACCGCAATATTGATACATGAAATACCAAGTGCATAGATGAAAACATTGGAGGCAAAGCTAACTGATAGGCAACACTACTGATAACGCTCAAGCGTACTCTCCTAGAAGGAGGTATCAATGATCGTTAGAGCAAAACACATTTATATTTCCTGACGGATGTCAGGGTGGATCCCACAGGGAATTTAGAGCTTAGCCTAGGTGATTGTAAAACAGACTTCACAACAAGAGTGAGTAATATAAAAAGGGGGGAATTGGGAATCCGTCACAATTCGAATTCCACACAAAGCAATAAGTAAAAATAGGTGTAGAAAATAAGAGAGGATGACTAGGGATATATGTCAAATATGACTCGAGCATGGGATATAGTGATTTCTTATTCATGCAAATTCATGCTAATGATATGAGTAACCTTGGTTTTAGGTATGGTTATTTATCTCTTGATCAACAACCATATATTCAACAGTCTTAAATCAAACACTATTGATTAAGCAATAAACAACAAAGCTAATGCTTAGGGAGGTCACACTATTTCTAGGATATACCCTTAAATGAGTGATTCCGTCGATTTGAGCTATTTCTAGCCTCAATCTAAATGGAAACCCAAGTTCCTACTAGAAATTTCACATCCGAAGCTATGATTTCCTCTTTCAAGGAAAAACATAACCAAGTAAGGAAAATCAATGTTTGCAACCACCAATTTTAGAGTTAAAATATGGTGAAATCACTAGACCTATGTCAATTAAGAAATTATAAATAAGAATTAGCAACACCCACACCCATTTATCAAGTCCCCATTATCAACACACCCCTAGATAAGAGGTTTAGCTACTCGTGCTTAAGGAAAGAAATATATGAAATGGGTAATTTAAATTCCCTTCTATTCAAGCTAAATTTCACTATATCTAAGCTTTGTTTGTACACAAATGGTTGTTCTAAGAATTGGGAAGAAGGAATTTGGAGAAACCCTCTTCTTGTTCTTCGAAGGGAAAACTTGTTGACAAAGCTAAGAATTTTTCAAAACTATTCAGAACTATTAGAACTATTTACAATTGTGCCTAAAATGGGTTTGTAAACATTCCCAAAATGTCACATAAATTTTGACAAAAATTCCCTTTGGGTGGTGTGCGGCGCAATATGCGGATCGCACGTCATCATGTGCGCATCACACACCCTTCTTCAGTGGTCCAGTGACTCAGGCAAATAGGGAACTTCATGCGAAGTGAGGTGCGGTTTGCACCAAGCATTATGCGCATCGCACAACGACCACACCTCTTAGAAGAATCTTTAGTTAACTTTCATCTCCATGCGATATAAGGTGAGTTCCGCACCAAGGCAAGTGCGTGTCGCACGTGCGCCGCATCTCTTAGAAGAATCTTCATCTTGTTTTTTCACTTCACACTTCATTCCTTTTTGGCTCTTTTTGGGTCCATTTCCTTGTTTTCTATCCTTGATCACAAGTACCTGCATAGACATCAATAAAGGCCATAAGAACCTCTAAATCTTATCAAAACATAGCAATAATTCATGAGTAAAGGCTCAATAAGTTGGTAGATTACCGGCTTATCAACCACCAACTCTTTGAAGGATCTCAAATGACCCAATATACATGGGGCTAAGCTTGCCCTATCTACCGAATCTCATCATGCCTTTCATGGGCAATACGCGGAGGAAAACCATGTCACCAACACTAAACTTAATGGCACAAAGTGTATGATCAGGGTAGCTCTTCTGCCTACTCAGGGCTGCCCAAAGTCTGTCCTGTATCACACAGACTCTGTCTAAGGAATCACGAAGCAAGTCTGTACTCTGTGACCTAGACTCGAGACCATCAAACCAACTAACTGGCGATCTACAATGCCTACAATACAAGGCCTCGAAAAGTGCCATACCAACGCTCGATTGGAAACTATCATTATAAGCAAACTCGGCCAAAGGCACAAACTGATCCCAAGAACCTCCAAAGTCAAGAACACAAGCCCGAAGCATGTCCTCCAGGACCTGAATAGCCCTCTCGGACTGGCCATTTGTCTGCAGGTGGAATGTGGTACAAAGCTGAACCTCTGTACCTAAGTCTTGCTGAATAACCCTCTAAAACAAAGAAGTGAAATGAGTGTCGCGATATGAAATGATGGAAGCTGGGACCCTATGAAAACGAACAACCTCATGAAGGTAAATCTACGCTAAACTCTCTGCACTATAAGTAGTCTAGACCGGTAAAAAGTGCACTAACCTAGTTAGCCGATCAATAATAACCCAAATGGAATCAAATCCTTGAGAAGTGTGTGGAAACCGAACTATAAATTCTATAGTAATCCTTTCACACTTCCACTCAGGAATGGGAAGTCGCTGTATCAATCCACTAGGTCCCATATGCTCAAACTTCACCGACTAACAGTTCAAGCCTTGATATACGAACTTTGCTACATCCCCCTTCATACCAATCCACCAGTAAAGCTGTTTCAGATCCCTATACATCTTGGCTGCGCCAGGATGGATGGAATATCTAGTACAATGTGCCTCATGGAGAATCAACTGAATCAAATCCCCAACTCTCAAGACACAAAGGCGACTATCAAACCTCATAACACTATCTGAATCTAGAGTAGCCCGGCTAGCCTTAGCCCGAACCACCTGATCACGAAGGTCACACATCCGCTGATCCTGAAACTGATGGCTCTGAATCTGATCAACCAAGGTAGAATGAACCTCAATCCTAGCGAGGACTTTTCTAGGATCTGACAAGTCAATCCTAATAAAATAGTTACCCAAGGACTGGATGTCCAAAGCTAATGGACGCTATGAAACTAAAAATAACGCTAGGCTATTCATACTCATTGTCTTTCGACTTAAGGCATCAGCTACCACATTTGCCTTGCATGAATGATACAAAATAGTAAAGTCATAGTCCTTTAGTAACTCAATCCATCTCATTTTCCTAGAGTTCAGCTCTCGCCGACTCATGATGTACTGAAGACTATGGTGATCCTATCTCACAGTGAACCCCATATAAGTAGTGCCTCCAAATCTTGAGCGCGAAGACTATCAACGCCAAATCCAAGTCATGAGTGGGGTAGTTGAACTCGTGAACCTTTATATGCCTCAATTCATAAGCTATCACTCGACCCTGCGCATCAATACACAACCAAGACCAACCCCTAAAGCATCACAAACTACCGAGAAACTCTAACCCTTAACTGGAAAAGTCAACACTAGAGCTGAAGTCAACAAGGCCTTAAGCCTCTGAAAGCTATCCTCGCACTGATCTACCACTAAAATAGGATATCCTTCCTAGTCAATATAGTCAAAAGTGCTACTATGAAAGAGAACCCCTCGATTAACCTCCCATAGTACCTTGCTAACTCAACAAAGCTGCGAACCTCAGTAGGACGGTCTCGGCCAATCACGAACTACTGATATCTTACATGGGTCCACTCTAATCCTATACTTAGACACCACATGCTCTAGGAATGCAACTGACTCAAGCCAAAACTCGCACTTTGACAACTTGGCATAAAGCCGATGATCTCTCAAAGTCTAGAGTATAACCCTCAAGTGCTGCTCATGCTCGTCTCTACTCCTCGAGTATATCAGGATGTTGTCTATGAAAACTATCACAAATGAGTCCAAGTACGGGCTAAGCACCCTGTGCATCAAGTCCATGAAAGATGCGGGGGCATTATTCAACCCAAAAGACATCACCAGGAACTCATAGTGGACATAACGTGTCTTGAATGTTGTCTTAGGGATGTCCTCTGCCCTAATCCTCAACTGATGGTAGCCAGACCTCAAATCTATCTTTGAAAAGATGGTTGAACCCTGAAGTTGATCAAACAAAGAATCTATGCACGGCATCGGATATCTATTATTCAAAGTCACCTTATTCAGCTGCCGATAATCAATACACATCCGCATCGACCCATCTTTCTTCTTCACAAATAGAATAGGAGCACCCCTAGGCGACACACTCGGCCTAATGAAACCCTTAGCTAACAAATCCTAGAGCTGCTCCTTAAGCTATCTCAACTCAGCTGGATCCATACAGTAAGGAGAAATAGAAATGGGCCTGGTGCCTGGCTCTAACTCGATAGCAAAGCCAATATCTCTCTCAGGTGGAAGGCCTGGTAGGTCGGTAGGGAACATATCTAGGAAATCTCTAACCATAGGAACTGACTCAGGGGAAGAAGGGTCGGTACTAGCATCTCAGACATATGCTAGATAAGCCAAACAACCGCAAGAAATCAACTTCCTAGATCAAAGACAAGAAATGATCCCAGAAGACGCACGCCTAATAGAACCCTACCACACAACTGGGAATATGCTGAGCACTACTATGGTAACGGTCTTGGCATATCAATCCAAAATGGTATGGTGAGAGGATAACCAATCCATGCCCAGAATCACATTAAAATCTAACATATCAAGAATCATCAAATCACCCCAAGTCTCAGAATCACCAACATAATTGTATAGAATCTCACAATCTGATCCACTACTAAAGAATCTCCTAGTGGGGTCGAAAAGGATATAGGTACAACTAGTGGCTCACTAGCCAAACCTAAACAAGGCATAAAGTAGGCAGAAGGATACGAGCAAGTAGATACAGGATCAATTAAAGCCAAAGTTGACTGGCGGCATACATAAATCGTACTTGTGATCAAAACATCTGAGGCCTCTGCCTTTAGTCTCCTAGGGACCACATAAAACTGACGACGACCTCCACCTGACTGACCGCTATCCCTACCACTTGTCTTGCCACGTGGGGCACCATCTCTAGCTAGACCACCCCCTCCTCTAGACGATGGATGAAATACCCAGATAGGCTGAGGCAACTAAACTGTACCCCGCTGGGGGCAATATCTAGCATAGTTCCCAAAGACTCTGCACTCATAATAGGGCCTTGACGGCCCACCCTTCCGGGATGAACTAGCTACACTGGTGTGGCCCCAATCGCCTGATGCCACAGAACATGTACCCCTCAGAGTCTGACCACCATAACCCTACTGGCTGTTCTAACCCTGCTCAAACAAAGAACCACCAGAAGCCTAAAGCGATGCCTGAACCGGTTGACAAGACTTACCCTGGTGCTGTTGTGGCTGATAACCTCGACCCCACTAGCCTGACCCTATACCACAGTGACGGGAACCACTTTAGCTGTCTTGGTGTCAAGGCCTCTTATCTCTGGCCCCCTGATCATGGCAATGTAAATCCTCCACGGTATAGACATAGTCTGCGATAGCCTGAAATGATTGACCACTGGCAACTAATATCTCAGATGGCTATCTAAGCTCTGTCCGCAATCCCCAAACAAACTTACATATTCTATTGGGCTTGGTAGGCATGATCATAACCCCAAATGAAGCAATCTGGTGAAAGCGACTTTCGTACTCAGAAATGGTCATAGATCCCTGCATAAGTCTAGTGAACTACTCTCTACGATGCTCTCTGTCGCTCTGTGGTAAGAACTTGGCCATAAAGGCCTCATAAAACTCTGACCAAGGTAAATGAGGAGACAAAGATGGTCTGCAAGCAACCTGGGCCCTCCACCACAGCTTAGCTGGGCTCTCCAGCTGATAAGTAGTATACCCAACTCTCTGAGTCTCCAGTAAACCCAAATGATGTAGCATCTCCTCATAAGTAGTGATAAAATTATGGGGATCCTGACCAGGTGTACCAACAAACCTCGGTGGTGCCAATCTTAGGAATCTACCCAATGCTTTCTGCTCCATCTCTCTAATAGCTGGGCGAGGAGAAAGAGGTTGTACAACAGATGGTACCAGAAGGACCACAACATGGGGAGCCGCAGTAGCAGGCTGCGATCCTGAACTCTGAACACCTAGGGCTTCCCCTAGAGTGGATGTTTGTGCTACCTCAAAAGGCTGACCCTCGGTCATACCCAATAACTGTAGAAGTAAACCTTGAATATCTGATGAAGGAGCTGGGGCTGAAGCTGGTGCTGCCACTGGTTGTACCTGGGTTGTCCCCCAGCCCACAGTCTGCTGCTCTAGAATAATCTCGGGCTCATAATCAGGCTCAACCTCAAACCTAGGAGCTTTAACTGGTGCCTCTGCTCGGTCATATCCCCTAACTCTACCTCTGCGACCACCCCCGCCCCTAGCTAGAGTCAGAGGTGGTGGAGTTGATGGCTCACCCCCTTCTAATGTCGTTGAGCTCGTACGAGCCATCTGCAGGATAATAAACTAGAACAAGTAAGATTTTAGGAAACCATCAAGGATATGATGTATGATATAGAAGCAAGAAAGAGTCATGTTTCCTAAGATGCCATTATAGCCTCCCGGAGATTGAGTGTGGATGTCTCCACCCTGATTTGCAGGACTCTACTAGACATTAGCTCCTATACCGATGACACCGGTGAACCTGGGTTTGATACTAAGCTGGCATGACCTGATTTCTTGGTCATGATGGTACATACAATCCCTCAGTAGGCGAACTAATCCCTGTAGCCTAGAACGATTAGTAATGGGCTTCTAGCTAACAAGCATGCAGAAGACCGATATAAATAAGCGGAAGCAAAGGAAATAAATGGAGAAATAGGCAACAAAAATATATATAGGCTGAAGCTAAACCAAACTCATGAGTTGGTATCATAGTATAAGAGCCAGTACTAAATATATAGAGTACAAAAGATCCAAAAGAATACATACATATGTCTCTAAGTAACAAAGAGTACATGATACAAGGGATGAGATAACAACTAAACTCATGTCGCTAGGAGCTCACCCTCTATCTCAGATAGCCCAAAAGTTAGCCCGCACGAGTCTCCATAAATCAACGGTGATGGCCCACACTAGGATCTACACCAGGAAGATATAGAGTGTAGTATAGCACTAATTTCTAAGCAACGGGTACCTAGTAGGAATCATAGGATGACTAAGTGCATATACGATATAAAGGCAATAATATAGCAGAAAAGAAACAAGTAGTCACAGAAATAACGAATAGGTATACAGAAGCTAGCACAAAAGGAATACAAGGAGAAAACAATCATGCTCGGCTAGCTAATAGACATATATACCACAGAATACAGGTGAGAGAAAGAATAACACACCTGGGGTCCTTGCAACAAAAATATATAAGAGAGTTTAGGAAAATAGGCGGTATACCGGTAACCTCAAGAAAATGTAAGGAAGGAAGGTAACTGAACATAAATAGGCTAGCAGTGAACCCTACACAAGGTAAGGATGATCGCATAAAAATTCATCAGATTTATAGCATGAAATAGTACTACAATAGGATATAATAAGAACAAATCTACCTACAGTCCCAACGGGTGCCCATACACCCGAGGAGCACAAACAAGTAAAAACAAACCCTCCAGCATCCCATACTACCGGAGCATGCACTCATCAAACAACAAACAAGGGTGGAATCAAACACAAATGGATGATATGATGTAAAAGTGAAAACCAGATGGAACAGTAACCCTGTATATACCTCCTCCAGCGCCTATAGGCCCAGCAAGTAGGATCCATGGAAGGACACGACCAGTATACCTCAACTACACCATATACCCCTCATCTGTCATACTCAGCCCGTAGCCCCTGGTCCGGATCGAAAAGGTCCATGGAGGTCCTCGACCATATATTAAATCTCATTACCTCAATATAATTGTCCTGAGTGTATCCGGATCTAAATCAGTGACCAAATCTTGAAAATACATACATGGAGTCTATCCGTGTCTAAATAAATAAATCTTAAAAAACCTCAACGAGGGTGCCCAGGCATAATAGGGTCTAAAATAGTAGTAAAACAAGTCTGACGCTCGGCTCGACCGAGTCTAGTTCAATTTCAAAACAAAAATGAAAATATATCTAGCACTCTGGCTCAGCCAAGTCTAGTAATAGAACAAAAACCCATGATAAATCAGCCTTTTAACTCTTTTACCCCAAGAAGATCCACGAAAGTCAGTCCAAACCTTTATAACCATTTTTATCGAAAACAAGCCCTCGGGGCCATGCAAGGTTTAGAAATTCATTTATAGTAGGCTCGAAGACAAAACCATAGTAAAACATGTAGAAAATCCCTTATTATGCATGATAATGGTATGCTCAAACACAAATAATAGCCCAACATCCCAACATCCCACAATCAACCTATCGGCCCTGCAAAGGCTCCAATTTCTCTACAACACAGATACCCAGCTCATTAGTCAAACATAGATGTTCAGGACTCATGGACATTCCCAAATAACCTAACATCTATGGTCCAGAGTAAAAAACAAGGCCACACAGGACCATAAGGGTGATATAAACAACTACAATGAATACTACAATAATCAGAGCAAAAATAAGACGGACATGAAGAAGCGGACAAGGTCTGGGATGCTAACCCATGGATGCTAATTAGTACAATTATAGACTATATACACAAAGTCTAGAAGAGTTAAATGGTAACCTACTTGTCGTCTGACGACAAGGTACTAGAACGATGATGTCCAAGCCCGAACCGCTCCGAGAAGCTCTGAAACAAAATCAAACTATCAAAAACATAAACTACACATCAAAACGAAGCTAAGGATACCCATATTGCTATAAATATAGCCGGGTTAAAATTTGGGTCACCAGTGGGCCCATGGGCCCTTCAACCCAAAGCTGGAAATGGAAGAGCGTATAATGATCACCACACTCTCATGAGTACATGATCAGATTATTAGAAGAAATTAGTCAAGGAAATGCCTAAAAATAGCCAACCGATGATAAGAACATTCTAAGGAAATCAATGAGGAGAATTGAGGAATTTAACAAGGAGCTTACTGAATTAGAGATGAGAAAATGATCACAGGACTAAGAATCCCCATCCAAATGCCAAAAAATGAAGTTACACAAAGAGATGAGGATCTTGCATTGAATAACAATGGAGGTTTTTGGTTTTGGGGAGTTAAAAACAAAGGAGGGAGTTTATATACTGCCCAAGGGTCCTTCTTCACGATTGCGAGGACTATGTTGGCTAGACCATTGCTTACTGAATTAGAGATGAGAAAATGATCACAGGACCAAGAATCCCCATCCAAATGCCAAAAAATGAAGTTACACAAAGAGATGAGGATCTTGCGTTGAATAACAATGGAGGTTTTTGGTTTTGGGGAGTTAAAAACAAAGGAGGGAGTTTATATACTGCCCAAGGGTCATTCTTCACGATTGCGAGGACTATGCTGGCTAGACCATTGGGATCACGAGGACTAGCCACACGGTCACAAAGAATAAGAGGGGAATGACTTCATCGCGGTCGTGAGGGAGGATCTCGCGATCGCGCAGAGTAAAATAAGGCTTGTCCACAGGTCCTTCATCGCGATCGCGATGACCATCAAGGCAGACCATTGCGATGACCATCAAGGCAGACCATCGCGATGACCATCAAGAAATACCATCGCGATCATGATGTCTTCCTTCACAGTAGAGATTAAGTCCATAGGCCTGCACCTACAACAACAACCAACAGTAAAACAAGAGGGAAAAAGTCTCTGGATGGGCCCACTGGACTCATTCGGGACCCTATACATGCAAACAAAATATGCTACCACACTAGAAATAGCATTCCAAACTCAATGTAATAGACGAAAAACCCAAGGGAGGTCAATTTAATGAAAAGTTGTCCCAACGCCCAAAACCAACCTCAAGTCAAAACAAAACTCAATACCCCAAAACGAGTCTGGAAGCCTCGGGACCTAAACCAAAGGTCTCTTTATCCCAAAGTTGACATTCTGGAACTAATAGCTCTGACAAAAATCCCATTCAAAGACATCTTCTCTGAATATTGACCAAGGTAAAACTTCCAACTTCAACTGGCTAGAAAACACAAAAACCAACACAAAACCAAATTGAAATCTCCCAGACACAGGCCAAAGGTCTATCTAGACCAAAACCCATGCTCCGGAGCTAACAAAAATGTCAAAATTTGATTCTGAGCATGTTTACTAAGAATGTTGATCAAAGTCAATGATATTCAAAGTTTAGGCTCTAAAACAGGGAAACAAACATAAAATCCACATGAAAAAACCAGGACACCAAACCACCGGTCCCAAAAAGCCATAAATGACTTGGGGCCATTACAGGAAAGTTCTAACCATACAAAGAAATCATAAATGCAGGAATGATTGGAAGGGTCATTACAAGGTTTAACAGTTGTAGGTGGACATTGGGTCTACAATCAACCTGTGGTTCTGATATAGCTATTCCTTTAATATCTGCCTTTGCCTACTCTTTATAACCATCTATATATACAGGATCAAACCTATCTTCGGCCAATGTTCTTGGACCCATTATCTCGAGCGTTTTCCAATTGTGTCTGATTGCCTTAGCTTTTGGAACTTTATCATACTCTTCATAGTCGATAACGTAACAATTCACGTGAACAGTTGCTGAATTAATTTGCTTTCTTTTGAATTGCCTAAGGACTTTTTGAGGTGTGTAGGGCTGGATTCCTCGAATTCTTTGCAGAGGAAGAAAAGCCATTTTACAGAACCCGACAACCACATTTGATGAATGGAAGTCATCGAACATCACTTGGACATTGTCTTCTCTTAATTCACAAAAATCTTGGGCCTATTATATCTTAGTTCTATTTCTTATACCTCTTTGATGGAGCACATCCGACAGTATTTCTAAGTCATCGAATCTATCTGGTTTGGGGAGTGATTGATCCACATTGACCTTGAACAGGAGTTTAAGAATCCAATATTGTAAAAGCATGTTGTAACCTTGAAAGTAGCAGTGTCCTTTTGGGCACCTTTCTAAAGCCTTATAGATATCGGACAAGATAACTAGGACCAACGGAAAATAGCTATCGTTTATCTAGAAGGTATGCCATGAAAGATGGTATGGGCAACAAAAATAACCCGAGTATTGGTGAAGTACTTCTCATTTAATAGGAAGACCATAATGCCTAAAAGTGCTATAGAAAATGCCAAAGCTCGGTTCTTGTCCCATTTCAAGTATGTGTAGAACTCATTCTAATACTGTTGAAACCCTCTAAAGTTATGAAATTGTTGTAGAGCAATTGGAATGAGATGTTTGGACCCATGATCCACGAGAATTGGTGTTGACGTAGGTTGAGAAATTTGGCAATTTCACTCGGAGTTTGTTTGTTTGGTAGTAGGATACCTTGTGAGGCCTTATCTTCTTTCAGTGGCAGTTCCACTAGTCTCGATACAATCCCTGAGTTCCTCAAGTGTCATAGTCATTTCCATTGTTCTGAAATTGAACACCATCTTTTCACTATCGCAGTATCGGTGAGGACTTAGATTAATTCCAGCCATGTATCTATTTTCAACAAGGTGGGCAAGTGACCCATGTACTTATGGACTGTCTTTTGATGGTTTGGACCTAGATTTATCCACCACATTTTGAGAAGTAGGGGTTCCACTTTTACTATATCAAACTTGAGGAACCTCGACATCCTACATAACAGAGTAACTCGTTAAGCCCCACCCCAGAAACATAGTTCGATTACAACACATACGTCTTTCAAACAACACATAGTTGGATGCTTTGTAGGTGGGCCAGAAACCTGCTGACATGTTTGGATGGTCTACAAATTGACTTAACATCCCTCAGATATTAAGAAATCCTAGGCCAATTCCTAATTTGAGATTTAGTTTTGCTATATCTTAGAATGACTAGAATTGGTTTATTTTGAAATGATTGAGAATATGGGTAGACAACCGTGGGATAAAACAAAAAGTTATCATTGGCCAATCATGAGTCAACTACTCGCTTGACTGTTTTGAGAAGAGGGACATTGCTGATTTTGTGGCTAAGTGTCCCAAATGTCAGCAAGTGAAGGTAGAACATCAGCGACCAGGTGGTATGACTCAGGAGATGGACATTCCTACTTGAAAGTGAGAGGTCATTAATATGGACTTCATTACAGGGTTACCTTGAACTCATAGGCAACATAATTCTATATGGGCAATTGCAGAGAGAGTGACTAAGTCAGCCCACTTCTTGGCTGTCAAGACTACCGATTTAGCAGAGAACTATGCCAGACTCTATATCCGTGAAATAGTCAGGTTGCATGGAGTTCCCTTATCCATCATCTCAGATAGGGGAACTCAGTTCACATCTCATTTTTGGAGGTCATTTCAGAAAGGTCTCGGTACACAAGTTAATCTTAGCACATATTTTTACCCATAGATAAATGGTCAGGTATAACATACCATTCAGACTTTTGAAGACATATTGAGAGCTTGTGTGATCGACTTTAAAGGTAACTGGGATGATCACTTACCTCTTATAGAGTTTGCCTAAAATAACAGTTTTCACTCTAACATTCAGATGGCTCCGTATGAGGCACTCTATAGGCGAAGGTGCAGATCACCTATAGGTTGGTTTGAGGTAGGTGAAGCAGCTTTGATAGGGCTAGACTCAGTCAGTGAGACTATGGAGAAGGTACAACTCATTAGAGAAAGGTTGAAGGAAGCTCAAAGTCATTAGAAATCTTACGCAGATGTGAGAAGGAGGGAGCTAGAATTTGAGGTTGATGATTGGATTTTTCTAAAAGTATCCCCCATGAAGGGCTTGATGAGATTCAGTAAGAAAGGAAAGCTTAGTCCCCAATATGTAGGCCCTTACAGGACTCTGAAGAGAGTTGGCAAGGTGGCTTATGAGTTGGAGTTGCCCACAAACTTAGCATCGGTGTACCCAGTCTTCCATGTGTCCTTGTTAAAGAAATGCGTTGCTGATCCGGCTTCAGTTGTGCCTTTAGAAAGTGTGGCCATGAAGGATAGTCTCACCTATGAGGAGGTTCCATTTAATATTCTTGATCTTTAGGTTTGTAAGTTGAGAAATAAGGAAGTCACTTCAGTAAAGGTTTTGTAGAGGAATCAATCCATAGAGGGAGCTACTTGGGAAGCAGAAGCAGCCATGATGGACAAATACCCTCACCTCTTCTCTTCCGATCCAGTTCGAGCTTGAGGTAATAGTTCCTCCTCAGTTTCTCTGTTTACTCTTATATATTCCCGTCTCAGTATAACATTCCATCAGCTGTTCATGATATTCAACACTCTTTCATGTACTTAGAACCTATTTCAGCTAGAGATTCAACTTTTAATGCTAAGTGGTAGGGATTGTAGTTCCGTCCCTAAAAACTCATCTTGTTTAGTCTTCATTCGAGGATTAATGATCCCAAGGGGGAGATATTGTAATACCCCAGAATTCAATCTAGCTTTCAAACTCAGAAACTTGCAAAATTTTGAACTTTCCAGGAATTACGGGTCCAAACAATGGACTGTGATCTGAACCGCGGGTCGTGGAATGAACTCGTGGTTTACACCTAAAGGTTCAGTCTCTGGTCTGAGAACCACGAGTTGGTTTTACGGATCATGATCCAAACCACGGTCCGTCCTGTCAACTTGTGGAACTTGATCAGAGAGCTGACAGTTTCCCTGAAGATTATGGATTGGGTCTACGGACCTTAGTTTATTCTATGGCCCATCCTTTTGACCCGTAGAACTCCTTCTGCAGCATGAATGCTGAGCCTAAAATCACAACTGAGTCTACAGATCATAGTTCATTCTACGGCCCATACTGTTGACTCATAGAAATTCATCTGCTGCTTGACTCTGTGGCCAGGACCCACGAGTCGTGGTTCAGTCTATGACTTGTGGAATCCATCCGTGCTTCCTGAAGCCGACTTTTTCTAGCAGTTTTTAATTTAAGTTCTCAGGGGTATTTTAGACATTTCTTTTCTAATTTTTCTCCGACTATAAATCGTCTTAGGCTTATTTTATTTAGTCTAATTCCCCAAAACAAGTCAAATTTTCTAAAAGTCAATTCAAGTCAGAACAGAGCGTCTTCTCCAAAGTTGCAGGACTAGTTTTCTCCCCTCCAATCTTCAACTCTAGATTCTTGCAGGGATTTTCATCCACCAGGTATGTGAGTATTCAGTAAGGGATTAGTCCGCTCTTATGCCCAAAACTCTCAGGCTTTTAAAGTAATTTTCATGGTTTTGGAACAAGGGTTCTTACCCTTTTTAAATTATAGCTACAGAAATCCATCTTCATGATCCCCATATGATGTTGAGTTTATATGGTGTTTTCATAAATTGCATATGTTTTTACCATGATTTGAGAAACTATGAATTTAGCCCCAAGTAGTAGTGTGTTCCAAAGTAATAGCTTTCACTCAAAATTTATCCTAGACCACTAGTCTTAAGTTATAACAAGGATTTAATCAGATTTCAGGCTACTATAATATTTCAGAAAATTAGTGATTTCAGACCAGCTAACTAAGTCAGAACTTCAACTTTAATGAGCTATTAACATTCAGTTTGGGGGTACTCTTTTGCACCAAGCTGGACCAGGGTTTAGCATACCCTTAAGGTCCCAGAATTACGTTCTAACGTAGGTTTATAAGTCCCTTTTATTAGGCATAAAATACAGTAATCACGCCACAGTCTTGTCTCTATACGCTGGCAAGGTATATTGAGTCCTCTCGATGGGGCTTATACATCGGACTCCACATTTAGCTCACGTGATTTATGATGGTTAATAGACTCTCCCACAGTGTTAGTTTCTGTTAAGTGCATTAGGCCCTCAGTTATATTTACTTTCAACTTTCGACATGTTTTTCAAATGTCTCTTGCATTCCTGTTATTTATGCATGATTATATATTGGGCCAAGGTACTATAGTTTATTTTAGTGTACAGTCTTTTCTATATTTTAACATATTTACTTTTTAGTTAGCATTGCATATCCCTCATACTTAGTACATTCAAAGTATTGACGCATACTCTATATGATGCATCCTATCATGATGCAGGCTCAGGTTCTCAGCTTCAACCTCGTCATTAGCTCACCCAGTGCCATCTCAGTGACAGTCAGTGGTGAGTCCTCACCATCCGAGGACGAATCTTTTACATGATTTTTGAGTAGTCAGTTGTATTTACTTTCAGTATTTTAGAGTTAGTTGGGGACTTGTCCCAACAACTCATCAGTATTAGAGGCTTTTCAGACATAGAGTCAGATTTCAACTTTTGTAGTTTTGTTGATTTTCAAACAGACTATTATTTCTGATATCTTTAGAAGTATTATTCCTTTCAGTTATGACTTATTAAATATGTTTCCATTTGCTTATAATTATATTCAGTATGCCTGTGATATGCTAGTTTCAGGGTTTACTTGGGGTTACTTGTGACCCTAGGTCTCGTGTTACGTCTAGGGGAAAGCCTTCGGGCATGACAAACTTTGTATTAGAGAATCAGGTTCAAGAGTCCTAGGGTGTCTGAAAGCTGCACTAAGTAGAGTCTCTTTCATGGGTGTGAAGCGCGCCACACTTATGAGGGAGAGGCTACGAGGTGTTCTAAGAAAAACTTCACTTCTTTTGCTATATTTATCATGCGATTGAGTGTGAATCAACTTCACCCTTTTATTCTGTTGTTATGCATTTCAGATCATGCCTCCTCGCACAGCTAATGCACGCAATGCTAACGCAAATCTTCCAGCCCCTAACCAAGAGGTTACAAATGCAGAGATTCATAATGCAATCTAGTTGTTGGCCCAAATAGTAGCTAATCAGGCTAATCAACAGTCCCTAGTTCCTGCGATTCCAAATGGGGGATCAACTATAGCCTGAGTTTGAGATTTTTTTCACATGAATCTGCCAGAGTTTATAGGGTCAAGGGTTGGTGAGGACCCATAAAATTTCATTGATGAGATCAAGAAGATTCTTGAGGTGATACAGGTTTCTGGTACTGAGAGTGTGGAGTTAGCATCCTATCAACTAAAGGATGTAGCTCACATCTGGTTCACGCAATGGAAAGATAACAGGAGTGGGAATGCAACTCCTGTGACATGGGACTATTTTACTGGAGCTTTTCTGGATAGGTTCTTCCCGAGAGAGTTGGGGGAGGCTAAGGCCCAAGAGTTTATGAATTTGAGGCAGGGATCGATGTCAGTCTAGGAGATGCCTTTGTGGTGAAATGGTAGACACGCGAGGCTAAAGTTTACTCAGCTCTCCAGGTATGCTCCACATATGGTGGCTGATCCAAGGGCTCAAATGGGCATGTTTATATATGGGGTATCCGATCTGGTAAAGACAGAGTGCAGGAATGCTATGCTATTAGGAGATATGGATATCTCTCGACTGATGACCCATGCACAACAAGTTGAGGAGGATAAACTTAGGGAGATGGCTAGGGATAATAAAAAGGCTAGGATAGAAAACTATGAATATTCTCAGCAGAGGTAGGGCAGTGGAAATCGCTCACAGTTTCAGCAGAGGTCGGCAGCCCCAACACCTTTATTTGCTAGTTCTCCGTCTACCAGACCCTGACAGGATAAGAAGAAGTGAACACCAGGCTCTAAATCTCAGGGCAGTGTTTCAGGTAACTTTACTTTTCCAGCCTGCCCCAAGTGTGGTAAGAATCATCCACGTGAGTGTTTGGCTGGCAGAGAAGGGTGTTTTAGATGTGGTCATCTTGGCTATAGATTGAAGGAGTGACCTTCTGCCAGGCAAGGGCAGGGATGTAACAGAGCTCAGTCTACCACTTCAGTAGCCCCAACAGATCGTGTAGCTCAGCAGAGTACTACTTCAGGAAAAGGTAGAGGTCAGCATCAGAACCGTCTCTATGCTATGTCTTCATGCCAGGATTAAGAGGGTTCACCAGAAGTGGTCACTGGTATGTAATCAGTATTCTCTCTTGCTGTTTATGCCTTGTTAGATCCAGGGGCTTCTCTATCTTTTGTAACCCCATATGTTGCGTGTAAATTCAGAGTCAGCCCTGAGAAACTCTTGGAATCCATTCCAGTCTCTACTCTAGTTAGTGAGTAAGTCCTAGCTAAGAGGGTATATAGAGATTGCCCAGTTTCAGTTCTTCATAAAGTCACCTCAGCAGATTTAGTAGAGTTAGATATGACCCACTTCATTGTCATTTTTGGCATGTATTGGCTACATTCATGTTATGCCTCAGTCAACTGCAAAACCAGAGTCATGAAATTTCAGTTTGCAAATGAGCCTGTCTTAGAGTGGCAGGGTAGTCCTCCTTCATCAAAAGGTCATTCATATCTTATATCAAATCTAAGAAGATGATCTCAAAGGGTTACATCTACCATATAGTTCGGGTTAAGGATTTTGAGTCCAAAACCCCACCGCTCCAGTTAGTTCCTGTAGTTAATGAGTTTCCAGAGGTGTTTCCTGATGATCTGCCTAGAGTCCCTCCTGAGCGGGAGATCAACTTCGGGGTAGACCTTCTTCCAGATACGCAGCCCATATCTATTCCTCCCTATAGAATGACTCCAGCTGAGCTTAAAGAGTTGAAAGAACAGCTCAAGGACGTACTAGATAAAGGTTTCATCAGACCTAGCATCTCTTTATGAGGTGCTCCGGTTCTCTTCGTGTGTAATAAAGATGGATCCCTCAGGATGTGCATAGACTAGCGTCAGCTGAACAAGGTCAAAATCAAGAAAAAATATCCCATCCCCATGATTGATGAATTGTTTGACCAGCTTCAGGGTGCCAGCTACTTCTCCAAGATTGACCTCAGATTCGATTATCATCAGCTCAGAGTTAGAGAGTTTGACATTCTGAAGACAGCTTTCAGAACTCTATATGGTCACTACGAATTTGTGGTTATGTCTTTTGGACTAACAAATTCTCCTACAACTTTTATGGACTTGATGAATAGGGTGTTCAAGAAGTATCTGGACATGTTTGTTATTGTCTTTATAGATGATATTCTAGTCTACTCACATAGTGAGGAGGAGCATGCTTATCATTTGAGAGTGGTGCTGCAAAATCTCAAGGATCGCCAATTATTTGCCAAATTCAGCAAGTGTGAGTTTTGGCTATAGTCAGTCGCCTTTTTGGGTCATGTGGTGTCTAAGGATGGTATTCGAGTGGACTCTCAGAAGATAAAGGAAGTAAAGAATTAGCCTAGACCCACCTCTCCGATAGATATTAAGAGCTTCTTGGTTCTGGATGGTTACTACAGGAGATTCATTGAGGGGTTCTCGTCCATAGCTTCTCCATTGACTAAGCTGACTCAGAAGAAGGTCAACTTCTAGTGGTCAGATGAGTGTGAGAAGAACTTCCAAGAGTTGAAAAATAGGTTGACCACAACCCCATTCTAACTCTACCAGAGGGTTCAGATGGTTTCATAGTATATTGTGATGAGTCTAGATTTAGCCTAGGTTATGTTCTAATGCAGCATGGTAAGGTTATTGCATACGCTTCCAGATAGCTTAAGAATCATGAGAATAATAATTTGACTCATGATCTTGAGTTGGTAGCAGTGGTCTTTTCCTTGAAAATCTAGAGACACTACTTATATGGTGTCCATGAAGATGTGTTCACTTACCACAAGAGCCTTCAGTATGTGTTGACTCAGAAAGAACTGAATCTTTGACAGAGAAGGTGGGTAGAACATCTCAAGGACTATGACATGAGCATGTTTTACCATCCGGGTAAGGCCAATATAGTAGCTGATGCACTTAATAGGCTATCCATGGGTAGCGTGTCACAAGTTGAGGAAGGAAACAAGGAATTAGCCAATGATGTTCACAGGCTTGCTCGGTTAGGAGTTTGCCTTATAGATTCATCATAAGGTTGTGTCATTGTTCAGAATGGGTCAGAGCCTTCGTTGGTAGCCGAGGAGAAGGAAAATCAAGACAGTGATCCCATCTTACTTAAGCTAAAAGGTGTTGTCCAGCAACAGATAGTAGAGGTCTTCTCCCAAGGAGGAGATGGTGTACTTCATTACCAGGGTCGGTTATGTGTTCCTAATATAGGTGAGTTGAGATAAGAAATTTTGACAGAAGCACATAGCTCCAGGTATTCCATCCATCCTGGTGCCACCAAGATGTACCGTGACCTACAGGAAGTCTATTGGCAGAATGGGATGAAGAGGAACATTGTTGATTTTGTGGCTAAGTGTCCCAACTGTCAGCAAGTGAAGTTAGAACATCAGCGACTAGGTGGTATGACTCAAGAGATGGACATTCCTACTTGGAAGTGGGAGGTCATCAATATGTACTTTATTACATGGTTACTTTGCACTCGTAGACAGCATGATTCTATATGGGAAATTGTAGATAGGGTGACTAAGTTAGCCCACTTCTTGGCTGTCAAGACTATCAATTCAGCAGAGGACTATGTCAGACTCTACATCCATGAGATAGTCAGGTTGCATGCAGTTCCCTTATCTATCATCTCAGATAGGGGCACTCAGTTCACATCTCATTTTTGGAGGTCATTTCAGAAAGGTCTCGGTACACAAGTTAATCTTAGCACAACTTTTTACCCACAGACAGATGGTCAGGCATAGCGTACCATTCAGACTTTGGAAGACATGTTGAGAGCTTGTGTGATTGATTTTAAAGGTAACTGGATGATCACTTACCTCTTATAAAGTTTTCCTATAATAATAGTTTTCACTCTAGCCTTCAGATGGCTCCGTATGAGGCACTCTATGGGCGAAGGTGTAGATCACCTATAGGCTGGTTTGAGGTAGGTGAAGCAGTTTTGATAGGGCCAGACTTAGTCCATGAGACTATGTAGAAGTTTTAGCTCATTAGAGAAAGGTTGAAGGCAGCTCAAAGTCATCAGAAATCTTATGCAGATCTGAGAAGGAGAGAGCTAGAGTTTGAGGTTGGCAAGGTGGCTTATGAGTTGGAGTTGCCCGCAGACTTAGCATCGGTGCACCCAGTCTTTCATGTGTCCTTGTTAAAGAAATACATTGGTGATCCGGCTTCAGTTATGCCTTTAGAAAGTGTGGCCATGAAGGATATCCTCAGCTATGAGGAGGTTCTAGTTGAGATTCTTGACCGTTAGGTTCGTAGGTTGAGAAATAAGGAAGTTGCTTCAGTAAAGGTTTTGTAGAGGATTCATTCCGTAGAGGGAACTACTTGGGAAGAAGAAGCAACCATGATGACTATGTACCCTCACCTCTTCCCTTCCCATCCAGTTCCAGCTTGAGGTAATAGTTCCTCCTCAGTTTCTCAGTTTACTCTTATATATTCCCATCTCAGTATCACGTTCCATTATCTGTTCATGAAATTCAACACTCTTTCATGTACTTAGAACCTATTTCAGCTAGAGATTCATCTTTTAATGCTTAGTGGTAGGGATTGTAGTTCCATCCCTCTAAACTCAGCTTGTTTAGTCTTCATTCGAGGATGAATTATCCCAAAGAAGAGATATTATAATACCTCAGAATTCAATCCAACTTTCAAACTCTAAAACTTGTAGAATTTTGAACTTTTTAGGAATTACGGGTCCAAACCACGGACCGTGGTCTAAACTACGGGTCGTGGAATGAACCCGTGGTTTATACCTACAAGTTCAGTCTCTGGTTTGAGAAGCACAAGTTGGTTCTACGGACTGTGGTTCAAACTACGATCCATCCTGTCAACTCGTGGAACTTGATTAGAGAGCTTCCAATTTCCTTGAAGATTATGGATTGGGTCTACAGACCGTAGTTTATTCTACGGCCCGACCTGTTGACCTGTAGAACTCCTTCTGCAGCTTGAATGCTGAGCCTAGAATCACGACTGAGTCTACAGACCGTAGTTCATTCTATGACCCATACTGTTGACTCATAGAAGTTCATTTGTGGCCTGACTCTGTGTCCAGGAACAACAAGTGGAAACCACGAGCTGTGGTTCAGTCTACGACTCATGGAATCCATCCGTGATTCCTGAAGCTGTCTTTTTCCAGCAGTTTTTAATTTAAGTTCTCATGGGTATTTTAGATCTTTCCTTTCTAATTTTTCTCTGAATATAAATAATCTAAGGCTAATTTTATTAAGCCTAATTACCCAAAATAAGTCAGATTTTCTAAAAGTCGATTCAAGTCAGAACAGAGTGTCTTCTCCAAAGTTCCAAGCCTAGGGTTCTCCCCTCCAAGCTTCAACTCTAGATTCTTGCAGGGATTTTCATCCACCAGGTTTGTAAGTATTCAGTAAGGTCTTAGTCCATCCTTATGCCCAAAACTCTCAGGCTTTTAAAGTAATTTTTATGGTTTTGGAATAAGGGTTCTTACCCTTATTAAATGATAGCTACATAAATCCATCTTCATGATCCCCACATGATTTACATCCTGTTATATATGAATTATATTGCATTTTAATAAATTGCATAAGTTTTTACCATGATTTGAAAAACTATGAATTTAGCCCCAAGTTATAGTATTTTCCAAACTAATAGCTTTCCCTCAAAATTGATCCTAGACCACTAGTCTTGAGTTATAACAAGGATTTAATCAGATTTCAGGCTACTACAATATTTCAGACCAGATAGCTAAGTCATAACTTCAACTTTAATAAGCTATTAACATTCAACTTGGGGGTAGTGTTTAGCACCGAGATGGACCAGCGTTCAACGTACCCTTAAGGTCCCAGAACTACGTGTCAATGTAGGTTTATAAGTCCCTTCTATTGGGCATTAGATTCAGTGATCACACCAATGTCATGCCTCTATACCCTAGCAAGATTGGATCCTCTTGATGGGGAGTATACATCGGACTCCACGTTTATCTCACGTAATTTATGTTGGTTAATAGACTCTCCCACAGTGTTAGTTTCAGTTAAGTGCATTAGGCCCTCAGTTATATTTACTTTCAACTTTTGGCATGTTTTTCAAATTACTCTTGCATTCCAGTTATTTATGCATGATTATATATTGGGCCTAGGTACTACAATTTATTTTAGTTTACAGTCTTTTCTATATTTTAGCATATTTACTTTTTAGTCAGCATTACATATACCTCATACTCAGTACATTCAAAGTACTGATGCATACTCTATATGCTACATCCTATCATGATGCAGGCTCAGCTTCTCAGCTTCAGCCTCGTCATTAGCTCACCCAGTGCCATATAAGTGACAGTCAGTGGTGAGTCCTCACCATCCGATGACATATCTCTTACATGATTTTTGAGTAGTCAGTTGTCTTTACTTTCAGTATTTTCGAGTTAGCTGGGGACTTGTCCCAGCAACTCATCAATATTAGAGGCTTTTCAGATATAGAGTCAGACTTCAGCTTTTGTAGTTCCGTTGATTTTCAAACAGACTATTATTTCAGATATCTTTAGAAGTATTATTCCTTTCAGTTATGACTTATTCAATATGCTTCCGTTTGTTTACAATTATATTCAGTATGCCTGCGATATGCCAGTTTCAAGGTTAGCTTGGGGTTACTTATTACCCTAGGTTCCGTGTTACGTCTAGGGGCTAGCCTCGGGGCATGAAAGTTAAGGGTGGGAGGTTCCTATTAATATTTTTGAAAGGGTTTTACGGCGCTAAAAACATCTGTTAACTTATGAATATCTGATCTTGTTTAAAACAAACTTACTAAGACTAACTTTTGGAAAATCTTTTGTTCTGAAAATATGAGAATACTAAATAACAAGGTAATTTGAATAAAGACAAGTATAATTTTTAAACTTTTGATAACAATTTTTTTTTGGAAGAGTAGTGAATTCATTTAAAGGAAACAAAAACAACATACTCAAATTTTGTACTTGGAGTTGAGGAAAATATTTTTTTAATACGAAGAAATTAATCATAGGCAAGTAAAGAATTTAAACAAGAAAAGGTTTTCCTTTTAGGGAAAAATTAACTAAGTTAATGAGTTAGAATCTAAGTTAATACAAGCAATCCTATACTAAATAAAGTAACGAGAAGAGAGAAGAATAATTAAGCCTTTTGGGCCTAATCGAATTTTGGACTTCATCCAATTCGAAACCTTGTCCTAAAATTCTAAATCAAGAATGAGCCACATGCAGGGAAACTTGCACATGTGATTCTGGCCGGGATTTTTTGAGGTATCTAATAACCCTGCTTCTGCTCGCCGCTGGCGCACCTTTCCTAACTATTGTGGGCTTGGAGGCCCACGTTGCTGCAGGACTTTGGTCCAAATTTCTCCATCCACTTTCTCCAGATTTTTAGCTCATTTTTGTGTTGATGCTGCTGCTACATTTGTTGGGCCTTTTTGGCCTATTTTTTGTTTTGGTCCCCTGTACATTTTCTTTCATATCTGCGTTCTGCTTCCGCTACTCATTTGAGATTAATAAATCATTATATATGGACTTGCAAGAGGCTGACTCCAGAGGTATTGTGTAACACCCCAAAATATTTAAGATAACATTTGCACTTCACTAGATAATTTCTTGATAAAAAAGAATGAACTCTACTTCACGCTTTCTAAACTCGAATTTTGTGACATTTTGAAAGTCGCTTAACGTGGATTGTGATGGTATAATAAGATATGTCCTTGGGATATTTATGTAAACTAATTCAACTATATTTATACTATATAAAATAGTAAAATAGAAGGGATATTAATCACTTTGGGCAGTCAACGTTTTCAATTTTTGGGTAGCCACTTTTTATTGTGTATATATAAATATAAATAAATCACTTTAAGGTCCATGTATATCACCTCTTCTCAAATTTTTTGATTTTTTAAGGTTGAGGAAACCCTCAGAACTCTCTCTCAATCATAACTCTCCACAAAATCACCTAGAAAAACTTGTTCTTTCAGTTAGAACTCATGACAATCCCTCATTTGTGGTAAGTAATCAAAATTCAATTTTGAAACTATGTAGATGTTAGTAAATTTAGCATATCTCATTGTTTAGAGAATTGTTTTAAGTGAACCAATATATTTTGGAAAGATATTAGATAGATCTACAACTCTTATATTTATGTTTGTCAAAAGCTGATTTTGCTGTTATGGGATAAAAAAAGGAGATGCAATACAGGGAAAGTTCTACCTAAGTTTTCCAATTTAGAAACCTTCTATGCAATACCGTTAGTATTTTGAGCATACCTTTTTGTACGAAATACATTTGTGACGGTTCTTGACTCTTTGCCACCCTAAGACATGTATTTACAAATTTTGTGAATACTACAAAGCCTAGTTTTTCCATTTACCTATTCAAAATAGAGTCACAACACAAGGCAGTCAGACTGTCCAGATTTACTATTTTGAGAATTTAGCATGATTTGCATAAACTAGGCTCACATTTGATGTCTATCTTGTTCATTTTTACATGCTGAAATCACTTAATATTAAATAGGTATTAGATTATGCATTCAACGTTTTATATTCTTGTGCAAGCTAAAGGAATTCACTTGAGAAAGTTGACACACTTGTTGGTCTATGATTTAAATCGGTCAAGTTGTGGTAGGAATATTTATGTGCTAAAAAGCCAAAGTTTAAGTATAAACTTTAACATGTACTCTTATTACTTGGTGGAGCGATTATTGTCTTCGAACTTTCATTTACTTTCTCGTAACATTATATTGTCATATTTGTATTTTAAAATTATTGCGAGATATTCATTAATTCTCCCACTTATACGGATTGCTTGATCATTGTGCATTTTTGTTGGGACTTTGTCCTTCTTGTGATAATGACTATGTAGCTGTATCGACATGCCTCTTGATTCAGATCTTTGGCCATCTTGACTTTAGGTTTGTGGTTCATATTAATTATAGAAGTTATCCATTTAAGTGTCATGCGCCAAACTCATGGAGGCGAGACTGGCACCTTGTGCCGCACTTGATTGAGCGAACCAACTGGAACAAGAAAAAATACTACATACAAGCCATTAAGGCCAAGATAGTAAAAGAAGAAACGCAATAGAAACAAACTCGAATATAACAAAAAAATAATACAAGGCCAACCAAGCTGCAACTGACTATGAAACCCACAATAAATGCCTACAAGCCTCTAAGATATAATACTACTAACAATGATTTGGGGTAGGGTCCCGACATACCGATTACTAAACTAAAGCTAAAGAAGATACTAGAATCAGCAACTCCCGTAAGAAAGGAGCATACCAACCTTTAGATGAACTTGATCATACGCAATGAGGACCGTTGTCTACCTGATGACATGCAGGAGTGAATGCAGCACTCCCAAGTAATGGGGACATTAGTACGAAAGAGTTTACTGAATATGTAAGGAGACAGAGTAGTAGAAAAAATACAACTCAAAACTGAAAACACAATCTTAAGGAAGTTAAAAGAGGAAAAATACAGATATCCCAACCACAACCTACACAGACACCACGTCAGCTCAATACTACCTTACCTTCTCATACTCAAGTCTCCACAACGACCATAACCTCGTCAATAGATCATCTCCGAAACTCAAGGTACAACTAACCACAACAATCATAAGATAGAAATGCAATACAAGATGAACAACATAATATATAAGCTCAACCTGCGGAACAAACTGACGCCTTACGGGAGAGAAATACATAAGAAAGACCATGCAAAAAAATACTCACGCCTTAAAGCTGCTCATAATGCCATAGGCTCGACCATGCGGAAAGGTCTCATGCCTTACAAATCCTCGCAAAGCTACGGGCTTAACCATGCGGACAAGTCTCACGCCTTACAGGTTTTCGTGAGCCCTCTTGGCAACCATAATTAAAAAATGCAAGAAAAATGATAAAATATGCAACACACAATACAATACAATACAAGATTTTAAGGCAGCCCCCAAGTACCCAAGAACCACTGTACCTCCTCCGTACCACAACCACAATACTACGATTAACCCAACTATCACCATAATTAGATAATCACAACTATATGTGTATATATACCATCTCTTACATAAAGACCGACATCACCAAATATGAGTTCTTAACCAGAATAATACTGTTGACACCCAAATTTTACCCTCCACATTACGGATTAATCTTGAGCCTTTTGAATTTTAAACAATATTTGAAATAATTATTTTGTAAAAAGGGATAAAATATTTTTAAATCAACTTTATAATAGTCCCTAGTAACAATTTATATCTTTCATATTAATTATATGAAATTTATATAAATTTAATTAAAAAATTATTTTAAAGTTTTATCTCATAAGAAAATTCCTTTAAAAGATTAAGCGTTTGATTTTTCCTCTAAATTAATTCGAATGAGAGATTAATTGAATAAATTAATTTCACAATTGTTAAAAGAGGTAATTATGTATTAAATATGATAATTATTTCAATTTGTTTAAAGTTAAAAGGATCGGGTAATTAATTTTAACTAATACGTCTTTATTTCTATTCTAGCCTAAATCCCTAAAATGTTTAAACATTAGCCGAATTATTTCTAATTACTCTCAATTTGGCTATCTCTTTAACTCAAAGTGGATATTGCTAAGTCATACCCCGGTTGGAGATTGTTCTTCGACGGAGCGGTCAACTTCAAAGGTTCGGGCATTGGAGCAGTCTTGGTATCAGAAGCTGGTCAACACTATCCGGTGACAACCAAACTCCATTTCCTCGTGCACTAACAACATGGTCTAGTACAAAGCTTGTATTCTCGGTATCCAACTAGCTATTGATATGAATGTCTGAGAACTTTTGGTCATAGGTGATTTTGATTTTCTAATTCACCAAGTTCAAGGTGAATGGGCTGTGAAAAACCCCAAGATCGTGTCGTATGTGAAGATGGTTCAAAATTTGTGCAAGAGATTCAGGAAGATCGAATTCAAGCATACACCAAGGATTCAGAATGAGTTTGCCGATGCCTTGGCAACCATATCCTCCATGATTCAACATCCCGATCAGAATTATATGAATCCGTTGATAATAGGTCTCAAAGAACAACCTGCGCACTATGTGCAAGTCAGAGTAGAATCAGAAAGAAAACCATGGTATGATGATATCAAGAGGTATCTAAAAGTTGGAGTCTATCCCGAAGATGTGACCGCCAACCAAAAGAAAACCATTCATCGAATGGCCAACAACTTTTTTCCTAAATGGAGAAATATTGTATAGGAGGAATTCAGACCTTGGATTCTTAAGATGCGTTGATTCGGTTGAAGCCACAAGACTATTTGAAGAGGTACATGCTAGAGTGTGTGGTCCTCACATGAATGTGTTCACCCTAGCCAAGAAGATTTTGCGAACTGGATACATTTGGATGACCATGGAAAATGACTGTAGCAAGTTCGTACAAAAATGTCACAAGTGTATGATTCACGGAGATTTGATTCGAGTACCACCTAGTGATCTCCATGCAATAAGCGCACCATGGCCTTTTGTAGCCTGGGGCATGGATGTCATTAGTCCCATCGAGCCGTCTGCCTCGAATGGACACAGATTCATTTTGGTAGCTATTGATTACTTTACAAAGTGGGTAGAAGCTGCTTCTTACAAGTCTGTGACCAAGAAGGTTGTAGCCGATTTTGTTAAAAACAACCTAATCTATTGATTCGGGATCCGCGAGTCAATTATTACCAACAACGAAACAAATCTGAACAGCCACTTGATGAAGGAAATATGTGAGCAATTCAAGATCACTCATCGTAATTCAACCGCATACCAGCCACAAATGAATGGAGCTGTGGAAGCCACCAACAAGAATATCAAGAAGATCTTGAAAAAAATGGTTGACCATCATTGATCTTGGCACGAGATATTGCCTTATGCTTTATTGGTATACCGGACGACCGTCAGTACTTTGACCGGGGTCACCCCTTATATGTTGGTGTATGGGTCGGAAGCAGTGATACCTGCGGAAGTTGAAATACCGTCTCTTAGGATCATTCGAAAAACTGGACTAAACAATAAAGAATGGGTTCGTTCTCGTCACGAGAAACACATGTTGATTGATGAGAAAAGGATGATTGTCGTATGCCATGGTCAGTTGTACTAGCAAAGAATGATTTGTGCATTCAACAAAAGAGTGAGAGCTCGCATGTTTGCCATAGGACAACTGGTTCTCAAGTGCAATTTTCCCCACCAGGAGGAATACAAAGGAAAGTTTGCACCCAATTGGCAAGGTCCGTATGTCGTCCAGAAAGTGTTATCCGGAGGAGCTCTAATCCTATCCAAAATAGATGGTCAAGTGTGGAACAAACCAATCAATTCTGATGCTGTGAAGAGATACTTTGTTTAGGGATAGTTTTCCTTTAATTTCCTTACCCTATAATCGCATTTCCTGATTGTAATCATTTTATGCCTTGTAATAGCTTAGAACATCCCTATCCTCTTGTACGAACTATGTTTGACCTGAATTCTAAAAAAATGAGATACGTAGGCGGCTAGTGTCGGCCTCGGTCACCCCTTTAGTTATTTCCATCATTCTCCCACTTTAAGTGTGGGAACTACGTTTCACCTGATTCCTGCCTCAACGGGATACGTAGGCGCCACAATGGTTCGGTCATATCACCCCAGGAAATGGAAACTGGGGCAGCATTTTTGAGAAAGGAATCTAAAAAATTCAGAAGATGAAGGTCGTTTCCAACAAGACAAGAGGATGCTTGTAGATACGTAAATGCCACAATGGTTCATCCGTATCGCCCAAGAAATGGAAACTAGGGAAGAATTTTTGAGAAAGGAATCTCAAAAATTCAGAAGACGAAGAGCGTTAGACTCTGAAGAGTTCCCCAGCAAGAATACAAAATATGCCGAAGAGCCACCAAGGTGAATATCGAGAAAGAATATCATAATCCCCACAAAATCTCAAATATCTTGCCAATTGAATGAAATTCGATATGAAGCCTTTAACTGGGGCAGAAATTTTGAGAAGGATCTCAAAATTTCCGCCAAGCTTCATTCAAGAGTTCGACATTAAGCTCTGTGGAATTCCCCAGCACCAAGAGATCAGAGTCTACTTCAAGGAATCCCCAGTCCTATATGGATTAACCCCCGTCTGTGATAGATTTCTCGAAAATCATCTCTCCGAGTTCCCCAGCTAGGACGATAAAGGATCTTTGTAGTACACCAGCAGTACATCATAAATGTCAAAGACCTCGAGTAACGGACGTTCGTTGAACTAGTACATGACATGACAGGCAGAGACATTTCCAAAAAATATCTTCTTTTTAAACTCTTTGTTTTCCAAAGAACTTGTTTGAAAAAGTATTTACAAAAGATTAGTTTTACTCTTTTAATGTGATTTTGTCTTTAGTCTGCCATGGCCCGGAGAGAGTCGAAGGTGACGAGTACCGGAGACTAGAAAATCATACGGAGAAGACATAACCAGGAGCAAAAGATCGAAGGAGGTCAACACAAACCAGTTTCAATAAAACTAACAATTTTTCTGTGGATGCAGGTTATTCCTAAAATTACATTAGAAAATAGTCTCACGCTCAAAGAAATGCAACGAGACTAGATGCTTTGAGATTTGGCGAGAAAGCCCCAAAACAGAAGAAAGAAACTAAAGAGGCAGAAGTCCCTAAAGCAAACAAATTTTCTAATAGTTCACATGAACTACCAGATAAAGAGAAAGTGACAATGTTCTTAAGTCCCCAAAGGGATCAGGACATTTCGGCCCGCTTCAAATTAGGGCACCCAAACAAAAGAGCGACAACACTCTCCACCAATGCCTAGCAAGACAGGGATCACCCCGAACAGACAATGTTCAAAAATGGTATTTATGGCTTTCCCTGGGAGCAAGCAAGGCCATTGCACTCACATTTTAAACAAAAGTTATTTTGATTAGCTTCATAGACGTTGTCTTTTAAGTTTTTCAAATTTTAACCATAGTCGCGAGAAAAAGCGACGCTGTGTCTACTAACCGTTTGCTTTGAGCGCAGGTACACACAAGGGAATCAACATGAATACCAAAAGTGATGTTTTCTACGACTCCCCTATGGGATATTACATCATACATCACTACATGGCATCATATTTTGCATTCATATTACACCATGTCATGTTGCATCATACTGCATTGCACCACATTGCACCATATTGCATCACATGGCATAACATTGTGTCGCATCATATTATGACATATCGTATTGCATCATATTATATTGTGTTGTGTCGTATTGTATGGCATCATATCGCAGGACCATTCATATTTGCATGCCGAGAGGGCCATGTCAAGAGGACCATGCCGAGAGGGCCATTCATATTTGCATGCCAAGAGGGCCATGTCAAGAGGACCATGCCGAGAGGGCCATTCATATTTGCATGCCAAGAAGGCCATGTCAAAAGGACCATGCCAAGAGGGCCATTCATATTTTCATGTTGGGAGGACCATCATCATCAAATATCGCAGATACACATCCCCTGCGAAAACTATGTCCCTCTGCCACCTGGTTGCAAAGAGGTTGACATTCATAGGCGTCCCCAAGTCACACTTGTTGTGCAGGATCGACCCCAACATATTTATATCTGAGATCGCATGAGATGGAATAGTCTGATGTTGAGGATATCATTATCATTATCATTCATTATACCAAATCTGGCATCTCGCATATTTATGTCCGATATCGTGTAAGACGGATGAGTGTGACATCGAGGATATTTATGCACCTTTATTTGAAAGCATCGATCGCCAGAAGATGAAGTTATATTTGATTGTGTGGCAAAGGCCTTGCCATCCTCGAAATCAAATACCGTTTGCCATCAAGGTCTAAAAGTATATATTCCGAGGGATGTCTATAAGACGCCATTCAAATTGGACGATGAATCAGATTTTTCAAAATTAGAAGGCCAAGTGTCATCTGTAAGACGCAGCGATATCTGAAACCAGATAGTGTGCAAGATCATCTAAAGATTGACAGTTCAAGGGTAATGCATAAGTCGAAATAATATCCGAAATTGGATAAGAGTTCAAGACTACCAAAAATTAATAGTTCAAGGGTTATCTATAAGCCGCGACATATCCACATTGATATCGTGCAGGACTACCCCAAAGGCTAGTAATTCATGGGAAATTTGTAAGTCGCGTTACATCCAAGATCGGATAAAGTGCAGGATTATCCAAAAAACTGGCAATTCGAAGGTCATTTGTAAGCCACCTCTATCCAAAGTTGGATAATGTGCAAGATTACTTGAAAGATGCTGAATTAAAGGCATCTGTAAGCCGCCTCTATCCAAAGTTGGATGATGCGCTAGATTACCCAAAGCCTGAAGATCCAAAGAATTTCTGTTAGTTGTGTCGATGCGGAAGATACGCGAGATTTACCCCAAAGACATATGCAAAAAGGCAACTGCCAAAAGCCAAAAAAGCTACCGCATTCAAGAGAATTCCCTTAAACAATCAAGAAGGTCGTCATCATTCAAAAATTTCTACACAAGCAATCTTATCCGATAGCCAAGAAGGCTATCATGTTTGACTATCATGGAAGCGTCCCTTTCCTAAAACAGAGACAGGATAGGACGTCGTCTTCCTCAAGAAACAACAGATAAAGGAAAATAAGGTACGAAGCTATCTCTCCTTGCTGAATTCATTACTACTAACCATTTGTTTTTGAGATATTGTCAATAGCATCCGAGAAGGATGAAATTGTCAAAGCAAAACCACAGGTGCGGACTACACCAATAAAAAAGAACGCATCACAACGTGGAACTTTTTCTTAGCAGCAACTTGTGACACAGTTCAGAGAGGGATATCAAAATCTTTGGACGCAAACTGAGGAATAACTCACCACCACCATCAAACCACACCCCTATTAGAAGGCATGTGGGTATTTCCTATCTTTGGGTCTTAGTTCGCACCCGGGGTATTTTCTTAACTCACGCTGGATGCAATATCCTTTCTTTTCAAATTTGGGTGACAATATACCTCGAGCTTTGGAAATTATGTCCAGGCAAAATCTTACTTATGGGTGTGAAGTGCACCACATTCATAGTTGAGAGGTTACAAGCCTCTTTTCTATAGCTCAACTTATTCGTCACTCATCCCGAGCCAAAGGTTATCTTAACATAAAGATTACCTTTTCCACCGATTGAGTCAAACTACAAGCACCCTGATTCTCAAGACTTGGGATATATAGTCGGGCACTGTTTTGAAAACTCGGTTGCATTCCGAACCCCCCAATCCTCTTACTCCCCAGCTTCTCGGTGTCTCCGTACTCTGAAATCGGGATAATTTGGAATTCTTTCAGAATCGTGCATAAAATTGAGCGTCTTGAACTACAAGTGGCCTGAGTTCTCGTGTAACCCGGGATATGTAAGAAACACAACACTAGAGTTCGGCAATGATTCCTTGAAATTCGTGCTAAAACCAACCGCTCCCTGAAGATGGACCTGTGGTCGGTTAAAATTGGAAACGTCAATTTCCTTTGCCCAGGGTTCATTACACTCACCCTACCCAGAGAGAGGGGCAGCTGTTGACACCCAAATTTTACCCTTCACATTACAGATTAATCTTGAGCCTTTTGAATTTTAAACAATTTTTGAAATAATTATTTTGTAAAAAGGGATAAAATATATTTTAAATCAGCTTTATAATAGTCCCGAGTAACAATTTATATCTTTCATATTTAATTATATGAAATTTATATAAATTTACTTAAAAAATTATTTTAAATTTTTATCTCATAAGAAAATCCTTTTAAAAGATTAAGCTTTTGATTTTCCTGTAAATTAATTCAAATGAGAGATTAATTGAATAAATTAAATTCACAATTGTTAAAAGAGGTAATTATGTATTAAACATGATAATTATTTCACTTTGTTTAAAGTTAAAAGGCTCGGGTAATTAATTTTAACTAATACGTCTTTATTTCTATTCTAGCCTAAATTCCTAAAACGTTTAAACATTAGCCGAATTTTTCGTAATTACTCTCAATTTTGCTATCTCTTTAACTCAAAGTGGCCACATTTTTGCAAATATGGCCACATCTTAAATCACCCTTATAATCCCTTGCTTCAGCCAAAGGATTTGGGCCAAACAATACATAACCCGCCTCTAGCCCACTTGCATTTCCCTCAAACCGCTCCGACCTGGCCCAAACCCAACTCTCACACCCTTATAATCCTCTATTCTCTTGATCAGACTAAAACAAACACCCCATTTCACTCGTCTTCTTCTCTGCTCAAACCCAAGAAACCGTAGCTGCCCCCTCTTCTCTCCTCCACTTCTCTCACGCATCGACTCCCCTTGTTGTATGAAGCAACATGCTTCGTACAACACCTCAGCTTTACCAGTACTCCCCCTCATCCTTAAATCCATTCATCATTTTCACAAACGGCAACCCCAACGCTAACAACTCCAAAACATTGCTCACAGCTTCCCAATCCCTTACCCCTGTTAAAATTTCCATTTTTCATCCCTTTCTCTCCGTTAAAGGTGCGCTGGCACATCCATAAGCTTCTAGAGGACACCAGGTATCACCCCTCTCCGCTAAATTCGTGAAAACTTGTACAACTTCAGACAAGTTTGTTGCTGTGAAACGTTGCTCCAGCAAATTCCTCAGCAAAATCCCTAAAAACCCTTTGTTTTTTCCTCCTTTTTCACCCCAATTTCTCCTATAAATACCCCCCCTAGCTGCATGAAAAGGAGATGATTTTGGGGAAAATATTGGGGGTTATGGAGAATCGATTCTCTAACCTCACGAAACCAATTAGCTAATTCGTGAAGAAGACACTAAAAAATTGAATCCTAGCTTGGAAAATAAATACTAATTTAGCTTTAATCCGGCGGTGACAAGGTTTTTTCAGTGAGGTTTGAAGTCATAAGTTGTTTCCCTAAACAGGTATACCCCTCACCCTCTTTTTTTTACTGTTTTCTTTTTCTTTTTACATTATGTAATGTTCAAGTCGAGTAAATCTGGATTTCTGGTCTTGTTTGTTAGTTTAAGAATGTGTGTTTCAATTTTAGATTGTTGTTTTGTGATTTTGAGTAGTAATTTCATTTAGAGGCATGATGTTTTACTGGCTGGGTTGGATTTGTTAAAACAGTAGAGGTAAATGTAAATTCGTGGTTAAAATCTATTGCTAAATGATGTGAATGCTATGATGTAAAGCCTGTCCTATTTTGTTCATGAAATATTTGATTTTCCTCTTGCTTTTCCCAAACCCCTTTGTCATGATTATGCCCCCTATTTTGTCTATTGATTCTGTCTAAATTTGCTAAGCATCGGTGTTGTTTTCTCATTATTCTTTTGTTCTAAGTTCTCTTTGAAAAATCTCTTGGTTTCATTAATTCTTGGTCGACTTGTGTGATCTAAGTGCTATGAACTTGAGTATGAATCTGTTATTAGGATTTAGAATTGGTTTGGTTCATTAGTAAGAACTTGACCCTCTCCTGTTTACCCTTAGTTTCTTTGGTCTTATTCTTGTCCTGTTTTCTTCTTTCCCTTTACTGTTCTGAGTATACATGCTCTGTTTGAATCTATCCCTCTACTCCCTTTGATTTCTTGAAATGGATGAGTTCAAAAGAATTATCTTTGTCAGTATTTGCAAGTAGGAAATACTTTGACCTTAGTAGTATAATCCTTAGGTGATAAATTTGTGACTTGGTATCTTGTTTCACATGTTTCAACTGTTTATAAGTTTCTGTGAGTGCTGTGAATTAACTGTTAGGAAATGTATTTTTAAAAGTATGAAATTTGCACATTGTTTGATCATTCTTGCTTAAATTGTTTGGACATATACTAATCTTTATTTATTTTTGCTCCTCTTTGATGCATAAAATCTGGTGGAGTCCAATTAAACTCCCAACACTCCCTCCTTCGCATTTCTTCAGTTGGGCCAAGCCCAACACTATCCAGACAAGTTTAATCAAAGCCCAAAAGGGCTGAGTTTGAGAGACCAAGATAGCAGCAGCGGCAGAAGGAATATGGGCCAAGCCCAAGGAAATTCGCATCAGCAGAATAGTCCAAATGGACTAAATAAATAAAAATGGGCCAAAGCCCACAATGTTTAGCAGCAGTAGTATCCCAAAGGGCAGAAAGTCGAAGAAATGGACTAAGTCCAAAGTGAAAATGGCGGTGGGTCTAAAGAGGGCTCACACACTAGAATTAGGACAGGATTAGTTTAATAGTCCTCAACTTCTTATGTTATATGTCTTTAATTTTTAATTAGTATTAATTGTATAACTTGGATTGACCTTGTAAACTTAGTCGAATTATTCCCAAACGAAGTTAATACTTTTGTTCAAATGTTTTTAATATTAATCACTGTTTCTTTCAACTGTTCGTGAAAATATTTTCATTAAATATTGCCTTTCCCTTATGTGCAATAAAAACAACTCTTTCATATATTGTCTCTTTTAAAATAAATCAACTCTTTCTAAAACAACGAGATATTTTTTAAAAAACAAACCAATCCCGTTTTCAAAAGTTAGTCAACAAGTTATTTTTCAAACAAGCTCGGGCAACCGCGAGTTAGCGGATAATCTTGGTGCTTTAACACCCTTCCAAGAGTATTAACCTGAACCCTTACCCTTAATCTCTTAACTTTCGAAACCTTTATCTGTTTTGGGATTTCGAAAGTTCTTATAAGTTTTTCTTGGTTTTTAAGATTATAAAAACTAAGTGGCGACTCTTGCTTTAAATTGAAGACGTTTTGGAAACTTTAATTAGATTTTCGAAATGATTTTCAATAAACAAGTCATATTTTTTTTACGTCCTTACCAAAAAGGATCAAAAACTATACCAACAACAATTTAAAGATATCTAAAAGCTTACTCTTCTATAGAACACTAGACACGAAGACTTCATATCTTAAGGAATCATGCCAAAAAGAAAAAAAATAGCCTTTACATACCTCGAGTAATTCACTTCTATAGAAAATCTCATGTGTTCTTAACAAACCCCAACAACGTAGTCTCTTTCCGAGCTTAAATTCGATGCCAAACTCGGGAACTTCAACTACTAGGTTCGAGTTTTGTCTCAGCGAACAACTCTTGTATGCCTATGTGGATTCCTTGGATATCAACACCGTGCATCAGTAGCTTCATATCTAGCAATAAGTGGTGGAGATCTTTTAACATTTCAGCTTATATATTGCTCAACTTAACCCCTTTGAAGACAACCACAATTAATACCTTAAATAGGTCACATGAGGTGATGGAAATATTTCAATGATGACAAAAGGTCTATGGCCTAGGCTATTGTATTAATTAGGTTCTCTACTAGATATTTAGTGAGCCCTCTATATCTACTGCATGCATATAAATATATATCCATATATTCTATAACCTCATCCAAATATACTATAGTTGATTAATAAAATAAAAATAATAAGTTATAAAATGTGGTGGCAATATTTAATGAAACCAAGTGTTAACTATCCCTCCACTTCCACGTGGAAGTGGAGGTTTGATCACCTTACCTCCCTTATCTCAATATATATGTCCTCGGGTATTGTGTACGTTCGTGGTAAAATAATTATAACTTTTTGAATATATCACAATTGTAACTAAATTATTTTGAATAAAGCTTACCTCATATAATAATAATTTTTCTACATAACTAGACTGACTATCACTGTTAAAATATTAATAAATTATAAAACTCTTATAAAATAAATATGTATGCAAGTATATCGTAATTATAGAATTTTTTTCTTAAATAGTAAGACATTTTAGTAAAACAATAAAAATATATATTTTTATCAAAATTTTAGTTAAAATAAAATATTGCAGAACAAGCACAATGTTAATAAAATTCTCAAATTTAGGCTCGTAAATATTTAATACGGGACTAAAGATAACCTGGGTTTTACATCCTCCTCTCTTAGGAACATTCCTCCTTGAATGTGGAATAAATGCACGAGTAGGGCTAGGAACTTCTTGAATTTTTAGTTGAACCTCTTTTACACATCCGACAATTTCATACCTCAAACATAAACGACCACATCATCAGGAATGCTATGAGCCACAAATTAGAATCGACCTCTCTACAAGGTCTGTTGAGGTTTGACAATTACGAATCACTATCGCACGATTTTGATAACCAACTCTTAGGACTTGAAGCACGGCCTAGAAGATGAAAGAATGATAACCAATCCTAAATGCCTTGTAGCCTCCTGATTGTAAGTGTGATGCACAACACACCTATAAGCAAGACTCAACTATACACAACTTTCAGACTCCCTAGGACACGACTACGCTCTGATACCAAGTTTGTCACGCTCCAAACTCATGAAGGCGCGACTGACACCTGATGCCACACTTGATTGAGCAAACCAATTAAAACCAGACCAAATAATATATACATGACATTAAGGCCAAGACAGTACCAGATGAAATGCAATGGAAACAAACTCGAATATAACATAAATATAATACAAGGCCAACCAGGCTGTAACTAACTATCAAACCTATAACAAATGTCTATAAGCCTCTAAAATGAAATAATACTAACCACGATTCGGGACAGGGCCCCAACATACCCATTACTAAAATAAAGCTTAAGAAGATTCTAGACTAAGCAACTCTGGGAAGAATGGAGTGTCCCAACCTTTAGCTGAAATCGGTCACACGCAACGGGGACCACTGTCTACCTGATGACCTGCAGGAATCAATGTAGCGCCCCCCAAGCAATGGGGATGTTAGTATGAACGAGTGTACTGAATATGTAAGGTGATAGAATAGCAGAAATAGTATAACTCAAAACTGAAAACACAATCTGAAGGAAGTCAAAATAGGAACAATACCGACATCCCAAACACAACCTGCACAAACACCATGTCAGCCCAATACTACCATACCTTCCCATACTCCAATCTCCACAATGACCATAACCTCGTCAATAAATCACCTCTGAAACTCAAGGTACATCTAACCACAATAATTATAAGATAGAAATGCAATACAAGATGAACAACATAATATATAGGCTCAACATGTGGAATGAACTCACGCCTTATAGAAGAGCAATACAAAAGGAAGACCATGCAAAAAAATACTCACACCTTATAGGTCTTCATAATGCCATGGGCTCGACCATGCGTAAAGGTCTCACGCCTTACAGGTCCTCGCAAAGCCACGAGCTCAACCATGGGGAAAAGTCTCACGCCTTACAGGTTTTCGTGAGCCCTCTAGGCAACCAAAATAAGAAAATGCAATAAAACATGATAAAATATGCAACACACAATACAAGACAATACAAATTTTTAAGGCATCTCCCAAGTACCCAAGAACTACTGTACCTCCAACGTACTACAACCACAATACCACGATTAATTCAACTATTACCATAATCTGAAAATCACAACCATATATATACCACCTCTTACATAAAGCTTAACACAATACCGACATCACCGTATATGAATTCTTAACAAGAATAATACAAACAATAATTTAAAGATATCTAAATATTGACTCTTCTATAGCACGCTAGACACGAAGACTTCAAATCTTAAGGAATCATGTCAAAAAAAAGAATTGCCTTCACATACCTTGAGTAATTCACTGCTACAGGAAATCTCATGTGTTCTAAACAACCACCAACAACCTAGTCTCTTGCCGAGCTTAAATTTGATGCCGAACTCGGGAACTTCAACTATTATTTTCGAGTTTTGTCTCAGCGAACAACTCTTGTATGCCTATATGGATTCCTTGGTGATCAACACCATGCATCCGTAGCTTCATCTCTAGCAATAAGTGGTTGAGATCTTTTAACATTCCATCTTATATATTTCTCAACTTAACCCCTTTGAATACAACCACAATTAATATCTTAAATAGGTCACATGAGGTGGTGAAAATATTTCAATGAAGACGAAGGGGTTTATTGCCTAGGCTATTGTGTTAATTAGGTTCTCCACTAGATATTTAGTGAGCCCTTTATATCTACTGCATGCATATAAATATATATATCCATATATTCTATAACCTCATCCAATTGTACTATAGTTAACTTACAAAGTAAAAATAATAAGTTATAAAATGTGATGGCAATATTTAATGCAACCAAGTGTTACACTATCCCTCCACTTCCACGTGGAAGTGGCGGTTTGATCACCTTACTTCCCTTATTTCAATATGTATGTCCATGGGTATTGTGTACATTTGTGGTAAAATAATTATAACTTTATGAATATATCACAATTATAAGTAAATTATTTTGAATAAAGCTTACCTCAGATAACAATTATTTTTCAACTTAACTAGACTGACTATCATCGTTTAAATATTATTAAATTATAAAACTCTTATAAGATGAATACATATGCAAGTATATCGTAACTAAAGAATTTTTTTCGTAAATAGTAAGACATTTTAGGAACACAATAAAATTATATATTTTTATCAAAATTCTAGTTAAAATCAAATATTGCAGAATAAGCACAATGTTAATAAAATTCTCAAATTTAGGCTCGTAAATATTTAATACAGGATAAAACACAACATGGGGTGTTATATTAAGTTCAAACTAGAACGCCATTTTAAACATGGTTCTTGATTCTCTTGATTATTGGGTTTTGGCCCTACTTGATACAAGAGTTTGATCCTTCTTGATATATACATATTGGGCAAAATATTTTATTTGACATCTCGTAAAATAATTCTATGAGCTTTCTTGATACTTAAGCCTTGAATGCCAATTTTGATACTTGTTTAGTTGATTTTTATTTATATGTTATATTGAGCTACCAATAATTTAGAAGGGACATAGATAAATCTATGGCTCCAAGCCGAAATTGTATACACCACTAAGCTTGATACTTATTGATAATTATTTTCTATCGTAGGTGATTTTCGGAAGGATAATTGAAGATGGATACTTGAAGTACACTTTTTTAGAAACTTTTAGAAGATCACATCTGCATATAGGCATCTACATTTTGTAGTACTTCTGGGACTTGTACATGATTCATGTAGAACGTGATCCATATGTTGCGCCGGTATTTACAAATATTGGAGGCTTGCTTTATCATAATACTATAAATTATAAAGTTGAATTTGGTGTCGCATTAGTTGTTTTGAGGTGCGTAAACTCAGGTATTGTAATGTATTAAAAACACATTTGGTTTGTAGTTTGTGTAATGGAAGAAACTAGTATTTTCTCTTTAGCAATTGGAAGTTCAAAAATGATGTATTGAATGATCCCGCAGTTTTGTCTAAATGAAAAAAATTCTATAAAGTACATGCTCGATTATTTTTTAATGGTCCTACCATCATAAGTTGGAACTCTTATATTGTTTTTACTTAGGATTATATGAACTAGTAAATGTCAAAATGTTACACCTTTAACTCTTTTTGAACGGGCCTAATTCTTCTACTAAAAGAAATGATGAATATGTCTTAAATTAAGCTCTTTTAAAATGTTATAACTATTAAATTTATTTTTGTTTGGGAGGTGGCATCCTCCTAAGAGGGTCGCTACAAGTGTTGCATATATGTTTTAAATTAAGCTCTTTTAAAACGTTATAATAAGTATTAAATTTATTTTCAAAAGTGGCATCCTCCCAAAAGGATCGCTACATGTTGGGATTGGCCCAACATGAAATGCAATAGGAAGAGTCCAAACGGACCCGTAAGAGTTCATACATTAAATATAAAGGAGGGAATCAGAATTTATCCATATTAATCAATCAAACTAGGTGTTATGAGTCTATTGAAACAAGATAGCCATGCATAGAATATTTTTGAATCAAAATCACACCATGCTAAACGAGTGTAACAAAGGTCGTAAAAGGGACTTTTAAACACATACACACACGACACATTTCTTTTATTAATAATAGACAAGCATGGTTGAGTTAAGGATATAAACATATTTTCATAGCCAACTAATGTACCTTTAACCTACGTTGATTTTAATTGATTTCTATCAGATAGATTAACTACTGTCAAGGAAAAAAATAAACAACATTCGAGAAGTTAAGGGGAAAATAAAGGAATTATACTTAGTTGATACAGATTGAGCTTTAGGAATAATCATACGGCGTAATGATACCACTCAACAAAGAACTCATGATAGGCCTAGCTTAGTACGAGGAATCCTTTTCCATACATGAATAAAACACGTAGAAAACAAATTTCTAGTATACATAAGAGGGGTCTTATTGTCACGATCCGAAACTGGGCCAGGATGGCGTCTACATAACCCCCCAGTAGACAAGCCAAAATCCAATAATGCGAGAGACAATTAATAATAATTAAACTAAGGAAAAATGAAAGATATAAAGGAAAGACAGGGCCAATAGCATATATATATATCAACGTACAAAATATATATAAGATGGCCTAAAGTGATCAAAGAGACAAAACAACACGAGAACCAACCCGGACTTGGTGTCACTAGTACAAGAGCGACTAAAGTAAGGAGTAGCTATACAACAGACTCTGTCTATCCAAAATACAAAATATAGATAAAATATTCAAGATGGAAAGCATGTAAAGTCTCCAAAAATGCCAGGAGCTCACCGCGATCCGAATTGCAACAGGCCTCGAACAATAGGAAGGTCAGTGTGGGTGGCTCGTATTAGGTGCTGCATCAGCAAAAGATGGAGAGTGTAATATAAGTACCAAGACAACGGGTACTCAGTAGGCATCATAGGCCGATCGAGCGCATAAAGATAATATATAGATAATAATATACAGGAAAACAGTTAAAATACAGGGATCCACCTAAATCTAGTTATAAAGCCAAAAATCAAAACAACCAAAATAATAAAAAGGGTAAAGTAATAACAGGATCAACCCAAATCAACCAATAATCCAAACACACCCAAGCCAATGCAATGCGATGTAACAATGATGTAATGTATGAATGTGTACAAGTCAAACCCGATATCTAGTATACGGGAGCTCGGGATGGAACATTGAGCTTATCAAATGAGTGCAGGTAGGAAAACCCTAAAATAGAGCATCAAGGCACCCGAAAATGACCATTGAGCTTATCAATAGATGCATAAAAGTAAAATACGAGATAACACATCGGGTTCCCAGAATTTAACCTCGAACTCATCAACGTATGCATAAAAGTAGTATTTTTTCCTTTTCCTCCCAAAAATCAGTAATAATTCCAAAGCAATCCTTTTAAAAGCCCAAAGATCTTGAAAACCCAATAGTTGTCAAGTGTAGGACCAAAAAGCCTTAAAATCATTCTTTTCCATACCGATAGCATGACAATGCAGTATATGCATATAAATTTCCATATTCAGAGAAAACACACAAAACAAGGCAAAACAGGGAAAAGCACCTTCCCAACCAAGAGAACTGACCTGGAACTCTGTCCAACCCAAGTTATGGCCTCGGACTAACAATTATACATAATGGTAGAATAATGTAAAAGGGTACCTAACATAAAGAGAAAAGCACCAAGAATCTCTACTCAACCTCTAAAACCTCCTTAAAGCATACTAAGGATTCTATACTAGCCACAAAGATACTACAAGCTACTAGGCTAAGGGTAAACATAACAATTCTAAACTAAAATCCGAAATGGCCAATTTAAAGAGATAAACAGGATTTAAGCCTAAATCTATCTAAGATCCAACCTAACGTTCCAGTAACATATAAATATATATAATCCACTTAAGCTCAGTCTAGAAAGTAAACTGTAACCTACCTCGAGGCCGAACTGCAAACACGAACCATCACTCGTGTGCCTTCCTCTTTCGAATAGCCTCAAAAAGCTTCCACACTATCAATAACATAATCTAGGTGTCAAAAGGAGAAGAATGACACCAATATTGCTATACGGAAAATTGGGCCGAAAATCGAGTCAGAAAATGACCCTCGGGGCCCGTGCAGCAAAACAGAAAATAAAATTTAAAATTATGTCGGCGGTAGATTTAGGAACCCATGCTCAAAATTTGAGCGCGAATGGAGTTTGTTTCAGGGCTCAAAATAGCCCCGAAGTACTACTAATTCATGAGAACAAAAGTGGAAAATTGCAATTTTCTAGGGCAAAAACGTACCAATTCGGAAGCAAGAATCGACCACTAACCGGAACTACAGCTACCAAGAACAATCAAGCTCACCAATTCAGCTTTAATCCAATAAAAACCAAGCTATTAAGAGCCTTAACAATGGAGTTTTTTAAGCTTTGAGGAGAAGGACAAGTCTTGAAAAAGAAGAGACTAACCTACGATAAAAGAGCAAGATTGACGACAATTTGGAGAATTCCCGCGAGCCCACATTGTTCTTGAGTAATTGGAGTTGAGAAAATGAAGTTGTAGTTGAGAGAAATGAAAGAAATAAGCTAAAAATCGTGAAAAACAAGAATTTTAAAGGCCTGGCCGCAGGCAGGTGCCGTTGGCACCAAAAGCCTGGCATGCGCGCGATCGCGCTTGCGGGGGTTGATGGCGCTGAATGCCTGGCCTGCAACTGATAACTCTCAAATCATGCTCTCCACATAAGTAGGCCACGACAAAAGCGTAGTCAAATCAAAACTTATAATTCCCAACGGGTGTTGGCGTCGAACCCAAGGGAACAATGTAGTCTCGATCGAGCTAGTAAAGAATAAAAGAAACTTATTGAAGTTCAATAAACAAAAAGGGGAAATATATCTAAAAATAGTTTTTTTAACTATAACTAAAAGATAAAGAAACAAAACAAATAAAAGATAGGTGATTTTCACAACCCAATTTCTCGGTCATGATGGCACCTACAACCCCCGGTAGGTGAACCAATCCCTGTAGCCCAGAACAGTTAGTAATGGGCTACTATCTAACAAATAAGAGAACAAGACGAAGAGAACAGATGAAAGGACTATAAATATATTCATATGCGGAAACTAAACCAAACCCCAAGACCTGGTATCATAGTATAGATCCCAAACTACATACATGGAGTGCAAATAATCCAAAATAATATATACAGATGTCTCTTAATGGTAATAGAGTACATGAAGCAAAAGATAAACTAAAGCTAAGCTCCGATCGCCAAGAGCTCACCCTCAGCCTGAAGTAGTCCCCAACTGATCTCCAAGCACGAATCACAACGATCTAACGGCGATAGCCCACGCTAGGATCTGCACCCAAAGATGTAGGGGGGTAAGGTGAGCACCAAATGCGAAGCATAAGGTACCCAATAGGTATCATAGGCCGACTGGGCACATATAAGATAAAAGCGTAGTAACAGAAAGAATAGAAGCAAGCAGTCACAGAAATCTACGAAAGGTACACAGGAACTAGCCCAGAGGGAAATCAACAGAACCACATGTGAGGCCAGTAAGCAGAATATACACACCATATGCACAGGTGAAATTAAGAAAAAACGCACCTGGGGTCCTTGCAATAACATTGTATACATAATAAGTTTACGAAATGGATGGTATACCGGTAACCTCAAGTGTAAGAAGAGGGAAAGAGTAATGATAGGCATGCTCAGAGACATGAATCAAACTCAACTAGTCATATCAATCTCAAATCCAGAAACTAAAAGTCTAGCAGTAACCAATTTCATACTTAACCGTAACAGGGAACAATTCTGCAAGTAAATAGCAAAATTCTACCTACAGTCCCCCGGCCGCCCATACAATCGAGGAACACAAACAATTGAAAAAAAACCCTCCGGCATCCCATACTACCGGAGCGTACAATCAACAAACAACAAACAAGGGTGGAGCCTCAAACAATGAATGATATGATGCATGAAGATCTCAAGTGAAATGGTATCTCTGTATGTACCTCCTCCGGTGCCGATCCGGCCCAGCAGGTAGGTTTCATGGAAGGACACTGCCCGTATACCTCTACTCCACCGTATACCCTTCCTCCGGCAGCCCGCAACCCCTGGCCCGGATGGCAAGGTCCATGGAGGTCCCAGACCCCATTCTAAAACTCAGTATCAAACATGTCGTCCGGAAGCAAGTCCGGGTTCAAGATAGAGACCCAGTATCGAATATGCATGCCCAGACCTTGTCCAGGACTAAAGTAGTAGGAAAATATCTCAAAAACCCCTCCAAGGGTGCCCGGGCATAACCGGGTCATCTCAGGTGCTCGGTCCAACCGAGGCTAAAATCATTTCAAGTAGCAGGAAAACTCAACTAGCACCCCGGCCCTGCCGAGTCTAGCGT
>QJPP01001614.1:0-215198 GCA_003996215.1 Jaltomata sinuosa | reverse complement strand
CCTTCTAGGCTGGTTATGCTTGCTTAGTAGCTGTGGGCCTGTGCAGGGTCGATAGGTTGATTGTGAGCTGCTGGGCAGCTATTGTGTGTGATCATACCATTTCCATGCATATAAAGAGGTTTTATCCATGTTTTACTATGGTTTTGGCTTCGGGCCTACTGGCACTATTTTCTAAACCTTGCATGGCCCCGGGGGCCTGTTTTTGATGGAAATTATTTGGAAATGGTTTGATTTAACTTGTGAATATTCCTGAGTAAAAGAAAGTAAAATTATGTTTTAAATCATCAGTTTTACGATTAACGCTAGACTCGGCAGGGCCGGGGTGCTAGTTGAGTTTTCTTGCTACTTGAGATAATTTTAGCCTTGGTCGGACTGAGCACCTGAGACGACTTTCTACTGTTCAGACCCGGTTATGCCCAGGCACCCTTGGAGGGGTTTTGAGATATTTTCCTACTACTTTAGTCCTGGACAGGGTCTGGGCATGCATATTAGAGACTGGGTCTCTATCTTGAACCCGGACTTGCTTCCGGACGACATGTTTTGACATTGAGTTATAGTATGGGGTCAGGGACCTCCATGGACTTTGCCATCCGGGCCTGGGGTTGCGGGCTGCATGTACCGAAGGAAGGGTATACGATGGAGTAGAGGTATACGGGTAGTGTCCTTCCATGGAACCTACCTGATGGGCCTGATCGGCACCGGAGGAGGTACATACAGAGATACCATTTCACTTAAGATCTTCATACATCATATCATTCATTGTTTGAGGCTCCACCCTTGTTTGTTGTTTGTTGATTGTACGCTCCGGTAGTATGGGATGCCGAAGGGTTTGTTTTCACTTGTTTGTGTTCCTCGGTTGTATGGGCGACCGGGGGACTGTAGGTAGACTCTTGCTATTTACTTACAGAATTATTCCCTGTTACGGTTAAGTATGAAATTGGTTACTGCTAGACTGTTAGTTTCTGGATTTGAGATTGATATGATTAGTTGAGTTTGATTCATGTCTCTGAGCATGCCTATCATTACTCTTCCCTTCTTCTTATACTTGAGGTTACCGGTATACCTTCCATTTCGTAAACTTATTATGTATACACTGTGCCTATGGTGCGTTGTTTCTTACTTTCACCTGTGCCTATGGTGTATATATTTTGCTTGCTAGCCTCACTTGTGGTTCTGTTGATTTCCCTCTGGGCTAGTTCATGTATACCTTTCGTTGATTTCTGTGACTACTTGCTTCTATTCTGTCTGTTACTACACTTTTATCTTATATGTGCCCAGTCGGCCTATGATACCTACTGGGTACCTTATGCTTCGCATTTGGTGCTCACCCTACCCCCTTGTATCTTTGGGTGCAGATCCTAGCATGGGCCATCGCTGTGATTCGTGCTTGGAGATCTGTTGGGGACTACTTCAGACTGAGGGTGAGCTCTTGGCGATCGGAGCTTAGCTTTAGTTTATCTTTTGCTTCATTTACTCTATTACCATTCAGAGACATCTATATATATTGTTTTGGATTATTTGCACTCCATGTATGTAGTTTGGCTCTATACTACGATACCAGGTCTTGGGGTTTGATTTAGCTTTCGCATATGTATATATATATATATACTCCTGTTATCTATTCTCCTACTTATTTGTTAGATAGTAGCCCAATACTAACTGTCCTGGGCTACGGGAATTGGTTCGCCTACTGGGGGTTGTAGGTGCAATCATGATCAAGAAATCGGGTCATGACAACTTGGTATCAGAGCTCTAGGTTCACCGGTGTCATCGGTATAGGAGCTAATATCTAGTAGAGTCTTGCGGATCGGGGCGGAGACGTCCGTACTCAATCTTTGGGAGGCTATAGTGACATTTTAGGAAATTTGACTCTTTCATTGCTTCTGTGTCATGGGTGAAACCCTTGAAATTTCTGAAAATCTCATTTGTTCTACTTCATTCTCCCGCAGATGGTTCGTACGAGATCATCGGCATCACGCGGAGATGAGCCTCCTACTCCAGCTAAGGGTCGAGGACGCCCTCGAGCAGTGGCACCTGCTAGGGCTGCTAGAGTGGAGATAGAGCCCGAGCGGCATGTGGATTACGGGGCAGCCCAGGTACCACCAGCTCCAGCTCCAGCTCCAGTTCCCACTTCTGTGCCAGCTCCAGCTGCAGCTCAGTCTCCAGATATTCGGGGATTACTATTATAGCTTTTGGGTATGATTGGAGAGCGGCCTTCTGAGGTAGCGCAGACATCTGCTCAGGGGGAAGCCCTGGGTGCACAGAGCTCAGGAGTGCAGCCTGCTACTATGGATCCCCGTGCAGAGGTCATTCCGGTTCCATCTGTTGCACAGCCGCTTGCTCCTCGTCCAGTTATGACAGAGTTAGAGCAGAAGGCGTTGGGTAGGTTTTTGAGGTTAGCACCTCCGAGGTTTGCTGGTACTTCTGGACAGGATCCACGTGACTTTATTACTACATGTGAGGAGATGTTGCATCATTTGGGTTTGTTGGAGACTCATGGGGTTGGTTATACTACCTATCAGTTGGAGGGCCCAGCGAAGTTATAGTGGAGGGCCCAGGTTGCTTGTAGACCACCATCGTCACCTCCTTTGACCTGGTCTGAGTTTTATGAGGCTTTCATGGCCAAGTTCCTACCTCAGAGTGATCGTGAGCGTCGCAGGGAGCAGTTTACTCACCTTATGCAAGGGTCTACGACTGTCTCCGAGTATGAGACCCATTTTCATCAGCTAGCACCATTTGGAGCTATGATTATTCCTACCGAGGCAGATAGGATTCACAGATTTGTTTTGGGATTGAGACCAGAGATCAGGCAGCAAGCTGAGATATTGATTGTCGGTGGTCGGTCATTTCAGGCTATCGTAGACTATGCCCGCACTGTGGAGGACTTACAGCAACATGATCAGGGGTCCAGAGATAAGAGGCCTCGACATCAGGGTGTCTACAGTGGTTCCAGATATGGTCGTAGAGGTTCTGGCCAGTGGAGCTAGAGTTATCAGCCACAACAGCACCAGGGTCAGTCCAGCCGACCGGTTCAGGCTTCCCTTCAGACTTTCGGTAGTACCCAGTTCGAGCAGGGTCAGAGCAGCCGTCAGGGCTATAGCGGCCAGTCTTTGAGGGGTATAGTTTCTGGGGCATCAGTTCGTGGTGGTCATACGGGATCTTCTAGTTCATATCGACTGAGTAGGCCGTCAGGGGCTTGTTTTACTTGTGGTGCGATTGGTCATTTTGCTAGAGATTTCCCTCAGCAGGGTACAGTTCAGTTGGCCGAGCCTTTATGAGCAGTTCAGCCTCCGGCTAGAGGGGGTGGTCATCAGAGTAGAGGTGGTGCTCTGCGCGGCAGAGCAGGTGGTAGGGATGGCGGTCGGGCAGGTGGAGGTCATCGTCAATTTTATGCGGTCCCTAGAAGACCAGAGGCAGAGGCCTCAGATGCTGTGATTACAGGTACGATTTCTGTGTGCCATCAGTCTGCTATGGCTTTATTTGATCCTGGATCCACTTGTTCATATGTATCTGCCTACTTTGTGCCTTGTTTGGGGTTGGCTAGTGAGCCATTATCTGTTCCTGTTTCTCTTTCGACCCCAGTAGGAGATTCTTTAGTAGTGGATCGGATTGTGAGATCCTGTATGTTATCTATTGGTGATTCAGAGACTTGGGGTGATTTGATGATTCTTGATATGCTAGATTTTGATGTGATACTGGGCATGGACTGGTTATCCCCTCACCGCGTGGTTTTGGATTGTTATGCCAAGACCATTACTATAGTTGTGCCTGGTGTATCCCCGGTTGTGTGGCAGGGTTCGGTTAGCCATGCACCATTTGGGATCATCTCTTGTCTTCGAGCTAGGAAGTTGATTTCCCGTGGGTGTTTAGCTTATCTAGCATATGTCCAAGATGTTAGTGCTGACCCTACTTCTCCTTAGTCTGTTCCTGTGGTTAGAGACTTCCTTGATGTGTTTCCTACCGACCTGCCAGGCCTTCCACTGAGAGAGATATTGATTTTGCTATTGAGCTAGAGCCAGGCACCAGGCACATTTCTATTTCTCCATACCGTATGGCTCCTGCTGAGTTGAGGAAGCTTAAGGAGAAGCTCCAGGATCTGTTAGCTAAGGGGTTTATTAGACCTATTATGTCACCTTGGGGTGCTCCTGTTCTCTTCGTGAAGAAGAAGGATGGGTCTATGCGCATGTGTATTGATTATCGGCAGCTGAATAGGGTGACAGTGAAGAATAGGTATCCGATGCCGAGGATTGATGACTTGTTTGACCAGCTTCAGGGTTCAGTCGGTGTTTTCGAAGATTGATTTGATGGGTCTGGCTTACCATCTCAGTTTTTGAAGATTAGGGGGGAGGACATCCCTTAAGGACAGCATTCAGGACACGTTATGGCCATTTATGAGTTACCCTGGTGATGTCTTTTGGGTGAACTAATGCCCCACGCAGCGTTTATTGAACTTGATGCACAGGGTTCTTGGCCCGTATTTGATCATTTGTTTTGATAGTTTTTATAGACGACATCTTGGTATACTCACGTAGTAGAGATGAGCATGAGCAGCACTTGAGGGTTATACTCCAGACTTTGAGAGATCATCGCCTTTATGCCAAGTTCTCAAAGTGCGAGTTTTGGCTTGAGTCAGTTGAATTCCTAGGGCACGTGGTGTCTAAGGATGGGATTAGGGTTGACCCGGGAAAGATTTCTGCGGTTTGTGATTGGCCTAGACTTACTTCTGCTACTGAGGTCCGCAGCTTTATTGGGTTAGCAGGTTACTACAGACGGTTCGTTGAGGGATTTTCTTCCATAGCAGCACCCTTGACTATGCTGACTAGGAAGGATGTCCCATTTCAGTGGTCGGATCAGTGTGAGGATAGCTTCCAGAGGCTTAAGTCCTTATTGACTTCAGCTCCAGTTTTGACTTTGCCGGTTGAGGGTCAGAGCTTCTCCGTGTATTGTGATGCTTCTGGGGTTGGTCTTGGTTGTGTGTTGATGCAGCAGGGTCGAGTAATAGCATATGCATCAAGGCAGCTGAAGGTTCACGAGCGCAACTACCCCACTCATGACTTAGAGTTGGCAGCGGTAGTTTTCGCGCTCAAGATGTGGAGGCATTACCTATATGGAGTTCACTGTGAGATCTTCACTGATCACCGTAGTCTTTAGTATATCACGAGTCAGTGAGAGTTGAACTCGAGATAGAGGAGATGGGTCGAGTTACTGAAGGACTATAACTTCACTATTCTGTATCATCCGGGCAAGGCAAGCGTGGTAGCGGATGCCTTGAGCCGGAAGGCAGTGAGTATGGGTAGCCTAGCTTCTTTTTCAGTTTCAAAGCGACCATTGGCCTTGGACATCCAGTCCTTGGCTAACCGTTTGGTTAGTCTTGACCTGTCGTATCCTAGCAGAGTTCTCGCCAGTATTGAGGTTCGTTCTACTTTGATTGATCAGATTCAGAGCCGTCAGTTTGAGGATCAACAGTTGTGTGACCTTCGTGATCGGGTTGTTCAGGGTGAGACCAGCCAGGCTACTCTAGATTCAGATGGGGTTTCTGAGGTTTGATAGTCGCCTTTGTGTTCCGAGGATTAATGATTTGATTCAGTTGATACTTCAATGAGGCACATTGTACTAGATACTCCATTCACCCTGGCACAGCAAAGATGTATAGAGACTTGAGACAGCTTTACTGGTGGAGTGGTATGAAGCGGGATATAGCGGAGTTCATATCTCAGTGCTTGAACTGTCAGCAGGTTAAGTTCGAGCACATGAGACCTGGTGGTTTGATGCAGCGACTTCCCATTCCTGAGTGGAAGTGGGAAAGGATTACTATGGACTTCATTGTTGGTTTGCCTCGTACTTCTCATGGGTTTGATTCCATATGGGTGATTGTTGATAGGCTGACTAAGTCAGCACATTTCTTGACGGTTCAGACTTCTTATGGCGCAGAGAGGTTAGCTCAGATCTACCTTCGTGAGATTGTTCGGTTGTATGGGGTCCCAGCTTCTATCATTTCAGACCGCGGAACTCAGTTCACATCTCAGTTCTGGAGGACTATTCAGCGAGATTTGGGTACAGAGGTTCATCTTAGTACCGCTTTCCACCCTCAGACAGATGGCCAGTTCGAGAGGACCATTCAGATTCTGGAGGACATGCTTCGGGCCTGTATTCTTGACTTTGGAGGTTCTTGGGATCAGTTTGTTCCCTTGGCAGAGTTTGCTTATAATAACAGTTTCCATTCGAGTATTGGCATGGCACCTTTTGAGGCTTTGTATGGCAGGCGTTGCAGATCACCAGTAGGTTGGTTTGATGGTTTTGATTCTAGGCCACAGAGTACAGATTTGCTTCGAGATTCCTTAGATCGGGTCCGAGCGATTCAGGACAAACTTCGGGCAGCTCAGAGCAGGCATAAGAGTTATGCTGATCGTAGGCTTCGTGCCTTGGAGTTTAGTGTCGGTGACTTGGTGTTTCTCCGTGTATCGCCCATGAAGGGCGTGATGAGATTTGGTAGGCGGGGCAAGCTTAGCCCCAGGTACATTGGGTCATTTGAGATTCTTCAGAGGGTTGGTAGCGTTGCCTATCTGTTAGCCTTGCCTCCGATGTTTTCAGCTATACATCCTGTATTTCATGTTTTGATGTTGCGTCGGTATGTCCCAGATGAGTCTCATGTTTTGCAGTGGGATTCAGTTCAGTTGGGTGAGGGTTTAGCCTTTGTTGAGGAGCCGGCAGCTATTTTGGCCAGAGATGTCAGGAGATTGAGGTCTCGAGAGATCCCGGTTGTTAAGGTTCAGTGGAGGCACCGTCCAGTCGAGGAGGCTACCTGGGAGACCGAGAGAGATATGCGGGCTCAGTATCCGCAGTTGTTTGAGCCTTCAGGTACCCCCTTGACCTTGACTTTCGAGGACGAAAGTCCTTTTTAGTAGTGGATGATGTAATGACCCTTCCGGTTATTTCCACGTATACATTTTCCTTGAACCGTTAGAGCTTGTTTGTAGCGGCCCCAAGTCACTTAAGGCTTTTCAGGACCGGTATTTCACTGTCGGGTCCATTTGTTTGGTCATATGATAAGTTTTGAAGACAAGTAAGTCGGCAAAAGTTATCGTAAGTTCCTTTAATAAATTTTCTGAACTTTGGGTAAAATGTCTCAGGGCTTTTCTCCCAATATATAAAGAGTTCGAAGTCCCTCGAAATACCAAATCGCAGGTATACGAGTCTAGTTTCCAACGCACAAAACCTCACGTCCAACTGATCTTGGAGTAAAAAGTTATGACTGTTTTATCGTGGACTGTCTGGCAGAAATCGGGTTGCGAATCGGGTCGCGAATCGGGTCGGGTCAAAACCGATTTAAAGCCTCAACTTCACGTTTTAAAACGCCATTTCAGTTCTGAAACAGTGACAAAACATAAGGGAGGATTCCAAGAGAGTTCTTGAGTATCAAAATCGTGTGTTGGTGAATTGCGAGCCTAAGTTTGAGAATTTATTAACATCGCGTGTATTTGAAAATATTTTATTTTAAAGTTATATTTTTTATTACCTTTTTTAAAGGTCTATGAAAAATATTTTTGTTACGATATAATTGTATATGTATTTATTTTATAAGGTTTTTATACATTGTAATATTTTAACGGAGATAGTAAATTTAGTTATGTTGAAATTTATTATTATAATATAGTAGGTTTTATTCGAAATAATTTTCTAATGATTATGGTATATTCAAAAAATTATATTTATTTTACCGCGGGTCTAAGCAATACCCGAGTGCTTACGTAATGAGGTGAAAATATTTTTGGTGTTTCACCTCCACTCCACGTGGAAGTGGAGGGAGTGGACAGCAACCAAGGTATGTTATTTGGTGGCACTTTATCAATTTTTCAATTAATTAATACTATTTCTTTAATGAATTTTAAAAGTTGGATAAGCCACCTCTTTCCTATATATGTATAATTTCCATGTAAGGGGGTGATGAGAACTTTTCAAAATTAAAATAATTTGTGTTGGATTAGTGCCAAATGTGATTGAAGAAAGGAAATTACTACGTCTTCTACATAAGATTGTCATGAAAAATTTCCCTTTTGGTGGAAAAATATATTTTTGATGCAATATTCGATCACCAAAAGAAAATCAATTATCCACGTCAAGTTATTCAAGCCTAAATTCGAGTTTGATTTCATTTCGGAGTTTCTCAGAGCGGTTCGAGCTTGGACATCGTCGTTCTAGCAGCTTGTCATCGGACGACAGGTAGGTTACAGTTTATTTTCCCTAGACTCCGCATATATAGGATAAAATTGTATTAATGGGCATCCTTGGGTTGGTTTATTAGGTCGGTACAACAGACCTCGACCACTTTATTCATGTCCACCTACTTTTGTTCCTCCGTTGCTTATAGTTCTTGCCGATATATTTTATTTACCCTTGTGGTCCTGTGAGACCTTGTTGACTCTGGAATATAGAAGGTGGGATTTTGGGAATGTCAGCGAGTCCCGGGCATAGAATTATCCTTCTAGGCTGGTTATGCTTGCTGAGTAGCTGTGGGCCTGTGCAGGGTCGATAGGTTGATTGTGAGCTGCTGGGCAGCTGTTGTGTGTGATCATACCATTTCCATGCATATAAAGAGGTTTTATCCATGTTTTACTATGGTTTTGGCTTCGGGCCTACTGGCACTATTTTCTAAACCTTGCATGGCCCTGAGGGCCTGTTTTTGATGGAAATGATTTGGAAATGGTTTGATTTAACTTGTGAATATTCCTGGGTAAAAGAAAGTAAAATTATGTTTTAAATCATCAGTTTTACGATTAACGCTAGACTCGGCAGGGCCGGGGTGCTAGTTGAGTTTTCTTGCTACTTGAGATAATTTTAGCCTCGGTCGGACCGAGCACCTGAGACGACTTTCTACTGTTTAGACCCGGTTATGCCCGGGCACCCTTGGAGGGATTTTGAGATATTTTCCTACTAATTTAGTCCTGGACAGGGTCTGGGCATGCATATTAGAGACTGGGTCTCTATCTTGAACCCGGACTTGCTTTCGGACGACATGTTTTGACACTGAGTTTTACTATAGGGTCATGGACCTCCATGGACCTTGCCATCCGGGCCTGGGGCTGCGGGCTGCGTGTGCCGGAGGAAGGGTATACGGTGGAGTAGAGGTATACGGGCAGTGTCCTTCCATGGAACCTACCTGCTGGGCCTGATCGGCACCGGAGGAGGTACATACAGAGATACCATTTCACTTAAGATCTTCATGCATCATATCATTCATTGTTTGAGGCTCCACCCTTGTTTGTTGTTTGTTGATTGTACGCTCCGGTAGTATGGGATGCCGGAGGGTTTGTTTTCACTTTTTTGTGTTCCTCGGTTGTATGGGCGGCCGGGGGACTGTAGGTAGACTCTTTCTATTTACTTACAGAATTGTTCCCTGTTACGGTTAAGTATGAAATTGGTTACTGCTAGACTATTAGTTTCTGGATTTGAGATTGATATGATTAGTTGAGTTTGATTCATGTCTCTGAGCATGCCTATCATTACTCTTCCCCTCTTCTTATACTTAAGGTTACCGGTATACCGTCCATTTTGTAAACTTATTATGTATACACTGTTATTGCTAGGACCCCAGGTGCGTTGTTTCTTACTTTCACCTGTGCCTATGGTGTATATATTTTGCTTGCTAGCCGCACCTGTGGTTCTGTTGATTTCCCTCTGGGCTAGTTCATGTATACCTTTCGTTGATTTCTGTGACTACTTGCTTCTATTCTGTCTGTTACTACACTTTTATCTTATATGTGCCCAGTCGGCCTATGATACCTACTGGGTACCTTATGCTTCGCATTTGGTGCTCACCCTACCCCCCTGCATCTTTGGGTGCAGATCCTAGCGTGGGCCATCGCCGTTAGATCGTTGTGATTCGTTCTTGGAGATCTGTTGGGGACTACTTCAGACTGAGGGTGAGCTCTTGGCGATCGGAGCTTAGCTTTAGTTTATCTTTTGCTTCATGTACTCTATTACCATTCAGAGACATCTGTATATATTGTTTTGGATTATTTGCGCTCCATGTATGTAGTTTGGCTCTATACTACGATACCAGGTCTTGGGGTTTGATTTAGTTTCCGCATATGTATATATATATATATACTCATGTTATATATTCTCCCACTTATTTGTTAGATAGTAGCCCATTACTAACTTTCCTGGGCTACGGGAATTGGTTCGCCTACTGGAGGGTTGTAGGTGCCATCATGACCAAGAAATCGGGTCGTGACACAAAAGCTACATGTGATATTTTCTGAGAATTACCGTGAAGAGCCATTTACATATTTATGTTCGTCACAAGGACCATCATCTGCAAACCGCCTCATGGGCTTTATCTTGTCATCCTAACACTTGTAAGCCACAACAACGGGAATGTGCAAAGTGTTCAAGCCACAGCAACGGGAATGCGCACCACACTTCTAAGTCGCAGCAACAGAAATACTTACTACACTTCTAAATTGCAGCAACGGGAATGCACAAATCACCATACTTCTAAGTCGCAGCAACGGGAATGCTCAAATCACCATACTTGTAAGACACAACAACATGAATGTGCAAAGTGTTCAAGTTGCAGCAACGAGAATGTGCAAATCTCAATACTTCTAAGCTGCAACAACGAGAATGCGCAAGGTGTATAAGTCGCAGCAATGAAAATGCGCATTACACTTGTAAGCCACAATAACGGAAAAGTGCAGAGTGTTCAAGTCATAGAAATGAGAATGCATATGCAATCACAAAATCAAATAATATTCGCCACCAGGGTTAAAGAAAACATATCATCCAAGGGAAGTCCATAAGATGCAATCCAAAATCGGGAAATGAACTAGATTTCTCAAAGTTGGTAGGCTAAAGGTTATCTGTAAGCCACAACGATTTCTGAAACTTGATAGTGTGCAAGATTGCCCAAAATTTGACAGACCAAGAGCTATCTGTAAGACGCAGCAATATCTGAAACAAGATAGTGTGCAATATTTTCCAAGAATTGGCAGTTCAAGGGTAATTCATAAGTCGCAACAATATCTAAAATTGGATAAATGTGCAAGACTACCAAAATTTGATAGTTCGAGGGTTATTTATAAGCCGTGTCATATCCAAGTTGATTATGTGCAGGACTACCCAAAATCTAACAAATCGAGGGAAATCTATTTGTCGCGATACATCCAAAGTCGGATAAAAGTGCAGGATTACCTAAAGACTGATAATTTAAAGGACATCTGTAAGTCGCCTCTATCTAAAGTCGGATGATGTGCAAGATAACCTGAGGTTGACAATTCAAGGGACATCTATAAGTCGTGTCGATACGAAAGATGCGCAAGACTTAACCGAGGTCATATGCAAAAGTTCATCACCAATAGTTGAGAGGGCTATCATATTAGAGACTACTACAAGCGGTCACGAAGACCATCATATTCAACAACCAAGAAAATCATCGCATTAGAAGAATCATCATTCTCCATTGCCACGGAGGAAATTATGTATGACAGTCGCGAGGACTGTTATGTCTATTATCAAAGTTGTTACAAACGGCCATAAGGGCCACACTTCGATATTGGGTCGACCCCCCATAAATGGTCTCTATATTTGTTTGCCCACTGGATGGCTTATACTTGCAATTGTGTTTAGTTCGACCCCCCATAAGCGGTCTATGTATTTGCTCACCCACTCAAGGGCTTAGATTTGAAATTAAATTGGGTTATCCACCCCATAAGTGGCATATTCACGTGGAGACGTCCACCTCTTTTGGTATATTTGCCAATATGATGCTTACTTTGTTAGTTTGGGTCATCCGCCCTAAAAAGTGACCATTAGGCTAATTGTTTGCCTATCTTGCTTTGCTTTTGCATTTGCACTAAAATTTGTGATCATTAGGCTAACTCTGTTGCTATGAGATGCCTATTTTGCAATATCAAGCCATCCACCTCATTTCAATTGGATTATCTAACACTTCTAAATCACAACAACGGGAATATGCAAAGTGTTCAAGTTGCAGCAATGAGAATGCACAAATCTCAACACTTCTAAGCCGCAACAATGGGAATGCACAAAGTGTTCAAGTCGCAACACAGAAATATGCACCAAGTACAACACTGCCAAGTCACTACAAACGGTTACAAGGAACGTTACATTTCAAAGAGTTCCAAGGTCTTCATATTCAAAGTTTGTTATGCTCAACTACCACAAAGGCAATACTGTTCGATGGCTACGAAGGCTATCATATTTACTTGTCGCGAAAGTCATTATTTCCTAAGACAGGTACTATAAAAGGATGGCATCCTCTACAAAAATCAACATATTCAAAAATGAGGTACAAAAGCTATCTCCTTATTGAGCTACTTTACTACTAACAATCTTGTTTCAAAATATTGCCGAGAGCATCCGAGAGGATAAAAATCTTGAACTAAAACAACAGGTACAGATCACATCAAAAGGATGTCACAACACGGGAGTCAGACATAATCCAAGGATGAGGTATGTCAAAAGAACTATCTCTCCAAACAAAATTATGTTACTACTAACAATTTTATTTTGAGATGTTGTCGAGAGCATCCGAGAAGGATGAAATTATCAAAGCAAAACCACAGGTGCGGACTACGCCAAAAAGGATGCATCACAATGTGAAACTTTTTCTTAGCAGTAAACTGTGACATAGTCCAAAGAGGAATATCAAACTCTTTGGATGCGAGCTGAGGAACGACTTTCACTGACACACCCTTGTCAGAAGGCATGTGGGTATTTCCTATCATTGGGTCTTAGTTTCGCATCCAGAGTATTTTCTGAACTCACACTGGAAGCAATATTCCTTATATTCAAATCCTGGTGACAATACACCTTGAGCTTTGGAAATTGTGTTCATGTAAATTCTTATTTTATGGGTGTGAAGTGCACCACATTCATGGTTAGGAAGTTGCAAACTTCTTTTCCATTACTCAATTGATTGTCACTCATCCCCAGCCAAAGGTTGTCTTAACATAAAGATTACCTTTTCCACCGATTGAGTCGAACTACAGGAAACCTGATTCCCTGAGTCTTGGGATATATAGGCGGATTCTATGTTGAAAACTCGGCTACATTCCAAACTCCCCCCAATTTTTCTTACTCTACAGCTTTTCGGTCTCTCCTTAATCTGAGGTCGGGATAGCTGATTGAATTTCTTTGAAACCTGTGCGTAAAATTGAACGTCTTGAACTAAAAGTGGTCTGAGTTCTCATGTAACCTGAGATATGTAGGAAACTCGATACCAGAGTTCGGCCATGATCCCTTGAAATTCATGCTAGAATCAACTGTTTTATGAAGATAAATCTACGGTCGGATAAAATTTAGAATATCAATTCCCTTTGTCCACGGTTCATTACACTCACCCTACCCAAAGGGAGGGGCAGTTGTTGACACCCAATTTTTACCCTCCATATTACAAATTAATCTTGAGCCTTTTTTAATTTTTTAAATAATTTTTGAAATAATTGTTTTGTAAAAAGGATAAAATATTTTCCAAATTAGCTTTGTAATAGTTCTGAGTAAGAATTTATATTTTTCATATTTAATTATGTGAAATTTATATAAGCTTACTTAAGAAACTATTTTAAAGTTTAATTTCATGAGAAAATCCTTTTGAAATAAAAAATGCTTAATTTCCTCCAAATTAAATTAAAACAAGAGCTTAATTGAATAATTAATTTCATATTTTTAAAGGAAATAATTATGCTTTAAACATAATAATTATTTCAAATAGTTTTAAATTTAAAGAAGCTCAAGAATTGATTTTAATTAGTTCGTCTCTATCCCAATTCTAGTCTAATTTCTCAAAATTATTTTAATCATGGCCGAATTTCACTAAACCTTCTCAATTTGGCCGTTTCTTAAATTAAATCTGGCCACATTTTGCAAAATGTGGTCATTCCTCAAATCATCTTTTAACCTTCTTTGTTCTCAGCCAAACTCTGGCCCAATTACTAATTCCTCCAACCCAATTTTGCCGACCCGGTCCGGCCCACACCCAACACACCCTATACTACTTTTTTCTCTCATCTCACACTAAAACAAACCAAATGACACCTCACTCTTCTCTCTTCTCTGTTAAAAGACGGAGAACAAACCCTTCAAACCCTGGTCGCCGCCCCTCCAATAAAACATTCTTCTCATCTCTCTGTACCCCCATCGTATGCCTAGCACGAAGGTTGTACCACGAAGGTATTAGGATGAGCGACGTGGAACAAATCCACATTCTTCATCGTCCTTGCTCTCAAATCTGCTCAAAATTGTACCAAGAGGGTACAAATCTAATGAGCTGGAGCCATATCCTCTGAAAATTCGAATTTCCTTGACGAAATCCCCAAAAAATCCCTAGAAATCACTAGTCCCACATCGCTAGAAATCCCCAAAAATCCATCTGAATTCCCCTATAAATAACCTCACTATTCCTTTGGTGAGGCAAGCTTTGGCAAGGATTTTCACGGCTAAAAGCTCTTTAAGACTCCTTTGAGCATGAGTTTCGGCTAGAAAATCCAAAGTTTTCCTTTCCGGTGGTGTTGAAGTTCTCCGTCGAAGCATGTAGTTCGTTTTGCTGCTCCAAGAAAGGTAACCTCTCCATTCAACTCTCTTTCTTTTGCTTTATTTTATTATGGAAATCTAGGTTGGTTTTCCCATTGGTCTTGTTTGAAAATATTTAGTTGTTGTAGTGGAAAATTAGAAAGAAAAATGTTAAAATTTTTGCCTTATTGATTTGAAACTATTTTCAAGGTTAAAAAATTGTTAATATATTCAGCTGACATGGCTACAGTCTACATGATGGTTTGTATGTTTTTTTGAATATTGCTTTGCGTTTTCATGAAACGGATTTTTCACGAAGGTTTTCTTAATTACCAATATCAAGTAAAACTCATGGAAGAATTGGTTTTGCCTTTGGGAAGGCTCTTTAGATTCTCCCATAGAGCCAACGGTTAGAACAAATAAAATTTGATCGTAAAAGTTTCACTATCTATCTACGCTTCATATCCTTTACTTGTCCCATGATTTCCGTTGTTTGCTCTGGTAGCATGTTGAATATTCAGTGTTGTTTCTTTATGTTTGAATATTGGTTATAATCTGGAATGGGAGTAGAAATGGGTGAAGTGTGTCGAATCCCTATCTTGTTCTTGGTTGTTCATCAGCATTGCTCCTGTCTAATCATGCTTAATATCAACCCCTTTTGCTCGAAAATTAAATGTGTTTTGCCAAGTTAGAGTCTTGAAATCCAGCTTTGAGTAGCCCTTTTAGTTATGAGCATGAGTAACGATGTAAAGATGTGGTGTGATCTCATTTTGCTCATAAGAGTCCATGTATATAGGTACCCACTTTGTTAAGAGAATGGATGTTTCTTGTTTTAGGAAAGTTGTTTCTCTGCTCATATATTTAAAAACAATTGGTATTGGTTTATCCTTTGATTTAAATGTGTGATGACATGATAGTTCTTACGCCTAAAATGGTTGACATTCATGTGACATTTACTCATCAAGGCTCAGTTAAGATAATTCATGTTAGTCAAGCTTTGGGAGAAATGAGCGGTTTGTTTTCCCATTATGTCATTGCTGGAGAGGGGGATAGAAGGATTTTCTTTAAAATGCCGAGAAACATATTTGTATGCTACATGATGTTGTCCATACAAGATTGGTAGAATCTTGAATTCTTTTCCCAAGGTTTTCTATTTGTACAGCATGGTCTCTGTTATGCTTTATATCATCATCCCCTGCCTGTTTTAAATTTCAAACGATGTGTTCTTTAAGGTTATCTGTTAACACCTCCATGATAATGAACTTCTCTGTCTCTTTCTCTTTGTTAACTACAAATTTTGCAAACGTTTTGTTCAAAAAGAGAGGTATGTTTTCAAAGAAGAAGAAGGTTGTTGTCAGTTTTGGCATGGTGAATAACGTTTTCCTTAAAATGATAGTCCTACCCTCCTTTTCTACTGTTTGATTCTAAAGAGTACATGAGTCAAGTTATTTAAAATTGTGTTATTTGGGATTGTTTCTATGATAAACCAAATGTTATATGTGAAACAAATGTTTGTTTTAGTTCATTAGGCCTTTGGCTTGCCTTATGTGTCTCTAATCCTTTTCTCCCTCTCTTGTGTATGTGAATCTTGCTCGAGTCTCATCGAGACTCTCACCTCATCCCACATATTTTGCTGAGTTTGAAGCTCAATAAATCATATCGAGTCAACCCCATTGCAAGTTCTGAAGACTGACCTACAGGTTGCTCGACGAAATGGGTCTAAACCCATTAAAGATGAAGTTACTTCAAAAGGCCTAAAGCCAAAATATTTGACAGTAATGGTACAGGAGCAGATATCCAGGAAAGAAGAAGAAGGTGAATAAATGGGCTTAAAGTCCATAAGAATGCAGCAGCGACCTAACAGGCTGGGAATTCAAAAAATTGAGCCCAAAAGCCCGTATAGACAAGTCAGCGACAGCCATAGTCCAAAATGGACTAAGAGTTGAGAAAATGGGCCAAGCCCATATGCAGTCGCAGATCAAGAATTGAGGAAATGGACCGAAGTCTAAAAAAAATGGCGGTGGGCCTAAAGAGGGCCCACAAATTAGATTTAGGACAGGGTCCAAATTGTTTAAGCCAAAAGGCTTAAATTCTTCTCCTATCTCTTTAACTCTTATTCATATTGCCTAGTATAAATTACTTGTATTATTTGAACTCTAACTTTTAACTTAGTTGGCTTATTCCCAAAAGAGTAAACATTTTGTTTAACCTTCTTTAATCATTTACCGTTCTCTCCATGTAAAAACAGTTAAACATATTATGCTTTAAAGAAGTGTTAAAAACGAGCATGTTTTCCTTCTTCGTTTAAGAGACAACTCTTTCATGCGTTTTCACTTGTAAAAATTAATTCTCTTTATCAAGTTATATTCATTATGCTTTCTCTCAAGTTAGTTAAAAATAAGATGTTTTAATACAAGACTTTTTCAAAGTTAGTCTAATAAGTTGCTTTCAAATAAGTCCGGATAACCGCGAGTTAGCGGATGTTTCGAGTGCTTTAAAAACCTTCTCGAAACATTAATAGGAACCTCTGACCCTTAATCTCTTATTTTTAAATCCTTTACTGTTTTTAAGACTTTAGAAATTTTACAAGTTTTCTTGGTTTTTCTTTAAATAAACTAAGTGGTGACTCTTTTATTTGAAAATTATTTTGAAACTTTAACTTGATTTTTGAAATGATTTTTAAAAGTCAAAACATAAAACCATTTTTTCCGAAAAAAATTGTTCCACCCTGACATCATCTTGCATCATATCATTCATTTGTGTGAGATTCCATCCTTGTTTGTTGTTTACTGAGTGTACGCTCCGATAGTATGGGATGTCGGAGGGTTTGTCTTCACTTATTTGTGTTCCTCGGGTGTATGGACACCCGTTGGGACTGTAGGTAGGCTTATTATTGCTTAGTCGAGTTATTATTCCTTATGTTGATTTCTTACTACGATTTGTCTATTGAAAGTAGTACTTGTATCTTGTCTAGGTTCTCATGCTTGTGTTCGAGCATGCTATTGTTTTCTGTTTCCTCCTTCCCTTTTTACTTGAGGTTACCGGTGTACCGCTCGTTTTCTGAAAACTTCTTATAGATATTGTCATTACGAGGATACCAGGTATGTCATTTCTTCTTTTCACCTGTGTCTGTAGTATATATTCTGTAGCTAGCCATGTATGTTGTTTTCTGTTGTCTTTCTTCTGTGCTAGCTTCCGTGTACTTCTCCGTTGCTTCCTGTGACTATTTGCTTCTACTCTACTTTTTACTTCTCTTTTATCTTATATGTGCCCAGTCGGCCTATGATATCTACGGGGTATCATTTGCCTTGCATTTGCTGCTCATACTACACTCTGCATCTTCTGGTGCAGATCCTAGTGTGAGCCATTACCACTAGCCCATGGACACTCGTGCGAGGAGACTTTTGGACCGTCCAGACTGAGGGTGAGCTCTTGGAGATCGGAGCTTGACTTTAGTTTATCTTTCATATTTGTTCTTTCTTACTACTCGAAGACATTATGTATATATTATTTTGGATCCCTTTTGTACTCCTTATATGTAGATTCCGGCTCTCATATACTATGACACCAGGTTTTGAGTTTTAGTTTAACTTTCGTATGTTATATATATACTCCTGTAGTTACTTTTCTTCTCGTATAATCCTTGCTTCCATATATATTACATGTTCTTTCATTTACTTGTTAGATAGTAGCCCATTACTAATCATTCCGGGCTATGAGGATTGATTTACCTACTGGAGGGTTGTAGATGTCATCATGACCGAGAAATCAGGTCGTGACATATATATATACACGAAAGAAATAAAATATTATATTCAAATATTATTTTTCTTTAATTATTATAACTCAAAACACTTCGTTTATTAATATATATGAATTTTAAAGTTACATACTCATTAACATGGAGCACGTGTGATAAGTGAGAAGCCTCAAAATTAAAAATTATAAGACCAAAATAGTCATTAAAAGTTAGACCAATTTTTCCTCCAAGTAAGCATTGTTTCAAGAATATTTGGGTGCAAAACTGGAAATATACTTTCTACAAAATAAAAATAAATAGGAAAGGCTTAACAAATTTGAACAAACAAAAGGTAAAATCATAATAAAGAGAATTAATTGTGAGAGCCATTCATTTGGCTGTAAATGTGAAACCACTTCAGACAATTTGCTTTTAATAAAATATTTGAGTTTCTTAGGGAAAATGAGTATGAACTGAAGCTAATTTAGACTTTTATTTGCTTTATCAAATAAATGTTACTAATGGACTTTAAAATTTATTATTATAACATGAAGTCTCCACGCCTTTTCACATCTCCTCATTGATCAACGTATGTTAATCATTGATTATGTATTTTACAGAATCTCTATATCTCCAAATTTATATAAATTTTAGTTGGGTTTTAGTTGGGTTTGGGAATAGTTGCATCAAACTAGCCGTGAATTTTCGAATATTACTGTATTCATTTTCTTTGTCATCGAATGTAATTTATGTTGCCACTTGACATAATTTGTCTCTATTTCACCTAATTGAACTTGGATGAATATCTTGCATGTGTGTGCACTTTGCAGAATAGTAATACCAAGTGATTGTAAGTTCTTGATAGAAAAGAAAAATAAAATAAAAAAAAATCGACCTATGTGAAAATGTCTTAGTCTTCTAGCAACATCTTAGATTTTCAGTTGGCATTTTAATCACACACATATTGTATTATTGTTTATTCTCATGTTCTTTTTGGTCAAATTTTATTTTGATCACAAAAATTAAAACATCAAAGTTTCAACATTTTAATTCTTACACATATATGATTGTGCTATATTGCATAATACAATTATATTTATGTAATTCAATTAGTATTTTTCTATCAATTTCACAAATGAAAGGACTCATTAATCAAGAGAAAGGCATTTGTATATGTAATTATTTAAATATATTAAATAAATATTTCAGCGATTATTATCTCTATCACGAATAACTATTACTCTTTCCGTTTTATTTTACTTGACCCTTATTGGCTTGACACATACTTCAATAAAGCTTTAATTATAGATGTATTTTACTAAATTAACCTTATAAATGATGCTTTGAAACTCTAAATTTAAATATTATTATTTGATGTAGTTATTTAATATTAAGGAAGGGAAAACATAATAAAATTCTCTTGATTTCATAACTTGAACAACTAAATTGAAACAACTATTTTTAGTATAGGAGTCAAGTAAAATAAAACGGAGAGAGTACTTTTGTGCAGGTACACTATGAAATTGATAACAATATACTAACTATCATAAGGATGACATAAGTTAATCGAATTTCTATACAACTTTCAAGTTATGTATTGTATAATTGTAGTCATTAGAACATTACTTTTTTCAAATTTATTTCTACAGCAACTTCTTAGTATTATTGTGTCACTACACCAAAAAAGTTATTTAGCGGCAATTAGTTAACGACAATAGTTTAATTGCTGTTAAATTATAATTTTTTTAAACAATTATTAGTGACAATTACATTTTAGCGTTCTTTGTAAATAAATCTAAAGCTTATAGCAACATTGGGTCCAAGGCAATTAACTAATCTCGGCAAAAAATTTATCACTCTTTGTTAAAGTGCATATTTATTACTGCTAAAAGCCTTTATTATTGTAGTGTGCTTTGTAATGATAAAAGATATCGATTAGTTTGACCTTGCATTTTTTCTTTAATTTCAGAAACTCATTACACATTTATTATGATATTGTAGTACATTTATACTAATTAATATGGGATACACGTGCGTCCAAAAACTAGTTAATTGAATAAATCGATGGTGTCAATTACTTTATTTAGGGCATGTTTGTTTGGTCAAGTAATTACTTGGAGAATTATTTGTGTGTAATTGAAAGGAGATAATTACACTCTCCAATTCTCAGGAGAGATGAGAAGTACTAGTAATTACATTGTATAATTACAAGGTAGGTTACTTTTAATTTCTTCCTTTTTGTTGTTATTTTAATTTCTTTTAATTTATTTCTTATTTCTATTATTTTAATTTCTTTCTTTATTGCTCTTTTTTTTTCAATGTTTAAAATATATTTTTCATTTACATTATTTATCTTTCATTTCCTTTATTTTCATTTCTCAACATTTATTTCTTGTGATTTCATGTAATTGCTCGTATTTTTATTTTTTATTTTTTTCATTTAGCATAACTGCGTTATTATTTTAATTTTTGAACTAAAGTAGAATTTCATTGTTGAATGAGGTTATAGACTTATGTTTTTCTTTTATTTTGGATTACATATATTTATTTAAGTTATGTTGAAAATTATTTTATGTTATGTTGAAATTTGACATAAGAGTATTATGTTAACTTCTTCTTTTTTTGAATTTTGAATTTATGTCATATTTTTTATTTCAATTTATATGCTTTAGTATCTGTCGCGCCCCATTTTTCTCGCGAAAAGATGGGCCATCGACGTGACAACTCTTTTTAGATAGAAAAGAGTGAAGAGTCGCCACCTAACGAATTTAAGGTGCGTTAGGGCACCATTTTAACTAACTACGACTAAATTAATTTAAGGTCTACGTCACCAGAAATTGGGTAAGGGTTCAAGTTACCTCAAAAAGGATGGTGTTAAGCACCTTTTGAGGTCCACAAATGTGGGTCCCTGCCGAATTCGTTATTTATGTGGGAAATAAGTGATAAACAAAAGTTCAACAGTTTTATTAGTCTATTATTAACTAAGTAATTAAACAAATAAACCTTTATTTTAAGCAAGTAGATAAATTAGTTACTAATAGTCTAAGTGAGAAAAAAGATCATGCATATAAACCGCAATTAAAATAAATAATGAAACGAAAAGGAGATCAGCGAGAAGACAGAATTAACACAAGAATATAGAAAAAGAAACCTAATTACTAAGTGATTTAGATAACTACCCCAACCATATAATAAAACAAGAGCTAAACTTAGGTTAGTTTTAACCTATTCGGATCAGCGCCCGGCTTATTATCGAAGACAATTCCAAAGACATTGTCATATTCTGCTCGGGTCGATTTCCATCATATCTGTCTATCTACCCACCTAAGTCGGTTATTAAGATTATTATTCCTAGGAGCGTACTAAAGAAATGAAAAATCTAGCGTACCTTAGTATGCCTACCCGTCCCAACTTAATGTCCAAGAGGCATTGGACTTACTAACTTGGATGTGGATCTAGACAAATAAAATCTTAGGTTTCCTAATTAGACACGGGGTTAAGCGTCATACAGAACATACCAAGGACTTTTAAAACAAGTAGCATATAATGGTCTCAAGTAGGCCTCACAATTCATACAATTAACATTTTATGTAGTTAAACTTATGAGCATGATATCTAGGGATTGAGATAGGCATGAATAAGATTGATTTAGACTTATAGGCATGATGACTAATTAATGCAGAAACTAATTTTAACATGCTGAAAATGATTTGAGCATGCTGAACTGAACTTAAACTGATTTTAAACATGCTGACGCAGATTATTTATTGGATATGATAATTAATTACATTACTGTTAAAACAAGTTTAAAACCTACACTCATAGTTATTAGCTTACATGCAGGAACAGATTTAGACAATTGATTATTCAAGACACTAAATAAAAATGAATTTTTTAATCCTATAACATGGTCACTAGTTAGTTTAAATGCTGAAATTGATTTTTAATTCTATAACATGATAACTAACGAATTAATATGCTAAAATGAATTCAGATCCTATAGGCATGGTATCTAAATGAATTAATGTACTGAAACAAATTTAAATCCTATAGGCATGCTATCTAAATGATTTAACATGTTGAAAGTTTATTTAGTCCTATAGGCATGGTAACTAGTTAGTTTAAAAATGCTGAAACATACTGAACCAGGTTTAGCATTCTGAAACAGTTTCTAACATGCTGAACTGATTTTAACATGATGAAACAATTTTAACATGCTGAAACAGTTTCAACGTGCTGAATCCTATAGGCATGATTTCTAGTCGTGGTATATGGAGAAACTGAATTAACCCTATAGGCATGCTATATAAAATACACAGAACACTGATGCTAAAATCGATTTTTAAACTAGACATGGTTCTGATTTTATTTAAAAGATGAAGCTGAGTTTAAACATGGTAACTAGCTTTGTTTTTTATATGCTGAAACTGATTTTTTACAACTTAAAACATGGTAGCTGACTATCATAAATGCTGAAACATATTTAACTTATAAACATGGCAACTAAACAGAACTGAAAACTGGTTTCAAGCCATAGAGCATGGTAATTAATTTTAAAGCTGAAACGAACTTAAACCTATAGGCATATTTTCTAGGCGTTTTCAAACAACTAAGGCAAATAGCACGTAGTTTGCCTCTCCCCCCATCGCAGTCCCCTAAAGTATCTTATTTATCGTCGGAGTTTATACAATAATTATTACAGACCCAAATGAGTAAATATGAAAGCATAACAGAATTAATAAAGTCTAAGTTCTAAAAAAAATCTCCCAGTCCCGGGCAACTCTCCATTGTGCAAACCCATCTTCTAATAGAGTACCTGTCGAACATGTCAATGTACGATTTGGAGGACCTTATTACAGCCCATAAGACCGCCCCTTGACATGTCAGAGTTCCTGAGGATCTCCAGGATCCTAGGCAGTGCTTATGTCAAGAGATGGGATGAGCTAAGGCCTCCGTACCTCACAAAATTCCACATAACAAGCCAAAGTAGAGCCAAATTTAATTGTATAATCCAACAAAACTGTCAACATAAGACAACTAACTAGTTTGTGCTAACAGAAGTTTAATGCAAAAGAAATCAAACCAAACAGAAATATAAGTTCTAAGTTTACGTCCTATAAACATGATTTTATAAACAACTCTCAGAATAATCATGGATAAACACATATGATTACACATTCTAAACTAAAGGTAAACATGCATATGAATTGCAATATACATAGGTAGAACACTAACCAGTTATCCGCAAGTAACAAGAAAATATTCAAAGTCTTTATACTTAGCAATTAATACCACTTTAGCAGCCAAGAAGAGAAGTTAAAAAAAATAAAAGTAGTAGTGTGTCCAAGTCTGAGCTCTAATGAGGAAATGAGACGGTTTATATAATAGTAGTAGGGACTCAGTTAAAGGAAAGGAATAATTCAAATAGTGAATCAAGGAAAAAATTTCACCTTAATTACAATAGCCAAATCAATTTACCACCAAGTTACCATAAGAAGAGAATAAACAAGTTGTTTAAATCAAGAAAAAGGGGCAATGCCAATCAATCATGGGAGATTGTTCCCTTAAAACAGATGGGCTGAACCAATTAGGAGCCAAATCATATCGATATTACCATAATTATTCGAGTAGAATCAATCCAAATTAAATAAAGGCAGTAAAATTAAGGAAAAATGAATCAATTAGCAATCACTAAGGCTGTCCCAAATCAATTAAGGAAAGAAAAAGTGCATCTTAGAGAATATATCACAATATCTCAATCAAGAGTCAAAAATTAACAGGTATCAAAGCCAAAAATTAATTCTAACACAAAATTAATCAAACGGATTTCAGGGCTATCACATGATGAAATTGGTCAATAAAGATCACAAGATTATCAAACGAAACTCAAGGAAGGAGGGCTAAACAGTTCAAAAATTATCAGACTATCTACAGTCTCACATGAAGAACATACTATGGCAAAACAGAGATAGCAACCTAAGCAAATTTACCCAAAAGTTTGACTTAGAATATAAGGACAATAATCAACAACATGCTTAGAAATTGACTTCAACAACAGAGCAAGCATGTATTCTAATTTTCAGAATTAGGCTACGAATGAAAGTTCATGCAAACTTGGGGTTTTCACATATGACAGTCCACAATTAAAAATTAACAAAAAATCACATAATTCAGACACAAACTCACAGCCCAACTCTACTAATTTCACATCTAAAACTCAGATAACAAGAGAAAAGAAAGACGAAGTTGAAAAGGGCAAAACCCAAAATGTATGCATGATAATCCGCCATAACATAATCATCCACAGATTCTAACAAAAATCGTTCAATGAGCAACGCACGCCTGGCCGGAGTTCGACATTCGTCGTAGAGGAAGAGATCCCCGTAACACCAAATCTCTCAGAGAAACACAAAAAGAAAAGGGGATTTGATTTAATGGAGGTTGTTGATAGTCTGCCTGCCAGAGGCGGCTGGAGGCGGTAACATTTGTGGGGTTGCATGGGATTTCGCCGGACAGAGAGGTGGAGAAGAGAGAGAGGAGAGAGTTTGGGGGTGGAGGTTGGCGCTGGTGGAGCAGCGGTGCCCGCTGGCTCGGCAGCGAGGGTGGCCGGCGGGTTGAGGGTTTCGTTTGGTTGGAGGAGAACGGTGGAGCGGCGAGAGACGGAGAAGATGAGGGAGGGAGAGTTTAGAGAGGGAGAGAGGGTGGAGGCGGTTGAGGAGAATAAGGGAATGAGGGTTAGGGTTAGGGGGTATGTTTGTTTAAAAGGAAAGAAGAAAAGGGGTTTGATCTCGGCCATTGATCGTATTAGATCAACGGCTGAGATTGGATTAGACTTGGAATTTAAAATTGGGCCAAATTAGCCCAATTTAGGCTAAAATTGAAATAAATTGGGTAGAAAGAGGCTAGGATTTAAATAATTTGAGATTAGAAATTGAATTCGGATGGCTATTTAATAAATAAACTACTACGTATATAAAATTTAGTAGATAAAATAATAATTAACGATAATTATCAAAAGATAAATTAGTTTAAAAAAAATAAATTACGTATATATATTGTACGTAAAATAAATGACATGTAATATCATATGAAATTTATGATAAAAATAGTAATAATAGAGAATAATTATATATTTATATACTAATTTTAAAGTGTTAACACGTAATCTATTTAATAAATCAAGTAAAATATAAAATAAATTAATATTTAAAATAATTATTATTATTAAAATAACAGCCCGAGAGAGCTATAGGGGGGTCAAAATTGGGTGTCAACAGTATCTTATTAGTCAAGCGAGCTAGCTTCAAAAAAACAGCGCTAACTAGAAATAGAAAGTGCTTCGAAAGGTGCAATTGACTTGTTATTTCACATTGCATGACATTCATTTTTCAGTTAGAATTGATAAATATTTTTTTTAAGCATTTGAATAATTTTATGACATTATATTTATAAATTAATCTTTTTATGAAACATGTAATCCATGATGTTCTTACAAAATGCATACTTTTAATTTCATAATTAATTACATTAAAATATTATTAATTTGAAAAATATATACCAATTATTATTTATAATATTAGTTAAGATATGTGTGTGTGTGTGAGAGTGAGTGAGTTTATTAATAAATGTATTTCAAGAGACACATATTTTAAATCTTAAATACATAATCTCATATCCTTTATAAAGATATTTTTGTCAAATATTAACTTTTAATTTTTGATAATTAATTTTTACTTTAGGATTCAATCTAATTGTGTAATTACACTTAGATATAATTATATTTTAATTATATTATAATAAACAAATAACTCATCATAATTATTATACTATTTAATTACCACCCTAAATTTTTTTTTTCTTATTTTACTTAATCGGTAGCGTCAATCTATTTTTTGGATCAAATTATTAAAATAATTATTATTTTAATTTAGTCATCTAATTGAGTCTTATCAAAATTTACCGACATTATTCATCCATTTCCTATATCGACATGATCATTTTTGGCATATCACATCGATTTTTGTCGGTAATCCCAATTCTTTACAAAGATCCACCAGTTTTCTCCATCAAAAATGTAATGACCCTTACGGTCATTCCCGCGTTTACGTTTTCTTTGTACTGTTAGAGCTTGCTTTGAGCAGCCCCAAATCATTTATGGCTTGCTGATACCGGTGGCTCCGTGCACTAGCCGTTTATTTGGTCTTTATGGCCATTTCCCTGTTTTAGAGCTTTAACATAGTCATTGACTTTAGTCAACATTCTTAGCTAATGTGCTCGGAATCTAATTCTGACAGTTTCGTTAGCTCCTAAATATGGAGTTTGGTCTAGAAGGATCTTTAGCTGAGGCCTGAGAACTTTCGGTGTGGTTTTGTGTTACTTTTTTTGTTTTTAGGCCAGTTGGAGTCAAAAGTGTGACTTTGGTCAATTTTCATTGATCAGAGCATCAGATTCAAAATTCGACGATTCTATCAGCTCCAGAATGTTGAGTTTTGGTTAGGTAGGTGGTTGGTTTGGGTCTCGGGTGAGCCAGGCTTATTTCGGGTGTTTGGTTGGTTTTAGTTAGTGTTCACTTGGATTAACATTCCTCGGAAACGACCTTGTATGGAAGTTTTGTCAATTCTGTTGAGTCCGGAATATCATTTCCACTCTAATAGCATATTTGGTTTGTTAGTATCAGGTTCCAATTATGCCCGGAATACCCCGTAGAAGTTTTGAGTTTTGTTGGTTTTTCTGTTGCAGAGGGCCTTCAGCGCCAATGGTGCCCAGGCAGCACGATCGTGCTATGCCTGCGCCTTCCCTCCTACGTGATGGCGCCCTGCCAGCGCTTAGGGCGCCTAGACAAACGCCTGCCTGCCAGCGCGATGGTGCCTCAGCGCCCGCCAGCCTTCAGCGCTATAGAGCTCCTCCAGCGCCGATGGCGCTAGCCTGCGGCCAGTCCTATAAGTTGCCTCCCTCACGAATTTTCAGCCACTTTTCACCTTGGTTTCTCAACTCCAAGTTATATTTCCTCTCCTAAAATTAGCTTTAAATCAATTCTTGCCTCGGGAATTCTCCAAGTGGCGCTAAATTCTTGCGTCCCTCTTCAATTAGTAAGTTTTCTTCTTTTCTTCTTCTTAAGTTAGAAACCTCCATTGTTGATTTCTTAAAGCTTGGGGAAAATTTCTTGGTTGTAGTTGCTAAATTTAAGGATGCATTCTCGTGGGTTCGGAGAATTCACTCCATAGGCTTGTTTCCCTCATCGTGGTAAGTAAATTCTTCCTCTTTTTCTGATTTTATTCTTTAAATTCCCTCTTTAATTCCTTACTTAAGCAGGATCTTTTGAGCCTACTTTCCTTGGCTAAATTCACTCAAATTTTGAGCATGCACTCTTGAGATTGTTGTAATCATCGTACATTTTTCTATTTCTAATTTTTGGTTGTGGGCCTCGCGAGCCCGCAGATGACCTGAATTTTTACTTGGCTATAGTTATAGCAATATGGGTATCATTGGTCTTATTTTAATATGTAGTTTATGTTTATGATAGTTTGATTTTTGTTCGGAGCTTCTCAGAGAAATTCGTGCTTGGACATCATCTTTCTAGCAGCTTGTCATCGGACGATAGGTAGGTTACGATTTAGCTCTTCTAGACTTTGCGTATATAATCTATAATTATACTATTTAGCATCCTTGGGTTGGGTTTATTAGCTTGGTATCCCAGACCTTGTCCTCTTCTTCATGTCCATCTTATTTTTGCTCCGATGATTGTAGTATTTGTTGTAGTTGATAGTATCACCATTGTGGTCCTGTGTGGCCTTATATTTGACTCTGGACCATAGATGGTTGGTTATTTGGGAATGTACGCGAGTCTCGGACATTGATATAAGTTTGGTAGAGCTGGTTATCTATGTTGTAGACCGATTAGAGCTTGTGCAAGGGTGATAGGTTGGTTGTGAACCATTGGGCTACTGTTTGTGATTGGGCATGCCATTATCATGAATATAAAGAGATTTTTCTACATGTTTTACTACGATTATGGCTTCGTGCCTACTATAAAGGGTTTTCTAAACCTTGCATGACCCCGAGGACCCATTTTTCAGTAAACTGAACTTTGAAAGAGAATTGGAACTGATTTTCGTATCTTCTTGGAGTAAAAGAGTTAAAAGGGTGATTTTATCACAGTTTTTGCACTTATACTATACCCGGTTGAGCCGTGGTGCTAGACATGCTTTACTATTGCTTTGAGATGATATTAGACTCGGTCGAGCTGAGCGACAGACTTGTTTTATCACTATTTTAGACCCAATTACATCCGGGTACCCTTATTGGGGGTTTTGAGACTTGATTCACTATTTTAGCCCCAGTTACACTCAGGCACCTTTATGGGGGTTTTGAGATCTGGCATACTGATTTAGACCTGGCTATGCTCTGGGCAGATTTATATGAGATTCTGAGATTTTGCAGTTTTAGTATGTGGTATATGAGTAGATCTTCATGGACCTTGCCGATCTGTACTAGGGGCTACGTTTCGTAAGTGCCAGAGGAGGGACGTATGGTGGAGTTGAGGTACTCGGGGGAATCCCTTCCATGGATCCTGCCTCTATTAGGCCTTTTAGGTACCGTAGGAGGTAACATATGGCACTACTACCACACTTGGTTTTAGCATATCATACCACATCATGCATATTGTGTTTAGGATCCACCCTTGTCTGCTGTTTGCTCAGTGTACGCTCTAGTAGTATGGGATACCAGAGGGTTTGTTTTCACTTGTATGCGTTTCTCGGGTGTATGGGCACCCGTTGGGACTGTAGGTAGACTTGTTATTATCCTATCGCATTTCTGGTTCTGATTATGGCTATATTGAGTTCTTATTCGATGATTTACATTTGGGAGTGGTGTTGTATATACTTCTAGTTCACTTCTTGTTTATACTTGGGTTATTGGCCGACTATTCCTACTTTAAGAGTGTACTATTGGCATGATTTAGTTGTTAGAATTGGGTTTCAAGCATGCGTTCGTTACTTGCTTTCCTTCCTTTCCTTTTTACTTGAGGTTACCGGTATACCGCCTTCTTCTTAACTCTCTTTATATATATTATTATTGCAAGGACCCCAGGTATGTTCTTTCTTTCCTTTACCTATGTTTGTGAGATATATATATTTTAGTAGCTAGCCAAGCATGTTGTTTTCTTCTTGTGTTCTTTTTTGCTAACTTCCATGTATGTCACGACTCAAACCGCCGTGAGTGGCACTCACCCAATCCCCGGGTGAGTGAACCATCAACGACCCTGAACTTAACCGTTCTAGCAGCTCAAAATCAGTGTGCAAGAAAATAAACTAGCAATTCAATAACAATCTCAATACTATTAAATTTAACTTGCGGAAACATTCTCCCTAGAACCTAAAAGTCATCGTTTCAAAACACTACCAAAAATCTAGAATGCGGGGATGCAACCCCAAAATAAACAAGAGTCTAAGCCCGAGACAAGTGGGCTACAAACGAAATGAAAGAGGCCAAGGCAACTCGATCGAAGCAGCTCACCCTTGATATCTGAAAGCGCTGTGACTACAGGTGAGGTCGCGTGTCAGCCGCCGGAAGACTTCCTGTACTCACAAAAAGGAAAGCAAGTGCAGAGTCAGTACACAAATACCGTGTACTGGTAGGATCATCATCCAACTCCAATAAACATAATATGAACAGTAAACCATAACATAGTACGGTACAAGAAACATGTAACAAGTTAACAAGTACCCAGATATTAAATCCCTCTCTTAGCATATTAACACATAAACCAATAACAACTATTGACCACACCCAAAACAGCAATATATACCATTTTCCACATAACCCGAACCCACCAAGGATCCCCCTAACCTCACCAAAGTGTTAGACATGTTATCCCGGTCTACACTAAGACCAAACTCACATTTAAATAAAATCACATGGCCTCTCATAGACCTTATACAAATATCATAGTTCAAGAATACAACCCGGCCCACTCATGGAACCATCGAAAGAAAACAGTAATGCAATTAAACAACCCGTACCAGGCGTGGTACCCGAGCCAACAATTAGAAATTCCCATACCAGGCGTGGTACCCTAGTCAACCATTAGTAAACCCATACCAGACATGGTACCCAAGCCAGCCATTAGTATACCCATACCAAGCGTGGTACTCGAGCTAATCGAATGTCATAACAAGTCCAAATCAATCACACTGAATGAACAAACATACTTGTAAAACCAACAAGCAAACAAAAGAAGTTCATTTCAAAAGATTGATCACTGGACAACTAGACATTCACAAAACATTCCCTAAACATGCAACTCATACGCTACTACAAAATAGTACGTGAACACATAATACATATTAGAAATCAACAACCATCACCTACCTCAAAATATTTCAAGCTCTACTCAATTGGAGCTTTCTCGTTTCTCGAAGTTCTTGGCGGTTCTTGGTCTAAAACAACACACAATAACCAAAATCAATCTTTATGGCCTACAATTTACCTAGATTATGCAAAAATCCCAAACCCCAGGCCAACCATGATCATCCCGCCTTTTTCCCATGCTTTCCCACCATTAATTCACCTATTCCTACCATTTTTATGGATACATTTAGGGAACTAAGGTCACATGATCATAATCTAATGAAATCGTCAACACCCAATAACTTCTACACCTTAGAATCCCCTATTTCCCCATATTCTACCATCCTAGGTCATTCCAACCCTTTTCCCAAGTCCACCCCTAGCAATTCTATTACGTAGGAAAGATAGTATGAAGTTTGGAGAGTAGAATTCTTACCTTTAGGACAAAAATTGGTGGAAAACTGATGAAAATTGCCCAAAATCACCTTGCCCTTATCCCAAAATATATTGAAGAAAATTGACTGTTTTTGGGGAAGTTTCTGCATTAAATCCTGTCATGCTCCGTTATAGCGGTCTGCTCCGCTATAGAGGTACTGCCATAGCAGAATCGACCGCTATGATAGAGGCTGACCGACGTTGACTTCTGCTGTAGCGGTATTTTCTCCACTACGGCGGAGGTTGCTATGGCAGTATGTCAACCGCTATGGTGGTTGAGATGGGATAGAAAGTTGTAAAGTCCCCCAAATTGGTCCATTTTACAACACACTCATTTTCTTGATGTTCCAGAATAACTCCTTCATGTCAACCTCGATACTAGAAGTTTCACTTACCCAAATTTGATTCCCAAAAAGTCCCCCGGACTCCTTTATGTCTTAGCTAAATGAAAAACTAGCTTAAAATATGACATATTACCCATTCCTTACCCGGATTGTCCTAGACCATACCTCACTCCAAAATCGATTAAGACTAGCCTAGCACAGAATTTTCAACTCCCAAATTCAGAAGTTTTCTGACTTGACACTTGGCATGAAAAGTCTACCCGTAATGACAAACCCAGTCATTACAATAGATACTAATTTATGGCACGAAAATTCTACCTGTAATGATGAACCTGGTCATTACAATAGATACCAATTTACCCAATATTCTTCACTGAACGATCCAACCCAAAATTATGGAAATAAATAAAGGAAAGTGTAGTACCTGACTCCTTAAACAAGTGAGGGTACTTTTCCCGCATGTCCTTCTTAGTTTCCCAAGTGGCTTCCTCAATCGGATAATGCTTCCATTAAACCTTTACCATACTGATCACATTTGTCCTCAATTTTTGGACATCTCGATCAAGAATCACAAACAACTCCTCTTCATAGCGAAAATCCTTATCAATTAACATGTCATCCCACTTGATGATGTAGTACCCATCCCCATGGTATCTCTTTAGCATGTATATTTGCAATTCCATATGTACACCCAATAAACTGGGCGGCAGTGCTAACCTGTAAGCCACTGGCCCTACAATCTCAAGAACTTCAAACGGTCTAATAAACCGAGGGCTGAGCTTGCTCTTCTTACCAAAACGCATAACTCCCTTCATTGGGGACACTTTCAATAGCACTTGTTCATCAACCTGGAAATCCATGTCCCTTACCTTGCGATCCACATATTCTCTTTGCCTGCTTTGGGCCGCTAGCAACTTGGTCTGAATGCCTCTTACCTTTTCTTGTGCTTCCCTTACCAATTCCATGCCCAAAGGCTTTATATCGCCTTCCTCAAACCACTCTATAGGTGACCCCTTCCATACAACACTTCAAATGGTGCCATATTGATGCTAGAGTGGTAGTTATTGTTGTATGAGAACTCACACAATGGTAGAAACTGGTCCCAATGACCCCCAAAGTCAATCACACATGCTCTCAGCATATCCTCCAATACCTGGATTGTCCTCTCTGACTGACCATCAGTCTAAGGATGGAAGACTATATTGAAGGTGAGTTGAGTGCCCAACTCTTCATGTAACTTACCCCAGAACTTAGAGGTAAATTGCGTACCCCTGTCTGAAATAATGGACATTGGTATCCCGTGCAATCTCACAATCTCTTTCACATAAATTTTAGCCAATTACTGCTAATTGTAGTCCATCCTGACTGGAATAAAATGAGCTGACTTGGTCAGCCTGTCCACAATAACCCAACTAGAGTCATACTTCCCCAAAGACTTGGGAAGACCCACCACGAAGTCCATGGTTATCCTTTCCCACCTCCACTATAGAATGGGCATCCTCTGTAGTAGTCCTGCAGGTCTTTGGTGCTCATATTTTACCTACTGGCAATTTTGGCATTTGGACACAAACTCAGTTATGTCCCTTTTCATCCCGGGCCACCAGTAAAGCTGCCTCAAATTCTTGTACATTTTGGTTACACCAAAACGAATCGAATACCGCAAGCCATGAGCCTCTACTAACACTTTTTGAATGATTTTGTCAACCCGAGGAACACAAATCTTTCCTATGAAATTTAACACATCGCCAGAATCTAATGTGGCGTCCCCAGACTCTCCGGATATTGCCTTGCTCCGAAGCCTGCTCAACTGTGAATCCTGAAACTGTTTAGCCTTTATCTCTTCTATGAATGTGGACTTGACTTCAATACTGGACAACACCCCACCCTGTTCTGAAATACCCAAGTGCATGAACCTAGATTCCAAAGCCTGAATCTCCCTTGCCAATGGTCGTTTGGACACCCCTAAACAAGCGAAACTGCCCATGCTAACTGTCTTCCGGCTCAATGTGTCTGCCACCACATTGGCCTTACCTGGATGGTACTGAATGGTAACATCATAGTCTTTTAACAACTCCATCCACCTTCTCTGCCTCAGATTTAAGTCCTTCTGGGTAAAAACATGTTGCAAGCTGCGATGATCGGTGAATACCTCACACTTGACACCATAGAGATAGTGTCTCCAAATCTTGAGTGCAAACACCACCACTGCCAACTCTAAGTCATGGGTTGGGTAACTCCTCTCGTGAACTTTAAACTGCCTGGAGGCATAGGCTATCATATTCCTGTCTTGCATCAACACAGCACCCAAACCCGAATTTGAAGCATCACAATAAACAATAAAGTCCTTACCTTCAACTGACAAAGACAAAATATGAGCTATGGTCAGAAGTGTCTTGAGCTTTTGGAAGCTCTCCTCACACTTGTCGGACCACACAAATGGTACCTCTTTCTAAGTCAGCCTTGTCAAGTGAGTAGAAATAGATGCAAAGTCCTTGAAAAACCTACGATAGTAGCCTACGAGCCCAACAAAACTCCTTACTTCAGTCACAGAGCTAGGCCAGACCCAACTCTTGACTACCTCAATCTTCTGGGGATCCACCATCATCCCCTTTTTAACACCACATGCCCTAAGAACACAACCGAAGTCAACCAAAATTCACACTTGGAGAACTTTGCATAAAGTTCTTGGCGCCTCAACAATTCCAACATAATACGGAGATGCCTAGCATGTTATTCCCTACTCTAAGAGTAGATCAAAATATCATCAATAAAAATAATGATGAACGCATCCAAATAAGATTTAAACATCACATTAATCAAACTCATGAATGTCGCCGGCGCATTAGTCAACCCAATCGACATCACTAAGAACTCGTAATTCCTATACCGAGTCCAAAAAGAAGTCTTAGGAATGTCCTCGAGCCTAATCTTCAACTGATGATACCCTGACCTCAAGTCAATTTTTGAGAATACAGATGCACCATTTAACTGGTCAAACAGATCATCTATACGAGGTAAAGGGTACTTATTTCAGATGGTCACCTTATTCAACTGTCTGTAATCTATGCACACCCGCATACTACCATTATTTTTCTTCACAAACAAGATCGGAGCACCCCAAGGCTAAGTACTGGGATGGATGAATCCCTTATCTAGGAGTTCCTGAAGCTGAGTCTTAAGTTTCCTTAACTCTGTCGGAGCCATATGATAAGGAGGAATGGAAATTGGGCGAGTGTCTGTCTCTAAGTCAATACAGAAATTGATATCCCTGTCCGGAGGCATACTAGGCAAATCCGATAGAAACACCTCCTGAAACTCTGAAATAACCAGAACTGACTCAATAGATGGGGACTCCACACTATCATCCCGGAGATGAGCCAAAAAGGTTAAACACCCTTTCCCTACTAGCTTCCTAGCCCGAACGAACGATATTATGTTGGCTGGCTTAGGCTTGTACACACCTTCCCACTCTAGCCTATCCATACCCGGAATCTCTAGAGCCACAGTCTTAGTGTTACAGTTTAATACAACATGAAAAGGAGACAACCAGGTCATGCCCAAAATAACATCAAAGTCATATCCAAAATGACCAAGTCTACCCAAGTATGCAACCCCACAAATACAACAGAACAAGCACGATAAATATGAGTCACAATCACGGACTCTCCAACTGGGGTGGAAACATGGATATAGAAATCAAGGATATCACAAATCAAGTCCAGAACCATAGCAAAATTCACAGACACATAAGAGTAGGTAGAACCTGGGTCAAAAAGCAGCGAAGCCATCCTATCACAGACCAGAATTATACCTGTGATCACTGCGTTTGACACCTCAGCCTTTGACTTTCTCGAAAAAGCATAATAATGAGCCTGAGCATAAATCCGAGCAACTCCCTTGACTGGATGTGCCACACCCCTACCCACACCACTGTTCCCCTGTCTCCTCGGCCTCCCTGAAAGTTACCTCGCCCACCCTGTAGACGACCTCTAACATGACCACCCCTACCTTCCAGGACCACAGCCTTAGACTGCTGTTGAGCCTGATTACCAGTCTGTACGTGAGGTCACTCCCTATTAAAGTGGCCCAGATCACTACAACAGAAGCAACCACGATAAAGTGAAGGCCTACTGGTAGATGTGTAGGAAGATCCCTGGTCCCGAGGAGCCAAAAATTATTGATTAGCTCCTGAACAACCACCTGTAGCAGCTGGCAAAGCTGACTGAATAGGACGAGCAGAGTACACCTGCTGATTGTGGCCCCTAGAGTGCGAGCCACTGAAGTTTCCATTATTCCGGGCCCTCTTGGCTAAAACTTTAGCCTGCCCAACCTGCTTGACCCCTTCTAACTTCTTAACATAATCTGTTACCTCATTGAAGCCCTTCCCTGCTGAAGTCATGTGCACAGATAACACCTGTAAGTCTGTATTCAAGCCCTACATAAATAATCAAATCCGCTCTTCCTCAGAACACAACAACTGTGTAGCAAAACAAGACAAGGCATGAAACTTGGCCTCATAAGCAGAGACCGACATATTACCTTATTCTAGAGCCAGGAATGCATCCTTTTTTCAATCTCTCAAAGTGCGAGGCACATACTTCTCTAAGAAGAGAGCGTGAAACTGCTCCCAAGTCAGTAGGGGAAAAGCATATGACCGACAATCCATATGAGACCTACACTATTGCTTAGCATCACCCTGCAGTTGAAACGTGACAAACTCAACCCCATGTTGTTGCATAATGCCCAGCTTGTGCAACCTCTCATAACAGTCCAATATAAACTCATAAGCATCTTCCTTTTCAGTGCCCTAAAATGTAGGAGGTTTCATCTTCAGAAATTTAGTCAACATCTGATGCTCATTCCCTGTCATAACTGAACCTAGCATTGGTCGGAAGAAGTCATCTGTGCTCGATGCTACATCCATTCTAGGAGATGTAGTAACCGCTGGCTGAGTACCCAGAACCTGATCCACTATCCCCGTGGAATTGACTCCAGCATCATACAGCCCACTCAGGAAGGACAACACTTGCTGAAATGCTTTGGGTGTATAGGGGGAAGGCCTGCACCTCCAGTCGGTGCTGCCTCCTCCTGCTCTACACCCTCCTCAAATACAATCTCGATTTCCTCTTCAACCTGATCCTGGGGTGGGGAGGTCGCCTCATATGCTTCTGCAACTACCTGAGCTCAACCGCTGGTGGGTGTTGCTCTACCTCGGCTCGTGCCCTTGCCTCTTCTCCTACCTCTGACAATCGGGCCCTCTGCTGGGACCACTAGTCTTGCTCCGTTGCTCCTTGTGTTAACTATCTGTGGACAGAAGAGTAAACAAAGTCAGATACCAATTTGTATCACCGGATACCAATTGGAATCAAGTTATAGCACGAAGGAAGAAAGAAGAGATAGTTTTCCTAAAGTGCTATAGCCTCTCGAAGAAAAGTATAGACGCCTTTGCACCATTCCGCAAGACTCTACTAGACCTATTTTGGTACGAAAAGATCAACGAACCTAGGGCTCTGATACTATCATTGTCATGACCTAAACTGCCATGAGTAGCACTCACCAAACCCCTGGGTGAGCGAACCATCAATGACCCCAAACTTAACCATTCTAGCAGCTCAAAATCAGTGTGCAAGAAATTAAACTAGCAATTCAATAACAATCTCAATACTATTATAATTAACTTGCGGAAAGATTCTCCCTAGAACCTGAAAGTCATCCCATCAAAACACTACCAAAAGTCTAGAATGCGGGGATGCAACCTCAAAATAAACAAGAGTCTAAGCCCGAGACAAGTGGGCTACAAACGAAATAGAAGAGACCAAGGCAGCTCGATCAAAGAAGCTCACCCTTGATGTCTGAAAGCGCTGGGACTACAGGTAAGGTTGCGTGTCAGCAGTCAGAAGACTTCCTGTACTCACAAAATGGAAAGCAAGTGCAGAGTCAGTACACAAACATCGTGTACTGGTAGGATCATCTACCAGCTCCAATATACATAATATGAATAGTAAACCATAGCATAGTAAGGTACAAGAAACATGTAACAGGTCAACAAGTACCCAGATATTAAATCCCACTCTTAGTATATTAACACATGAACCAATAACAACTATTGACCACACCCAAAACAGCAATATATACCCTTTTCCACATAACTCGGACCCACCAAGGATCCCCCTAACCTCACCTAAGTGTTAGACATGAATCTCGGTCTACACTAAGACCAAACTCATGGTCTACACTAAGACCAAACTCACATTCAAATAAAATCATCCGGCCTCTCATGGACCTTATACAAATATCACAGTTCAAGACTACAACTCGGCCCACTCATAGAACCATCGAAAGAAAACAGTAATGCAATTAAACAACCCATACCAGGCCTGGTACCTGAGCCAACCATTAGAAATTCCCATACCAGACGTGGTACCCAAGCCAACCGTTAGTAAACCTGTACCAGGAATTGTACCCGAGCCAACCGTTAGTATACCTATACCAGGCGTGGTACCGAGCGAACCGAATGTCATAACAAGTCCAAATTAATCACACCCAATGAACAAATATACTTGTAAAACCAACAAACAAATAAAAAAAGTTCATTTCACAAGACTGATCACCAGACAACTAGACATTCACAAAACATTCCCTAAACATGCACACAAAACATTCCCTAAGCATGCAACTCATACGCTACTATGGAATAGTACATGAACACATAATGCATATTAGAAATCAACAACCATCACCTACCTCGAAATATTCCAAGCTCTACTCAACCGTAAATTTCTCATTTCCCAAAGTTCTTGGCGGTTCTTAGTCTAAAACAACACATAATAACCAAAATCAATCTTTATGGCCTATAATTTACCCGGATTATGCAAAAATCCCAAACCCCGGGCCATTGATGATCATCCTGCCCTTTTCCTGGGCTTTCCCACTATTAATTCACCTATTCCTACCATTTTTATTGATACATTTAGGGAACTATGGTCACATGATCATAATCTAATGAAATCATCAACACCCAAGAACTTCTACACCTTAGAATCCCCTATTTCCTCGGATTCTACCATCCTAGGTCATTCCAACCCTTTCCCCAAGTCCACCCCTAGCAATTCTATAGTGTAAGAAAGATAGTACGGAGTTTGGGGAGTAGAAATTTTACCTTTAGGACAAAAACTGGTGGAAAACTGATGAAAATCACCCAAAATTACCTTGCCCTTCTCCCAAAACATGTTGAAGAAAACTGACTATTTTTGGGGAAGTCTTTGCATTAAATCCCATCACGCACTGCTATAGCGGTCCACTCCACTATAGAGGTACCGATGTATTAGAATCAACCGTTATGGCAGATGCTGACCAAAGTTGACTTTCATTGTAGCGGAATTTTCTCCACTATAACGGAGGTCGCTATGAAGAAATAGTTGAATTAGCTGAGATGCAAGAAGCAACAATCACTACAGTGGTTTACATGTGACAAAAAGTTGTAAAGTCCCCCAAATTGGTCCATTTTACAACACACTCTTTCTCCTGACGTTCTGGAACAACCCCTTCATGTCAACCTCGATACCGGGAGTTCCACTTACCCGAATTCAATTTCGAAAAGTCCCCTAAACTCTTTTATATCATAGCTAAATGGAAAACTAGCTCAAAATAGGACACTTACCCAATCCTTACCTGGATTTCCCTAGACCATACCTCGCTCCAAAACAGGTCGAGACTAGCCTAGCCTAAAATTTTCAACTCCCAAATCTAAAAGTTTTCTGACTTGACACTTGGCATGAAAAGTCTACCCGTAATGACAAACCCAGTCATGACAGTGTACCTATTCATTGCTTCCATGACAACTTATTTCTTTTCTTCCATATTATTACTCTTATATCTTATATGCACTTAGTCGGCCTATGATGCCTACTGGTACCCATTTCTTAGCAATTAGTGCTCATACTACACTCTGCATCTTCCTGGTGCGGATCCTAGTATTTTCCATCGTTGTTGATTCATGGAGACTCGCACGGGCTGATTTTTGACTATCCGAGGCTGAGGGTGAGCTCTTGATGATCGGGGATTAGCTTTTAGCTCATCCTTTGTATCTTGTACTCCTTTTTCTATTCAGAGACAGATGTGTATTTATTCTTTTGGATCCTTTCGTACTCTATATATTTAGTACCGGCTTTTGTACTATGATACCAGGTCGTGGGATTGGTTTAGTTTCCATTTATATATATTCCTCAGCTGCTTATTCCTTTACTTATCTCTTGCTTCCGCTTTATTTATATCGTTCTTCTGCTTGCTTGTTAGTTAGTAGCTCATTACTAACCATTCCAAGCTATAGGGATTGGTTTGCCTACAAGGGTGTTGTAGGTGCCATTATGATCGAGAAATCGTGTCGTGATAGCTTGGTATCAGAGCTTAGGTTCACCGGTGTCATCGGTATAAGAGCTAATGTCTAGTAAAGTCCTACAGATTAGGGCGGAGACATTCGTACTCAATCTTTGGGAGGCTACAATAGCATGTTAGGAAATATAACTCTCTTCTTGATTCTATATCATGCATCTTATCCTTGATGGTTTCCTAAAATATCACTTATTCTAGTTCATTCTCTCGCAGATGGTTCATATGAGATCATCGATATCAGGCAAGGGAGAGCCTTCGACTCAAGCACCCCTGAATCCAGCTAGAGGCTGGAGAGGTTACAGAGGTAGAGCTAGGAGACGTGCCGGAGCAATGGCACCAGTTAGAACTCCTAAGGTCGAGGTTAATCCCGAGTATGAGCCCAAAATTGTTCCAGAGTAGTAGCATGTGGACTGTGGGATATCCCAGGCACCACCAGTGCCAGCACCAGTTTTTGTGCTAGTTTTGGCCCCAGCTCCTTTGTCAGATATTAGGGGTTTACTTCTACAGTTGTTGGGTATGATTGAGGGACAGCCTTCATATGTGGCACAGATATCCGCTCAGGGGGCAACCCTAGGTATACAGAGTTCAAGAGCGCAACCTGCTACTGCAGCTCCCTCTGCTGAGGTATTTTTGGTACTATCTGATGCACAGCCTCTTGCTTCTCGTCCATCTATGACAGAAATAGAGAAAAGGCATTGGGTAGATTTCTGAGATTGGCTCCACCTAGATTTGCTTGTACACCTGGTTAGGACCCATATGATTTTATCTCTACTTGTGAGGAGATGCTACACCATTTGGGTTTATTGAAGACTCACGATGTTAGATACACTACTTATCAGTTAGAGGGCCCAGCTAAGTTATGGTGGAGGTCCCAGGTTGCTGGCATACCATCTTCGTCTTCTCTGTTACCTTGGTCAGGGTTCTATGAGGCCTTTATGGCTAAGTTCTTGCCACAGAGCAATAGAGATCATCGTAGGGAGTAGTTCACCAGACTTATGCAGGGTTCTATAACCGTATCTGAGTACGAGACTCGCTTCCACCAGCTTTCTCCATTTGAGGCCATGATTATCCCTACTGAGCATGATAGAGTTCGTAGATTTGCTTGGGGTTTAAGGATAGAGCTTAGACAGACTCATGAGGTTCTAGTTGCTAGTGGCTGATCTTTCTAGGCTATTGTAGACCACGTACGCACTATAGAGGATTTGCACCATCATGATCCAAGGGCTAGAGATAAGAGGCCATGCCATTAGGGCAGTTACAGTGGCTCTCGCTCTGGAGGTAGAGGTTCAGGCCAGTAGAGCCGAGGGTATCAGCCATATCAGCACCAGGGTCAGTCTAGTTGACATGTTCAGGCATCACTTCAGTCTTCTGGTGGGTCTTAGTTTGAGCAAGGTCAGAGTAGTCAGCAGGTCTATTATGGTCAGTCTTTGAGGGGTACAACTTCTGGGGCATCAGGCCATGGTGGCCACACAGGTTCAACTAGTTCATCTCGACAGTTTAGGATGTCAAGGGCTTTTTATAAGTGTGGAGTTATTGGGCCTTATTCTAGAGATTTCCTCAATGGGGTACAGTTTAGCCAGCCGCTCAGCACAGTTCAGCCACTGGCTAGAGGGGTTGGTGGTCAGGTTAGAGGTGGTTCCCCAAATGGCAGGACAGGTGGTAGTAATAGAGATCGGTCAGGTAGAGGTTATCATACCTGGAGCGAATTTAAATTAGTCAAGCTCTAATACAAATATCTAACACTCAATGAAAAAACAATAAGAAGAAGAAGAAGAAGAAGAAAAGTACAATACAATAGGTAAGAACCATCCAAACAAGTTAAAAGAAGAAGAAAAAAATAGAATCTTGAAAATGCATTTTACTAAATTTTCAACTTGGGTGTGTATGTATGAAAGAGGTCATCAGTTTTATGTGGTCCCTGGGGGACCGGAGGCATAGGCCTTGGATGCTATGAACACAGGTTCAATTTTTGTATGCCGTCAATCAGCTTTGGCTTTATTTGATCCTGGATCTACTTGCTCATATGTTTCTGCTTACTTTATGCCTTGTTTGGGGTAGGCTAGTGAGCCATTAACTGTACCTATATTTGTTTTGACCCTAGTAGGAGATTCTTTAGTAGTGGATCGGATTATGAGATCTTGTATGATTTCTGTTGGGGATATTGAGACTTGGGGTGATTTGATAATTCATGAAATGTTAGACTTTGATGTGATTCTGGGCATGGACTGGTTATCCCCTTATCGATCGGTTTTGGATTGTTATGCAGAGACCATTACTATAGGCGTGCCAAGCGTATCCTCGGTTGTGTGGCAGGGTTTTATTAGCCGCTCACCGTCTGGGATCATCTCTTATATTCAAGCTAGAAATTTGATTTCTTGCGGGTGTTTTGCTTACCTAGCATATGTCTGAGATGCTAGTGCAGACACTTCTTCCCTTGAGTCAGTTCCTATGGTTAGAGATTTCCTAGATTTATTTCCTACCGACCTGCCAGGACTTTCACCTGAGGGAGATATTAACTTTCCTATTGAGTTAAAGCCAGGCACCAGGCCCATTTCTATTTCTCCTTACCATATGGCTTCAGCTGAGTTGAGAGAGCTTAAGGAGCAGCTCCAGGACTTGTTAGCTAGGGGTTTTATTAAGCCGATTATCTCACCTTAGGGTGCTCCCATTCTGTTTGTAAAGAAGAAAGATGGGTTGATGCGGATGTGTATTGATTATCGGCAGCTGAATAAGGTGACTGTGAAGAATAGGTATTTGATGTCGTGCATAGATGACTTGTTTGATTATCTTCAGGTTTCAGTCATGTTTTCGAAGATAGATTTGAGGTCTGGTTACCACCAGTTGAGGATTAGGGCAGAAGACATCCCTAAGATAGCATTCAGGACACGTTACGGCCACTATGAGTTCCTGATGATGTCTTTTGGGTTGACTAATGACCCCACAGCTTTCATAGACCTGATGAACAGGGTGCTTAGCCCATATTTGGACTCGTTTGTAATAGTCTTCATTGATGACATCCGGATATACTCATGGAGTAGAGATGAGCATGAGAAGCATTTGAGGATTATACTCCAAACATTGAGACATCATCGGCTTTATGCTAAGTTCTCAAAGTGCAAGTTATGGCTTGAGTTAGTGGAATTTCTAGGACACGTGGTGTCTAAGGATAGGATTTGAATAGACTCGGGGAAGATTTCAGCCTTTCGTGATTGGCCAAGACCGACTACTCCTACTGAGGTTCACAGTTTTATTTAGTTAGCAGGGTACTATAGGAGGTTCATCGAGGGGGTTTCTTCTATAGCAGTACCTTTGACTAGGCTAACTAGGAAGAATATCCCATTTCAGTGGTCCTACAGTGCGAGGATAGCTTCCAGAGGCTTAAGGCCTTATTGACTTCAACTCAAGTGTTGACTTTGCCAGTTGAGGGTCAGAGCTTCTCGGTATATTGTGATGCTTTAGGGGTTGATCTTGGTTGTGTAGTGATATACTAGGGTCGAGTGATAGCTTATGTGTCGAGGTAGTTGAAGGTTCACGAGTGTAACTACCTCACTCATGACCTGGAATTGGTGGTGGTATTCTTCGCGCTCAAGATTTGGAGGCACTAGTTATATGGGGTTCATTGCGAGATCTTCATCGATCACCATAGTATTCAGTACATCATGAGTCAGCAAGAGCTGAACTCCAAGTAGAGGAGATGGATCGAGCTACTGATGGACTATGATTTCACTATTCTATATCATCCGAGAAAGGCAAATGTGGTAGCAGATGCCTTAAGTCAGAAGACGGTGAGTATGGGCAGCCTTGCTTCACTTTCAGTTTTAGAGCGGCTGTTGGCCTTGGACATCCAGTCCTTGGCTAACTGTTTGGTTAGGCTTAACTTGTCAGATCCTAGCAGAGTTCTGTCCAGTATAGAGGTTTGTTCTACCTTGGTTTATTAGATTCAGAGCCATCAGTTTGAGGATCAGCAGTCGTGTGAACTTTGTGATTAGGTTGTTTGGGGTGAGGCCATCCAGGCTACCTTGTGTTTTGAGGTTTAATTGTTGTCTTTGTGTTCTGAGAGTTGAGGATTTGATTTAGTTGATTCTCCAGGTGGCATATTGTTCTAGATATTCCATCCATCCTGGCACAGCCAAGATGTACATAGATTTGAGATAGCTTTACTGGTAGAGTGGTATGAAGTGGGAGGTAGCAGAGTTTGTATCTCGATGCTTGAACTATCAGCAGGTTAAGTTCAAGCACATAAGACATGGTGGCTTGATGCAGCGACTTCCCATTCCTGAGTGGAAGTGGGAAGGGATTTCTATGGCCTTCATTGTTTGGTTGCCACGCACTTCTTGAGGATTTGATAACATTTTGGTCATTGTTGATAGGCTGACTAAGTCGGCGCACTTCTTGCCGATCCATTCTACTTACAGTGCAGAGAGGTTAGCTCAGATTTACTTTCATGAGATTGTTCGATTGCATGGGGTACCAACTTCTATCTTCTCATATCGTGGCCTTAGTTCACATCTCAGTTTTGGAGGGCTATTCAGCGAGACTTGGGTACAGTGGTTCAGCTTAGTACCGCATTCCACCCTCAGACAGATAGCCAGTCTGAGAGGACTATTCAGGTCCTGGAGGACATGCTTTGGGCATGTCTTCTTGACTTTGGAGGTTCTTGGGATTAGTTTGTACCTTTGGCCGAGTTTGCTTATAATAAAATTTTAATTTGAGTATTGATAAGTCAGTAATATACCAACTTATTGAGCCTTTCATCCTGAATTATTGCTATGTTTTGATGAGATTTAGAGGTTCTTACGGCCTTTATTAATATGAATGCATGTACTTTTGGTCAACGATAGAAAACAAGGAATTGGATCCAAAAGAGCTCAAAAGGAGTTGAAGTGTAAAGTGAACAAGTGAGATGAAGATTCTGCCGAGAGGTGCAGCCGCTGTGCGACATGCACAACCCTTGGTGCAGTCCACACCTCCCTCTACATAAAGCTCAGAATTAAGGTGAAGAATCTGTTAAGGGGTACGGCCATTGTGCGACATATACAAGGCCTGATGCAAACCGCACCCAACTTTGCACCAACCTCCAAATGCAAGCCAAGTCACTGCTCAACTTAAGTCGAGTTGTGCAATACGCATAACATGACGTGCAAATGCACGTCACGCCGCACAGCTCTCGAGGGGCAATTTTGTCTACTTTTTTATGACGAATTGGGAACATTCTAAAACCCAATTTAGGCATCGTTTTAAAGTTTTTAATAGTTTTAAGTTTTTGAGCAAGTTTCTCTCCAAAGACAAGATAGAGGATTTCACTCAATTCTCTCCATCTTCAACCTTGGACTCATAAATTTGATCTTGGATATTGGATTCTTGCTATAGTTAATGAAAAGAAATTTGAATTTCCCTATAGGTATACTTTCTTCTTCCTTTAACATGAGTGGATAAGTCTCCTTGTCTAGGGATGTATTGATGATAGGTACTTGATTAAAGGGTATGGGTCTTGCTTATTTGTGTTTATAATTGCTAATATGATATGGTTCTAGTGAATTCACCATATTTTAACTCTAAAATTAGTGGTTGCGAACATTGATTGATGTTACTTGATTGTGTTCTTGCTTGAGAAAGAGATTTATAATTTCGGATGTGAATTTGCTAGTGGGTACTTGGGATTCAAATTAGATTAAGGCTAAAAATAGCTCAATTCATTAAAAACAGCCATTTAAGGGTCTAAGCTAGAGATAGTGTTACCTCCCCAAGCCTATCTGGGTTGGTTAATGGTAAAACCATGGTGGTTGAACAAAGACCATTGGATAAATGTTTGTGAGATCGAAATATTAGCATTCATGCCTAAAACAAATGCTACCTATGTTATTTAGTAAGAATTTATGCAATTGAGAAAGTACCGTGACCCCTGTTCGAGCCCCATCAAAAACACATCCCTAGTCATCCTCTCTCTTGTTTACACCTTGCATTTACTTTATTATTTGGTTTGGAATTGAATTGTGAAAGATTTCCAATTCCCCTCTTTTTACTTTTTAGTTATTTGAACAATCAAACTCTAATTGTGAGATGTTTTCCCACAATCTCTTTGGCTAAGCTGCCATTCCCTGTTGGATCGACCCCGACTCCCATCGGGTAATATAAATTTTGTTTTGCTTAATGATCACCGTCACCTCCATAATGGAGAGTGTCACTTTAGCGTTATCAAAAATGGCGTCGTTGCCGGGGAATGGCCTATGAGTAGCTATTTGATTGTGAATTGAAATCACTTTGTAGAGTGTTTGTTCTTTTTTTATTTGGTTTGTTGTTTTTGTTTGTTGAGCAGGCCGCTCATGAGCAAAGTGGGCGATAACGAAAGTGTAGACGTATTCATGGATGCAGCCAATGAACCAGTAATTCAAAGAGGGGTAGGTGCAATCCGCCTACCTCCCAAGGTTGGAAACGTGGTGTTCTACGTCACTACCACTATGCTCCATCTCATACAAATGAAAGGGATGTTTGGAGGACGAGCACACGAAGATGCAAATAGGCATATCCAGAACTTTGTGGAGATATGCCAACCTTTCATCTTCCAAAACATCCCACAAGAATCTATTAGGCTTTGCCTCTTTCCCTTCTCTCTAACGGGGGAAGCCACTACTTGGTTGGAAGAACTACCGGATGGGTCAGTAACCTCTTGGACTGAGTTGGTAGAGGCTTTCATGGTTTGATTTTTCCCTCCCGTAAAGATGATGCAGCTAAGGGATGATATTACCAACTTTCGCCAACTGCCTAACGAGCCTTTGCACGAGGCATGGTTGAGGTTTAAAAAGAAACTCATGTTGTGTCTTAACTACGGATTGCCAGATAATGTCCTTCTACAAAGCTTTTATAGGTCTTTGAACTTAATGAACAAGTCTGTGGACAACAACCTCGGGGGTGGTACCTTCATAGACTAACAATTTGCTCTCACCTTAGACTTTCTAGAAAGAATGACCAAGACTAACAAAGCTTGGCACACGGGGGAGGCTGATGTTCCTACCACAAGAGTGACCTCATCTATTTTGACAAATGAGATATTGAGAAAGGATGAAGAGAGGGATGATATGATGGCCAAGATGATGACACAAATTGATGTCTTGGCCAAGCATATGATGGGGGTCGGAAGTGCTAAGAACGTGAATGTATTTTGTACACCGGAGATCAAGTTTAGTGATGATGAGAAAATGACCATCGTAGATGGTAAACTTTGCTACTTGTCAGTCGATTCTCATCTCGATTATTATTGCCCAAGGGATGAGAATCAAGGTTCAATTAAGGATAAGAAATGAGATAGAAATTGGAGGGATCGTGACAAGGAGGGTGATAGATACAATCATCAGAGCTCAACTCGATACGCACCTCCAAACAAGCCGAATACCTTATATCAACCCACCACAAGCAATCCCCGTCACTCAATGATAAAGTACATGTTGTCCTTGGTTTTGAAGAAAGTAGAGATAACAAATACCGGGGTTAGTAAGCTTAAAAGCAAAGTTTCAACACTTCATCAAACTGTGAGCTCTCATTCAGCCTCAATTAAGCATCCTGAGGCACAAATGAACCATCTGTCAACTCAAATGAATTCGATATTGAAGGTAACACTCCCTAGTGACATGACAGCTAATCCTAAAAATGACGCTCATGTTATGGCTATTGTTACTAGAAGTGGAACAACGATTGGTGTGGTGAAAAATCCAATTAGGGATGTTGTAGAGAAACCGACTAATATGGTGAAGAGGCCTAGTATTGAAGCCGTTGTTGAGCCTATTGACAAGGAAGAAGAGGCTTCACGTGACAAAGATGATGTAAAATTGGAAGTTTGGGTGAAGCTTGGTGCACCCAATATTTCGATGAATGTTGATATTAACGATAAAAAGAGAAGGTTTAATCTCCTCCTCAAGTGGCCATATACATTGAGGAGGACACTCCTATTGTGCAAGGTGTGCTGACCACACTATCCAAGGGACCTCCTCCGTACCCTCAAAGGTTAAGTAAGAAGAAGGAAGAGAAAATTTTCAATAAGTTTGTTGACATGTTCAGCAAACTTTTGATAAATATTCCTTTGGTTCAAGCCTTAATGCAAATGCCGGGGTACGCCAAATTCATGAAGGAGTTGCTCAAGAAAAATAAGGTTGTCGATGTGGGCACCATTAAGATCTCACACAACTGTAGCGCTGTGATGACAAGTAATATTGCTACAAAATAGGAAGACCCGGGTGCATTCACTATTCCTTGCACTATTGGGTTGTTTGTGTTATGGAAGGCCTTGTGTGACTTAGGGTAAAGCATCAACTTGATGCCCCTAGTGATCTTTAAGAAGTTAGGATTGGGCACTCCCAAACCTACACCTATGTGACTCCTTATGGTTGATCAGTCCATCAGGAGTCCGATAGGACTTTTATTTGATGTGTTGGTCAAGGTTGACAAGCTTATCCTCCCGGAAGACTTCATGATTTTGGATTGTGAAGTAGATATAGAGGTGCCCATCATTTTGGGGCGACCATTGTTGGCTACGAGGAGAGCCTTAGTGGATGTTGAACTTGGAGAACTCAAATTATGAGTAGAAAGTGAAGGTAGTGACATTCAATGTATGCCAACCCACAAATCCTCCGGATGAATTGTGGGTAGTATTGGTGATAGATGTTGAGGGCAAGCTAGATGGTGCTCTTGAGGAGTTTGAAATGGGCAAGATGCCTAAGTTTGAGGGGTTGTCAAGTTGGCAATAAGATGATGTGTTGAGGGTGTTGATGGAGCAATTCCCCTTCTTGGGATGGGGCTACACCAATCAGATTAGCATGCTATCCAACAATGACTGAGGAATGAGGTACCATCGTCGAGCCACAATGTTAAATCAAGCACTTCTTAGGAGGTAACCCAAGTGTTTTTTCTTTATTTTTATTTACCTTTTGTTGTTTTTGGTTGTTTTAGGAATGCACGGAGAGGAATAATGACAAAGTAGAAAAATGAGATAAAAAGGGTATGTGCAGATGGTCGTGCAATTCGCACAAGATGTTGTGCGCATTGCACAGGACATTGCATCCCAAGTAAATGAATTAGAAGAAAAATGTTAAGTTGGAAGCGATGTGCGCTGGGCTATGTATTCTACACTAGCCCTTATGCGCGTCGCACCACCTCCGCACACTATAATAGAAACCTGAGCCAAGTTTGGATATGAAATCGGCTAGTGCAAAGCAATATGTGATCTGCACAAGGTCTTGTGCGAATTGCACGTCGCGGTGCACCAAGGTAAGTTTTAAAAATTTTGTTGACCGACCCGACCCGACCCGGAGACTGAGCCGATGACTTTTCTTCTTCTTTTTCTCTTTTAAAACTACCCTTCACCTTTTTTCTTCCATATTCCTCCAAACCTCCATAATGTTTCTCCCAAACATCCCTTACAAATCCCCCAAACTCTCCCCAAATCTTCTACTTCTCTTACCCATATCCCTCCGCTACTGCAACGCCAGTCACCGAGATTGTCATCTCCGGTCGAAACTATTGGGTCACCATTGTTGCACCTTCAAAAGCTTTAATTTTTGCTACCCTTCTCTTAATCTTCACTTGTGGTAAGTTCCCCGACATTAAATACGTGTTTTAATGTTGATTGGGAACTCATATTGTGAAGCATGCTCATTAGAATTGCCATGTTGATTTTAGGTGAGATCCAAAAAAATTGGGTCCCCAATTTTGGTTTGTATTATGGATTTTTCTTAGAATTAACTTGGTAGAACTTGTCGTTATGATGATGCATGTTGATTGTAGCAAATTTTTAGCCTTAAAAATCTGTATTTAGGGTGAAGTCTGAGTAATTCACTTGTGATTGGTGCATGATTTTGCCCTATGATAGATTGAGTGACATCATTCTTAAGGGCAAATCATTATCTTCATGAGGTTTTGATTGAGAATTGATATTTGGGACTGAAATTTGTTACTACTATTGTGCCCATGTTCTTTGTTGAATATGCTTATTGGGTGTATGATTTTGGTTCAGAGGTTGAAATTGTTGTGAATGAATATGCCCAATTGTGAACAATTAAAGGCTTGATATTCCCGATGATAGATGGGGTAACGTACCTCTTAAGTGAAGTCATTAGGTTCTTCTTTTGGTTTTGAATTATGTTAATGGATTCCGGGGAAGACTGAGTACCCGTATGATTTGGGTGGTCATATAATGCTTGTCCCTTATGATTTGAATTATTGGATTATTGGTGTGGTGCTTGTTGCCAAGTGCATTCCATATGTATTGTTCTGCGAATCACATGCTTAACATACAAGAAGACAAGGGATTGAAAAATTCTATGTGTTTCCCTGTGCGTTTCTCATGCGGAGCATAGACCTCTATGTGCAAAATGCACAAGGCACCGCACGAGGTTGAGAAAAGTTGTCAGTTAACTAATTTGTGGGGCTGAGGCCAGTGCGACATGCACTCCTGCTGGTGCAAACCGCATGAGCCTTCGCACTCCAACCAAGAAGTCACTACAGGTTCTATTAGCTTGTGTGAGGCTTCATGCAACGTGCACTTCTCCTGGTGCAGTCCTCACGAGGTTCGCACAAGCCAGCAGGAACCTGTTTTGTTTTTCTCTTTCTTTGCATTCCATTCTTTTTGGTTTGTTACTTTCTTTTAGATTGTGTATAGATACATGGTTCCTGCTGCTAACCCCCATTTGCAGGAATATGTCTTCTAACAGGCGTCACCAAAAGAGGCGTGCTACAAATTGAGCTTCAACATCCACAAATGTGGGCTTGCCTGTGCAAGATGAGGGTCCTACTGAGTCTGAAATCCGCTTTAGCCTTGAGGGGATGGAGTCATATTATCTGAAATTTTGGGAAAAGCAACCATTTTTGGAAGAAAAGGGGTTTGATGTAGACGTATTCGAAGCTGATTTCCCAAGCATACCCAGACAGTTTCGTATAAGGGTCTGGGAACACTTTGACAAAACTCTAGGCCCATATTTCCCTGAGTTGGTATGGGAGTTCTATGCCTCATATCGGGATAGGCAAGACATCTGGAAGCATAAGGGCCCAGAAAACAACATACCATGCCTTGATTCAGTATTAGTGAGAGGCAAGGAGGTGGATATCACCCCAATAGCCATCTATTTTTCTATATGGAATGATGAACCGATTTTGGAGTCAAGATATATGGAGTGTGTAGCTACAAAGAAAGACTAGTATGAGTGGGTTTCTAGTGTCATCGCAGAAGGAACTCTTTTTTGGGCCATCTCAAAAGGACCCATCTACCGATCAGATCTTAAGTTTAAAGCTCGAATGTGGTTGGATTTTGTATGCACATGATTCATCCCAACTAGTCACACCACCAAAGCGAATATAGAGGTGGCCATTCTCATTGCATACATCATGTCTAGTTTTTGACTATATGAAGGAGAAATTATTGCTGAACAACTCAAGCGAAGGGTTAGACACGAGTCCACCTCCATGGCCTTATCTGTACCCATTTCACTTCTATGTTTTCAGCCACACTGCCCTATGTTTCATTCAGTAGACAAGACTAGCCAAGCTACTGGTATGGTCCACTTGGACACAAGGAAGGACACAGATGCTCTGCATGTTAAGAAAAAGCACCTTGCTCACAGTGCCATGTCAATCAATGCCCGTGCTGAGACTGTTACTCATAATCATTTGGACACTTCCTCCTAGTCTTAAGGAGCATCAAACACCATCCATGTGACTTCCCAAACAACTTCATCTTTAAGTAATTTGCTCAAACTTAGTAACCTTACTCACAAAAATGAGGAGAGCTTACAAAATATGGCTAAAGACATTCCACGCATGATTCAATCTACCATTAAATCAGCTTTGAAGCTGGTAGTGTCAAGTGTGAGTAAGCTTTGTGCTAAAATTGATACCATGGAAGTAGAGGTTGACGAGCTTAGACAAATGATACCTCATGTTGAGCCAAAGATCTCTAATTGGGATCTTAATCTACCAGCCCTTAATTTTATGTCCTCTCCAAGGATTGCTAGCCCTCCCGATGATTGGTGCATGGGTTGGTATCCGAATGATGAAGAAGGACCATCTAAGATTCACAAAGAGATTGAATTGTTCAAGAAGGACCCCAAAGCTTTAAAATTAACTATCCAAACTTACCCAGAGCCTCTAATGTCTTATGAGAGGGAATAGGATCCACAGTCGAGATTCTTTTACCATGAGTTGATGACTTATGAGGATAAGTGGGAGATTATGGAACCGTCCGGCCTCCTCCAGGTCTAATGGGATCCATTGATCCCACCAGTGAAGGGATTTCAGATTGACCCAGTGCATGCCTATATCCCACCACCGGCATTACCACCATCTCGGTCTCATAGGCCACCTCAGTGGTTTTACTCAAGGAGGAGTCATCATCACCATTAGTATCACCAGGGAGTTTTTGCACTAATTCTTATTTGTATAACTTTTTGTGCATTGAGGTCTATGCGTACTTTAAGTTTAGGGGGTCTGTAATTATTCGTGAAGCTTGAAGTTTGTCTTAATTGATGATTTGCCTTTTGGCGTTGTGCTTAATTGTGCCCTCCTCGGGATTGATATTTTTAAATTGTGATTGTGTTGCCAGGCTAGTCTAACACGTTTCCACTGTTTCACTACTTGTTCCTTGCAAATTCGCTAAGGGCCTACGTCGAGGTTTGTTTTCAAATGATTTATGAGCGTGCAAATTTGGTAGTCGCCTTGTTAATAGTAGTTTAGAAATAAACTCCGAGGGTTTTCTTAATACCATGGTTCTTTCCCAAGGAGCAAAAAGTTTCTTTATTTTCTTTTTCTTTTTTTTGTGTCGAACTGGGTTGGTGTTTTTCTATGATAGATTGAGAGGCGACTTTCTTAAGGTAAAATACCAAGTTTTAGTTTTAGTTTGAGTTCGTGCTTTGCTTGTCTTAAAATGGACCCACCAAAAATTTTCCTTAGCAAGAAGTTTATGGAAATGAAAGGAAAGAGGAAAAATGAATTTTTGAGGAAAGCATTCTCTTGCCATGACTTGCACACTTTCAGTTTGGCTTGATCAATTCACAAATGAGTGTGTAATGAACTCAGAATAGCTTGTGAAAATTCATTTGTCCTAATTGATTTTGAGACGAATGTGGAGAATTCTTGTGGCATGATGCCTTGTGTGGTGAGGCTATACCTAGATTCTTGTACATGTGTGTCGTCTAAAACTTGCCCCAAATATGATTCAAGGCAAAATTCTAGATGTGACCGAGCTTGGAAGATGATCTTAGGCCCCTTTTGAATAGCCACTTCACCCAAATGACTTCCCTTGACATCAATCCTAGTGAACCCCTTTGAGCTTGTGACCGTTCTTTGGTACCTTATTTGATACCTTAACCTTTTTGGAACCTCTATCTTGGCACCCGTCCTCCCTAATGGCTTGAAAGTGAAACGTACACTAAAATCCTAAGTTTGGGGGAAATGAAATGACAACATAGGTAAAAGCCTAAGTTTGGGGGTGTATGTGCTTAATATGGAGAAGAAAAGGAATGCATTTCAAAGTACAAGGTAGCACCTTGTGTTTGAATTGAAAATTGCTCCAAAAGACCATTGCAATGAGCAAAATGATTTGAAACAAAATTGGTGCTACCAAATGAAGGTGATACAATGAGGTTGAGTGATCAAGATTGAAAGGTAAAAGCTTGGGTTATGTGAGGGAGAAATAAGGTGAATTCAAAGCTCAAAAATGAGAGCGGTGTTCAAAATGATAAGAAAGAGCATTAGGGAGGTTTAGTCACTTGAGCCAAATGCAATCCTCACCTTAGCCCTAGCCAACATCGTAACCCACAACTCCTTAGTGATTTCGAGCTTGGCCACTCAACATTAGTGGCGATCTACATGAAGAGCAAGCCTATAATTTGACATGCTTGAACTTGAACTTCCTTGAGATAGTGAGAGTCTTTGTGGTTCTCTTATAATCCCTTGTATTGTGAAATACATAGTTGTGAGTGGCATTCTCTCTTGTGGTGAGTGGTATCAAGTACTCGAATTAAAACATAAAGTCTCTATTTCAATGAGAGGAATGAATGAGACAAGTTGTATGGAAAATCTCGAGGCAAACTTTGATGGTCCATGCCAATGACTTGAGAAGCTTAATATCTTGTTTTCAATGACAAATTCCCTTGATTTTTAATGAGAAATGAAGTCCTTTTAATAAATGTTTTGAAATGATCAATTGCCTTGAGAATGTGGTGGTTCAAATTTAGATGAGCATTGTAGTTGAGTCTTTTTGTTTATTATTTTTCTTAGTTTTTTAGAATAGAGTAATTTTGTGTGCCTCGATTGAGTTTTAGAGAATAATTCATTCCTTACCTTATGAGTTTCTTGCTTGAGGACAAGCAATAGTTCAAGTTTGGGGGTTTTATAAGTCGGTAATCTACCAAGTTATTGAGCCTTTAATCATGAATTATTGTTATGTTTAGATGAGATTTAGAGGTTATTATGGCCTTTATTGATATGAATGCAGGCACTTTTGGTCAAAGATAGAAAACAAGGAATTGGACCCAAAAGAGCTCAAAAGGAGTTGAAGTGTGAAGTGATCAAGTGAGATGAAGATTTTGCCGAGAGGTAAGTCAGATGTGTGACATGCACAACCCTTGGTGCAGTCCACACCTCCCTTCGCATGAAGCTTAGAATGAAGGTGAAGAATCTATTAAAGGGTGCGGCCACCGTGCAACACGCATAAGGCCTAGTGTGAATCGCACCCCACTTTGCACCAAGCTCCAAATGCAAGCCAAGTAACTGGTCAACTAAAGCTGAGTTGTGTGATGCACACAATATGATGTGTTAAATGCACGTTGCACCGTATAGCTCCCGAGGGGAAATTTTGTGCGGCCACCGTGCAACACGCATAAGGCCTAGTGTGAATCGCACCCCACTTTGCACCAAGCTCCAAATGCAAGCCAAGTAACTGGTCAACTAAAGCTGAGTTGTGTGATGCACACAATATGATGTGTTAAATGCACGTTGCACCGTATAGCTCCCGAGGGGAAATTTTGTCCACTTTTGAGCAAGTTTCTCTCCCAAGGAAAGATAGATGGTTTCACTCAATTCTCACTATCTTCAACCTTGGACTTGTAAATTTGAGCTTAGATATTGGATTCTTACTACAATTAATGAAGAGAAATTTGAATTTCCCTATAGGTATACTTTTTTCTTCCTTTAGCATGAGTGGCTAAGTCTCATTGTCTAGGGATGTGTTGATGATGGGTACTTGATTAAAGGGTATGGATCTTGCTTATTTGTGTTTATAATTGCTAATATGATATGGGTCTAGTGAATTCACCATATTTTAACTCTAAAATTAGTGGTTGCAAACATTGATTGATGTTACTTGATTGTGTACTTGCTTGTGAAAGAGGTTCATAATTTCGGATCTGAATTTGCTAGTGGGTACTTGGGATTCCAATTAGATTGAAGCTAGAAATAGCTATATTCACTGAAATACCTATTTAGAGGTCTAAGCTAGAGATAGTGTGACCTCCCCAAGCCTATATTGGTTGGTTAATGGTAAAACCATGATGCTTGAATGTAACACCCCGGAATTTGATCCAGCTTTTAAACTTAAGAACTCTGAAAATTCTGAAACTTCCGAAAATCACGATTCAAGTCTATGATTCGTCTGAGCGATCACAACTCGTGGAAGTGACTCGTGAAACCAGCTCTGCATCTCCCACCTCTGGTCTGAGAACCACGAGTGGAGTCTACATGTAGTGATTAGTTTCATGAGTCATGGAAACCACTCGTGGAACTCACACTGAGGGCAGTTTATTTCCTAGGAACCACGAGTTGGTCCTACGACTCGTGGAAGCTTCCACGAGTCATCCTGTTAAACCATAAGACCTCATCCGCAGCCTGAAATTTTGGCTCAGGAACCACGACTCCAGTCCATGACCTGTGCTTAGTTCTATGGTCCGTGGAAGGGACCCGTGGAACCTGAAGCTGAATTTTAAAACAGTTTTTTCTTAATTAAGTCCCAGGGGTATTTCAGCCATTACCCACCCTTTTAACTCCTAAGTAAGGTCATTTTGGCCATTTTTAGCATGATTTCTAAACCTATTAGCCTAAGTCCCTCCTCATTACCTCATTCATCTCCCAAAAAGGAAAAGAACCCTCTCAAGCTCAAGGTCTCAAGGTCTCAAGCTCCAAGTTCAAGTCTCCTAGTCTTTTCAATTTCAAGTGGGTTAGCTTCAATTAAGGTATGTGGGCATTCAACAATGGTTTTCTCTCACCCTTGTGCCCAAAACTCCCAAATTCTTATTTTAAATTATGAACTTGTAAAATTAGGATTTTGATCTAAATTGGGGAAAACTTATGAAATCAGTTTCTAAGTATCAATCATGATTTCTTGTTACATTTCTATGATTTAATTGAAGTTCCTCAGATGATTTCAAAAGCCCATTTATTGATGATGAATTTTATCATTATTTCATTGAATTGCGTGTCTTTAAGTAAAATTGGTATGTTTAGATAGGGGGAGTGGGGGGGAAGGAAGAATGGAAAGCCCAAACTTTATTGATGGGACATTTTCCTTTTCCTCTCCGTTCTAATACTCTATCCGAGAGTTATCAGTATTTATCAAATATGTTCCTATCTAACGGAACGCTATTGGATCAAATGACAAAGACATTGTTGAGAAAAAGATGGCTTTTCCCAACATAACCTCTATTTTCATGAAATTGCATGCCTAATTCTTCAAGTTATGATATTAGAAAGGAAAGTATATTTCAAATTATGGTTTTGCAAAGCCTTAGATTTCATGACTTGTGAATTACATGACATCAGATATGTCCTTATGCTTTTTCAATAATTTTGGACATTAGATATGTCCCTATGTTTTATGAAAGGTTTGGCATCCATATATGTCTACCTAAGTTATGAACAGTTTTGACATCAGATATGTCGTAAGTACTATGAGCTATATGTATATGTTCTTAGAAGTAGTATTAGCACCGAGTTGGACAGGGTGAGAGTACCCTTAGTCCTAGAACTACATGCCTCAATAGGTTCTAAGTCCCCTCAGTTGGGCATCAGATTTAGTGATCACGCCAAAGTCATGCCTCTATGTCCTAGCAAGGTATATTTGGTCCTTTTGATGGGGCGCATACATCAGATTTCATGTAGCTCACATGGTCTATGTCGCTTAGAGAATCTCCCACAAAAATAGTATCAGGTTTTAAAGTGCATTGAATCTTTGCCTTCAGATTTTAGGACCCTTATGATTATTATGATATTTGTATAATTTGTTTTTGCATCATATTGAGTCTCTTGCATTTCAGTTTACACTCATAGCATGATTTTAGCTTTACAAGTTTATTTAGCATGTCTACCTCAGATTCTTGTTTATCTTATATATTCAGTACATCTTATAGTACTGATGTATTTTGCGCTGCATCCTTTGATGATGCAGATTCGAGTTCATTCCCTCACATTCGTGGCTAGATCTTGCCGGAGTCCCAGTTTCCAGTGATGAGACCTTATTATCCGAGGGCTAGTATTAGACCTATTTCTCTTATGTTGTTTTCTTTCAGATTTCTCGAGCTAGTTGGGGTCTTGTCCCATCAGCTCTTATGGTAGTTTAGAGGCTTCAGACATAGCTACACTGGTTTTTCATTTTATGAAATTGATACTTCTTGAGCCTTGTCCTTATTTAAGTTATAGTTGCCTATTGTATCTAGTATGCTTCCTCTATATTTCTTTAATTGATTTTAGAGTATGCTATGACCACGGGGTTAATCTGGAGCACTTGTGTTTTGGATCTCGTGTTACGTCTAGAGGGTAGCCTCGGGGCATGACAAACTTGTTATCAGAACCTCTGATTTAAGAGTCCTAGGATGTCTGAAGCTACATCAAGTAGAATCCCGTTCATGTGTGTGAAGCACTCCACACATATGAGGGAGAGGCTATGAGATGTTTTAGAAAAAGTTCACTTCCTTCATGATCATATCGTGCGCAAGAGTTTAACTCTAATACCCCTCTAATCCTCTCCTTGTACGTTTTAGATTATTCCTCGATGTGCTATGCCTCACTGAGCCATTCAGAATTTTTCTCCTCCAGTTCTGGCCCCTAAGTTAACAAATGAGGAGTTCATTAATGTCATCCATTTTCTAGCCCAGACCATGGCCGCTTAGGCCAACCAGCCAGCTCATATCCCCATCTACCCTTAAGGTGGGGTAGCGGCCCAGGTTCATGATTTTGTCCAAATAAATGCACCTAAATTTTAGGGTTCGACGGTGAGTGAGGACCCACTTAGCTTTATTAATGAAGTGAAGAAAATCTTTGATGTTATGCAAGTGGGTGATGTTGATTGTGTGGAGCTCGCGTCCTATTAGCTTAAGGATATAGCCCATATCTGGTTCGTGTAATGAAAGGAAGCTAGATCTAGGGACGAGGTCCCTATGACTTGGAAGTGGCGAGGTCCTTCCTCGATCGGTTCTTTCCCCAAGAGTTGAGGCAAGCGAAAGCCGAGAAGTTTGTGAACTTGAGACAGGGATCCATGACAATCCAGGCGTACAGTTTGAGGTTCACTCAGCTCTCTAGATACGCTCCTACTATGGTGGCTAACCCACAGGATCAGATGAGCAAGTTTATCTCTGGGGTTTCATATATGGTGAAAAAGGAGTGAAAGTTTGTTATGATGTTGAGTGATATGAACATTTCCAGACTCATGACCCATGCTCACCAGATGGAAGGAGACAAGCTTAGGGAGATGGCTAGGGAGAACAAGAGGGCTAGATCCGAGGATTCAGGTTTTGGCCATCAGAAGTCTGGAGGTAGACATCACTCTTTCTGTAAGAAAAGGTCATCAAGACCCATGCATTCTTTAGCCAGTTCTCCTTATTAGGCCTCCAGGCCCCTTCATGATCAGTCCGGTAGAGGTGCAGGCTCTTATTCGCAGGGGAGTGGTGCAAAGGGGTCTTCTTTCCCTGTTTGCACCAAGTGTAGAAAGAATTATCCCGGTGAGTGTCAAGCCGGTAGAGAGGGTTGCTATGGATGTGGTCAGGTTGGTCATAGGATTCGAGATTGCCCTTCAGCTAAGAAAGGACAGGGTGGTAATAGGGCTCAGTCTACCCTAGCAGCTTTAGGAGGTCGACCAACCCAGCAGGGCACTGCTTCTAGTTCTGGTGGTCAGCGCCAGAACCACCTTTATGCTATGTCCTCTCTTCAGGACCAGGAGAGTTCACCTGATGTTGTCACTGGTATGTTGAAAGTCTTCTCTCTTGATGTGTATGCTTTGTTGGACCCCGGAGCCTCCCTATCTTTTGTGACCTCTTATGTAGCATGCAAATTCAAAATTTGTCCTGAACTGCTTTCAGAACCCTTTTGTGTTTCTACTACTGTTGGTGAGTCAGTACTAGCCAAAAGAATCTACCAAAATTGCCCTATCTCAGTCCTTCACAAAGTCACTTTAGCGAATTTAGTAGAATTAGAGATGACTAAATTTGATGTTATTCTTGGTATGGATTGGTTGTATACTTGTTATGCTTCGGTTGATTGTCATACTCGGGTTGTCAGTTTCAAGTTTCCAAATGAACCCATCTTAGAATGGCAAGGTAGTCCTCCTTCCTCGAAGGGTCATTTCATATCTTATCTTAAGGCTAGGAAGATAATTTCTAAGGGTTATGTTTATCATATAGTTTGGGTTATAGACACAGAGTTCGAAACCCCATCCTCTTAGTGTGTCCCTATTGTGAATGAGTTCCCAGAAGTGTTTTACAAAGATTTGCCCAGAGTACCTCCTGAATGGGAAATTGATTTTGGGATAGATCTTTTTCCAGATACGAATCCTATATTTATTCCTCCCTATAGAATGGCTCATGCAGAACTTAAAGAGCTGAAAGATCAGTTGAAGGATCTTCTTGATAAGGGTTTCATCAGGCCTAGCATTTCTCTATGGGGTGCCCCAGTCTTATTCGTGTGAAAGAAAGATAGTTCCCTCAGGATGTGTATTGACTACCGTCAGTTGAACAAGGTCACAATTAAGAATAAGTATCCCATTCCTAGAATTGATGACTTGTTCGATCAGCTTCAGGGTGCTAGTTTCTTCTCTAAAATTTACCTTAGATTCGCTTATCATCAGCTTTATGTTAGAGAGTGTGATATTCTGAAGACAGCCTTTCGGACTCGGTATGGTCATTATGAATTTATTGTGATGTCTTTTGGTCTAACGAGTGCTCCTGCAGCTTTTATAGATTTGATGAACCGTGTGTTCAAGCAGTATTTGGATATGTTTGTGATTGTGTTCATTGATGATATCCTTATCTATTCTCGGAATGAGGAGGAACATGCGAACCATTTGAGAGTGGTGTTGCAAACTCTCAAGGACTGGCAGTTATTTGCTAAGTTTAGCAAGTGTGAGTTCTGGATGAAGTATGTTGCTTTTCTGGGTCACATTATGACTAGAGATGGTATTCGAGTTGATTCTCAAAAGATCGAGGCAGTAAAGAACTGGCCTAGACCCACTTCCCTGTCTGATATTAGGAGATTTTTGGGTTTGGCTAGTTACTATAGGATATTTTTGGAAGGATTTTCTTCCATTGCTACCCCTTTGACTCGGTTGACTTAGAAGAAGGTTAAACTTTAGTGGTCTAATTTGTGTGAGAAGAACATTCAGGAATTAAAGACTAGATTGACCACAGCTCTAGTGTTGGCTCTACTCGAGGGTCTAGATGACTTTGTTGTGTATTGTGACACTTCTGGGATTGGTTTGGATTGTGTTTTGATGCAACGTGGTAAAGTGATTACTTATGCCTCTAAGCAGCTTAAGACTTATGAGAAGAACTATCCTACGCATAATCTTGAGCTGGAAGCCGTTGTCTTTTCTTTGAAGATTTGGAGACATTACTTGTATAGTGTTCACGTGGATGTATTCACCAATCATAAGAGTCTTCAGTATGTGTTCACTCAGAAGGAATTGAATCTGAGACAAAGAAGATGGCTTGAGATTCTTAAGGATTATGACATGAGTATGCTTTACCATCCGGGTAAGGCCAATATTGTGGCGGATGCACTTAGTAGATTATCTATGGGTAGTATGTCTTCAGTCGAAGACGGGAAGAAGGAATTGGTTTAGGAGGTTCATAGGCTAGCTCGGTTGGGAGTTTGCCTTATGGACTCGACAGAAGGTGATGTTGTTATTCAAAATGGTTTCGAATCATATTTGGTAGCTGAAGTGAAGGCAAAGCAAGACAATAATCCTATTTTTCTTCAGCTAAAGGGTGCAGTCCATTAACAAAGAGTTGAGGTTTTCTCCTAAGGGGGAGATGGTGTGATTCGCTATCAGGGTCGATTATGTGTGCCAGATGTAGATGGGTTGAGATAGAATATTTTAACTGAGGCTCAAAGCTCCCGATACTCCATTCACCCCGGTGCCACCAAGATGTACCGTGATCTATGAAAAGTCTATTGGTGGAATGGCATAAAGAGGGACATAGCTGATTTTGTAGCCAAGTCTCCCAATTGTCAGCAAGTGAAGGTAGAGCATCAGGGACTGGGTGGCATGACTCAGGATATTGACCTTCCTACTTGAAAGTGGGAAGAGATCAATATGGACTTTGTCACAGGTTTGCCTCGTACTCGAGGCAGCATGATTTCATTTGGGTGATTGTAGACTAGATGACAAAGTCATCCCACTTCTTAGTTGTTAAGACTACGGATTCAGCGGATGAGTATACCAGACTCTACATCCGGGAGATATTTTGATTGAATGGTGTCCCATTATCCATCATTTCAGATAGGGGTACTCAGTTTACATCCGAGTTTTGGAGATTGTTTCAGAGAGGTCTTGGTACTCAGGTGAAGCTTAGCACAGTTTTTCACCCTGATGTGCCGCCATTTTACGGCACTTTCGACTCCTTTAAACTAAGAACAATCGTATGTTTTCAAGCAATCATTGTCATTTTTAATGTTTTTATGTTGTATTTTCAGGAAATAGGGACAAACACGGAAACGGAAGGAAATACGAGAAAAACGACATTCTGGATAAGAGTGACGGCCTGAGTGACGGTCCGTCACACATGTGATGGTCCATCACATGTGACCGTCAAGTGGAGGCAGTCCACTGCCTAAGGGTGACGGTTCCGGCGATGGTCCGTCAAGCCAGTGACGGTCCGTCAGCCTGGCCGTCACACCTAGGCAGTCCGCTACGCGGAATCCGAACGTTTTTGGGACTTTGTTTCCTGGACTCATATAAATACCCTATGTTAGGTTTATTTTACATATTCATTACCCAATAGTTTTAGAAGAGTTTTTTAGTCGATTTTGGAGAGCAACAACACGTTTTCTTGTTCTTGAAATCGTGTTCTTGATTTGTTCTTGGGATCTTGGTTTTTCTTGTTCTTGGATATTTGAAGATTGTTTTCATTATATTGTAAGAATCTCTTCTCCTTATTATGAATATGACTTTCTTCTCTTCTTCTTCTAGCATGATTAACTAAACTCCCACAACTAGGGTTGTGGGAGCCATGGCTAAAGTAGCGATATAGATTCCGGGTAGCGACGGGTTCAATATTTATGATTGTCACGTTGTTAATCATTCATTCTTCACGTTTTCTAGTGGTTGCAAACATTAGAACATGCCTAGGTTTAATTTTCTTGAGTAAAGAGATTAAAACCGGGAAATTTGATTAACGACGAGGATTCGAGACTACCAACTCTCGTCTTATGATTAATGCTGTAACTAGATTAATCTACTTGATGTTTAGGATTGAAATATAAAAGCATACCTTTTCAAGTTCGAGAGAATTGAAAAGTAAATTCGTCTATTTGGTTGAGAAACGTTTAGATGATACCATTAATTCAATCACATCGTGATACGCATATAGAAAGAACCCGGTTAAGCTTAGAATCGACATCGTTACCAACGCCATGGTAAACACTTCCCTAGTTCATTCTCCTACTGATTATTTCTCATACATTATTGTTCATTTTGTTTACACATTGTTCACACAAAAACCCCCCTTTATTTACCGGAAACTATTGACCATTAGTCAACTAATTCACTAAAGACTTAACTTTTACCATATTCTCTGTGGGATCGACCCCAACCTTTGTTGGGTTCTATATTTGACAACGATCGCTTACGCTTCTTAATTGGAGTGGTACTTTGAGCGTTATCAAATTTTGGCGCCGTTGCCGGGGAATACGGTTGTTTAATAAGTCTGGTGTGTTTATTTGACTCTTAGTCATACTTTCCTGCTTTTACGTTTATTTGTTGTTTTTGTTTTTGACAGGGTACAGAGTTGTGCATGCCAAGTACCCGGCGCTCGGGGGAATCAACATTACCTTACGATCCCGAGCTTGCTAGAACGTTAAGGCAGAATATGGCCGCACAACTAGAGGCAGCAAGGATCGCTACAGAACTGCAGGCCCAACAAAATCTGAATACTGGTGGTCTGCAGGACGATGTTATGCTGAATGATGAGGATATCGACTTGGATGGAGTTGGCGCTACGGGCGCCATTGCTCTTCCACCGCTAGCGCCCGAAGCCAAGTTCAACATCACTAGCACGATGATCCAGCTGTTGAACTTGAGAGGAGTGTTCCGTGGTGCCGCTGGTGATGATCCAAACCAGCACCTGATGAATTTCGTGGGCATCTGCAAGTCGTTCGAGTTGCCTGGAGTGAGTCAGACAGCAATCAGGCTCAGGTTGTTTCCGTTGTCTCTGTCTGATGAGGCAGCATTGTGGTTGACAGAGCTGACCCCCGACTCTATCACAACTTGGGGAGAGTTGAAAGGAGCTTTCCTAAAAAGGTTCTTTCCTCCCTCTAGGATGATACAGTTGAGGGATGAAATTAGTAATTTCAGACAGCAACCTCACGAAGCATTACATGAGACTTGGTTGCGGTTCAAGAAGAAGCTAACACAATGCCCGAACCATCAGTTGACCGACAACTTTTTGATGCAGACGTTCTACAGGGCACTGAATTCGGCTACCAAGCCGACGTTAGACAACGCAGCAGGTGGTGCATTCATGGGTCTCACTTTTGTTGAGGCCACAACTACTTTGGACAGGCTCACCAAAACCAACAGGGCCTGGCATACACGGGATACAGAGGTAGCAGCTAGCACTTATACAGTTGGTATGTCAGCTGAGCAGCGCAGAAAAGAGGAGGAGCGCGACCAAGACATGGCGCATCTGAAAACGCAGTTGGACCTACTGACAAAGCACTTGTTTCAGGAGGTATGGAGAAGGTAAAAGTTGTGGGTTCCCAAGGTAGAGCAGCAGAGTTGGAAACTGATGAGGAGGCGAATTACTTGGGGGGTTTCCAGGCCAATGGCCAAGGAAACCAAGGTCGGACCTATCAGAAGGACAACTACTATGAGAAAGCTGGTTACAGAGATCGCGAGCAAGGAAGCTGGAGGAATAACACTGATAGAGATGGGTTGTATGTACTACCTGGTAATCGGGACAAAGCTAGCAACGAGGCAGGGACTTCCAAGCTAGAGAACATGATGGCGAAGATGCTGCTGAAGGTAGAATCGACTGACTCTGGGGTGAAGGAGATAAGGACTGAGTTATCAGCCATGAGTCAAATAGTGGAGGCGCATTCCACTTCGATTAAGCAATTGGAGCAGCAAGTAGGCTTAATCTCGGCATCTCTAAACCAAAGGAAGACAGGTACCTTGCCGAGTGACACGATTCAAAACCCGAGGAACGACGCGAGCTATATGGCGATCACTACAAGAAGCGGAAAAATATTACCGGAATCACATCCGGTAATTCAGACTCAAGTTGAGGGTGATAACGCCAATGACAAGGAGGTTGAAGAGGCTACTCAAAAGCCCGCGAAGAAAAGCAAGAAAGCTGAAAAGCTTCCAACTATGATGCCGCGACCACCGCCCCATTTCCCACAACGATTGAAGAAGAAAGCGGATGATAGTAAGTTCCTGAACTTCATGACCATGCTCAAGCAGATATCAATAAACATCCCACTGGTTGAAGCGCTTGAACAAATGCCCGGATATGCCAAGTTCATGAAGGACTTGATTACCAAGAAGAGGTCGATAAGTTTCGAACCAGAAGATAACCTCCACCATTGCAGTGCTATTTCCTCTAGATCGTTAGTCGAAAAGAAGGAAGATCCAGGCGCTTTTACTGTTCCCTGCACTATTGGGAAGCTCAACTTCGGGAAAGCCTTATGTGATCTTGGTGCTAGCATCAACTTGATGCCACTAGCTGTCTAAAAACAATTGGGTTTAGGAGCTCCTAAACTAACGTCCATAAAAGTTTTGATGGCTGACCGTTCGGTAAAGCGACCCGTGGGAATATTGTCTGATATGCTAGTAAAGATCGGTAAGCTTATCTTCTCAGCTGACTTTGTGATCTTGGATTGCGAAGTGGATTTTGAAGTTCCCATAATCTTGAGACGACCACTGTTAGCCACGGCAAGAGTGTTGGTTGACATGGAAAGAAACGAACTGACCTTCAGACTAAACAATGAAGTTGTCAAGTTCGATGTGTCCAAATTGATGAAGCAACCAAGTGACATGAGGGTGGTCGCGGTCGTCAATGTTATTGAGGAAGCTCCTGTGGATGTGCATCTTGAGGAGAAGGGTTTGGTTGAGACTCTAGCTGTTGTGAGAAGGATGTTGCGAGAAGAGAAACATGTAGAGGAAGGCGGTGAAAATAGATCAAGGAAACAAAAACACCGCGAGAGAATCTGCAAAGAAAGAGCGAAGAAGTTGTCACGACTAGCTGTGGAGCTAATGAAAGAAGAAGCTAGAACGCAACATGAGGTTGTCGCGTGCACACACTCCAATGAGTTCTCCTGCTTTGGAGACCCTGGCGATCTCCAACATCATGTCAGAATCTAAGTCCGATGGACTTCACAGGTATTCCTTATTCTCACAGTTTTTAGTTTTCATATGTATGCATAAGGGACAATGCATGAGTCTAAGTTGAGGGTGTTGGGATACCTGTGAGTCATACACCACCGAGGATTTTTGTTGCCGTGTTTCTTTTCCCTCCGGTGTGCTATCTAGTAGAACCGGCATGTTTAGGTTGTTATGTTTAGGTTGTTATTTTAAATTTTGCTAAGTGTTTTCTGGTGTCTATAGCAAGTCATTTTCTTTGACTAAAAGGAGCCCCCTTTAAAAAATTTCTGGTTTTGTACTTATGTTGAAACGATTGACTGTCTGGATCCTTGAAGGTCATTATGTGATTATGATTAGAATGAGTATGCTTAAGCCGAGCGGTTGTTTGATAGTTGGTAGTGATATAGTTTCTTGGTGCCAAGTGTGTGTGAGATTATTGTTATAAATTCTTACTCTGTGCATGCATCTAGAACTTGCCCGGTCTATTTTGTTAAGTTTGAAGTTGGTTGCTTAGGAAAGGATCACAGGCCCTTTTTGTGTGCAGTCCACTTAACCTATAAGACCGTCCAAATGCAAATAATCCCTTTTGAACCCTGTTTGAGCCATAATTGACCTTGTTCTTTCAATAACCTGTCATCATTCCTGTTTAACTTTGAATCCCTGTTTTGGCCCTGGTCCTTCCTTGGACATCGTGCACCTCAACTCAGGCAATCAGCCTAAGTTGAGGGTGGCTACTATAAAGGTGAATGATAAGAAAAGGAGGATGGAGAAGATTGGTTGTGAAGAGAATGAAAATTCGGGTGTGTGCCTAAGAAAAGAAAAGAAAAAAAAAAGAGATGAAAAAGATTGAAAAAGTAATAAAAAGAATTGTCAAAATAAAGAGGCCGTACCTGTAGCTAGAGAGAAGGAAATAAAAAGGTGAATAAGGATGGACAAAGTAAAGTTATGTGGTAATAAGACGTTGGTGGTTCCAAGGAGGGCTTAGTCACTAACCCCTAAATGTATCCTACCTGCACCTGTAGCCTCATTACAAGCCAAAACAAGTCCTATAGTGATCCTGAGCGGCTTTCTGAAGAACTGAAATAGAATAGTAAGGGCAAGCCTATGGTATCGCATGTGCATTGTTTGAAATCGTTTGTGAGTGTGAGCGCTTACCTAGTCCCAGATATTGTGTGTGGGATTTCTTTGTGGTGAGGGCACCAAGATTCCTGTATTGTCTATTGATTGTTAGGATAGCTGCGCGTGTGTATGTAGAATGTTCTATCATATCGGAATGACATGTTTGGATCCTTGCAAGTTAGTGTTTCATACATTTGTGTGCTACGAGGGAGCTTGATTTAAAATTGAATAAGATATTGAATGACCATGAGTTGCTAGAGACACGAGTTTGTTTTCTTAGTTGAGTCGTCTTATTATTTTCTTCTATGTTATGTTGCTTGAGGACAAGCGAACGTCTAAGTTGAGGGTGTTGATGTGCCGCCATTTTACGGCACTTTCGACTCTTTTAAACTAAGAATAATCGTACATTTTCAAGCAACCGTTGTCGTTTTTAATGTTTTTATGTTGTATTTTCAGGAAATAGGGACAAACACGGAAACGGAAGGAAATACGAAAAAAATGACATTCTGGATAAGAGTGACGGCCTGAGTGACGGTCCGTCACACATGTGATGGTCCGTCACATGTGACCGTCAAGTGGAGGCAGTCCACTGCCTAAGGGTGACGGTTCCGGCGACGGTCCGTCAAGCCAGTGACGGTCCGTCAGCCTGGCCGTCACACCTAGGCAGTCCGCTACGCGGAATCCGAACGTTTTTGGGACTTTATTTCCTGGACTCCTATAAATACCCTATGTTAGGTTTATTTTACATATTCATTACCCAATAGTTTTAGAAGAGTTTTTTAGTCGATTTTTGAGAGCAACAACACGTTTTCTTGTTCTTGAAATCGTGTTCTTGATTTGTTCTTGGGATCTTGGTTTTTCTTGTTCTTGGATATTTGAAGATTGTTTTCATTATATTGTAAGAATCTCTTCTCCTTATTATGAATATGACTTTCTTCTCTTCTTCTTCTAGCATGATTAACTAAACTCTCACAACTAGGGTTGTGGGAGCCATGGCTAAAGTAGCGATATAGATTCCGGGTAGCGACGGGTTCAATATTTATGATTGTCACGTTGTTAATCATTCATGCTTAACATTTTCTAGTGGTTGCAAACATTAGAACATGCCTAGGTTTAATGTACTTGAGTAAAGAGATTAAAAACCGGGAAATTTGATTAACGACGAGGATTCGAGACTACCAACTCTCGTCTTATGATTAATGTTGTAACTAGATTAATCTACTTGATGTTTAGGATTGAAATCTAAAAGAACACCTTTTCAAGTTCGAGAGAATTGAAAAGTAAATTTGTCTATTTAGTTGAGAAACGTTTAGATGATACCATTAATTCAATCATATCGTGATACGCATATAGAAAGAACCCGGTTAAGCTTAGAATCGACATCGTTACCAACGCCATGGTAAATACTTCCCTAGTTCATTCTCCTACTGATTATTTCTCATACATTATTGTTCGTTTTGTTTACACATTTTTCACACAAAAACCCCCCTTTATTTACCGGAAACTATTGACCATTAGTCCACTAATTCACTAAAGACTTAACTTTCACCATATTCTCTGTGGGATCGACCCCAACCTTTGTTGGGTTCTATATTTGACAACGATCGCTTACGCTTCTTAATTGGAGTGGTACTTTGAGCGTTATCACACCTAAAGATGGATGGCCAGGAGAGCGTACTATTTAGACTTTAGAGGATATGTTGAGAGCTTGCGTGATTGACTTCAAAGGTAATTGGGATAATCAATTACCTCTTATCGAGTTTGCCTATAACAACAGCTTTCACTCTAGCATCCAAATGGATCCTTATGAGGCACTTTATGGTCGGAGGTGTAGGTCTCCTATTGGTTGGTTTGAGGTAGGTGAGGCAGCTTTGAATTATCCAGATTCGGTGCATGAGACTATGGAGAAGGTTTAGCTTATTAGTGAGAGGTTGAAAACCGCTCAGAGTCAACAAAAATCATATGCGGATGTGAGGAGAAGGGAATTGGAATTTGAGGTTGATGATTGGGTTTTTCTGAAGGTGTCACCCATGAAGGGTGTGATGAGATTTGGCAATAAAAGAAAGCTTAGTCCCCATTTTGTAGGTCCTTATCAGATTTTAAGGAGAGTCGGTAGCGTTGCTTATGAGTTGGATTTGCCAACAGAATTAGAAGCGGTTCATCTGGTTTTCAATGTTTCCCTGTTGAAGAAGTTTGTTGGTGATCCGACCTTGATTGTTCCTTTGGAGGATGTAGGTGTGAAGGATAGTCTCACCTATGAGGAGGTTCCTATAGAGATTCTTGATCGTCAGATTCAGAGGTTGAGAAACAAAGAAGTCGCTTCGGTAAAAGGCCTCTGGAGAAATCAACTTGTTGAGGGAGCTACTTTGGAAGCAAAAACAGCCATGAAAGTCAAGTACCTTCATCTATTCCCTTCCGATTCCATTTCAGCTTGAGGTAATAGTCTCCTCCTTAGTATGTTCCTCTGAGTCTATTCCATCGGTTTTTCTCATGATCCTAGCATGTATGCATGTTTTCCGAAGTTGATTCGGTCATGTTTTAAGTTACGAGCTCAGTCTTCATGTTTATCCTTGAGATTTATGTTTTGTTTCTTGGTTGGGCTATTTTCTCTCTAGTTTTCCTTGTTTAGTCTTCATTTGAGGATGAATGATCCCAAGGGGAAGATATTGTAATACCCCGGAATTCGATCCAGCTCTTAAACTTAAGAACTCTGAAAATTCTAAAACTTTCAGGAATCATGAGTCAAGTCTACAATTCGTGGGAGGGATCATGACTCGTGGAAGTGACTCCTGAAACCAGCTCTTCATCTCCCACCTCTGGTCTAAGAACCACGAATGGAGTCTACATGTCGTGATTAGTTTCACGAGTCGTGGAAACCACCCATGGAACTCAGACTGAGGGCAGTCTATTTCCCAAGAACCACGAGTTGGTCCTACGACTCATGGAAGTTTCCATGAGTCATGTTGTTAAACCGTAAGACCTCATCCATAGCCTAAAATTTTGGCTTAGGAACCACGACTCTAGTCCACGAGCCGTGGTTAGTTCTACGGTACATGGAAGGGACCCGTGGAACCAGAAGCCAAATTTTAAAACAGCTTTTTCTTAATTAAGTCCCAGGGGTATTTCAGCCATTACCCCCCTTTTAACTCCTAAGTGAGGTCATTTTGGCCATTGTTAGCATGATTTCTAAACCTATTAGCCTAAGTCCCTCCTCATTACCTCATTCATCTCCCAAAAAGGAAAAGGACCCTCTCAAGCTTAAGATCTCAAGCTCCAAGTTCAAGTCTCCTAGTCTTTTCAATTTCAAGTGGGTTAGCCTCAATCAAGGTATGTGGGCATTCAACAATGGGTTTCTCTCACCCTTGTGCCCAAAACCCCCAAATTCTTATTTTGAATTATGAACTTGTGAAATTAGGGTTTTGATCTAAATTGGGGAAAACTAATGAAATCAGTTTCTAAGCATCAATTCATGATTTCTCATTACATTTCTGTGATTTAATTGAAGTTCCTCAGATGATTTCAAAAGCCCATATTTTGATGATGAAGTTTAGCATGATTTTATTGAATTGCATGTCTTCAAGTAAAATTGGTATGTTTAGATAACATGACCTCTATTTTCATGAAATTGCATGCCTAATTCTTCAAGTTATGATATTAGAAAGGAAAGTATATTTTGAATTATGGTTTTGCAAAGCTTTAGGATTCATGACTTGTGAATTGCATGACATCAGATATGTCCTTATGCTTTTCCAACAGTTTTGGACATTAGATATGTCTCTATGTTTTATGAAAGGTTTGGCATCCAGATATGTCTACCTAAGTTATGAACAGTTTTGACATCAGATATGTCGTAAGTATTATGAGCTATATGTATATGTTTTTAGGAGTAGTATTAGCACCAAGTTGGACAGGGTGAGAGTACCCATAGTCCTAGAACTACGTGCCCCCATAGGTTCAAAGTCCCCTCAATTGGGTATCAGATTTAGTGATCACGCCACAGTCATACCTCTATGCCGTGGCAAGGTATATTGGATCCTTTTGATGGGGCGCATACATCGGATTCCATGTAGCTCACATGGTCTATGTCGGTTAGAGAACTTCCCACAGAAACAGTATCAGGTTTTAAAGTGCATTGACTCTTTGCCTATAGATTTCAGGACCCTTATGATTACTATGATATTTGTATAATTTGTTTTGGCATCATATTGAGTCTCTTGCATTTCAATTTACACTCATAGCATGATTTCAGCTTTACAAGTTTATTTAGCATGTCTACCTCAGATTCCTGTTTATCTCATATATTTAGTACATCCTATAGTACTGACGCATTTTGCGCTGCATCCTTTGATAATATAGATTCAAGTTCGTTCCCTCACACTCGTGGCTAGATCTTGCCGGAGTCCCAGTTTCTAGTGGTGAGACCTCATTATCCGAGGGCTAATATTAGACCTATTTCTCTTATGTTGTTTTCTTTGGATTTCTCAAGCTAGTTGGGGTCTTGTCCCATCAGCTCTTATGGTAGCTTAGAGGCTTCAGACATAGCTAGACTTATTTTCCATTGTATGAAGTTGATACTTCTTGAGCCTTGTCCTTATTTAAGTTATAGTTGCCTATTGTATCTAGTATGCTTCCACTATGTTTCTTCAATTGATTTCCGAGTATGCTATGACCAAGGATTAATCTGGAGCACTTATATTCCGGATCCCGTATTACGTCTAGGGGGTAGCCTCGGGACATGACATTGAATAAAGAGCATTGGATAAATGTTTGTGAGATTGGAAGATTAGCGTTCATGCCTAAAATAAGTGCTACCTATATTATTTAGTAAGAATTTACGCAATTAAGAAAGTACCATGACCCGTGTTTGAGCCCTATCAGAAACACATTCCTAGTCGTCGTCTCTCTTGTTTACACCTCGCATTTACTTTATTTTTTGGTTTGGAATTTAATTGTGATAGATTTCTAATTCCCCTCTTTTTACTTTATAGTTATTTGAACAATCGACTCTAATTGTGATATGTTTTCCCACAATCTCTTTGGCTAAGTTACCATTACCTGTGGGATCGACCCCAACTCTCATCGGGTAATATAAATTTTGTTTTGCTTAACGATCATCTTCACCTTCGTAATGGAGAGTATCACTTGAGCTTAATCAAGTATCAGCATGGCACCTTTTGAGGCATTGTATGGTAGGCATTGCAGTCGCTGGTGGGTTGGTTTAATGGTTTAGAGTCTAGGCCGTAGAGTACAAACTTGCTTTGCAATTCCTTAGATAAAGTTTGGGTGATTCAGGACAGGCTTTGGGCAACTCAGAACAGGCAGAAGAGCTACACAGATCCTAGACTTCGTGCCTTAGAGATCAGTATTGGTGACTTAGTGTTTCTCCGTGTATCGCCCATGAAAGGCGTAATGAGATTTTGTAGTATTGCTTACATGTTAGATTTGCCTCTGATGTTTTCAGCTATGCACCCAATATTTCATGTATCGATATTGTGACAATATGTTCAAGATGAGTCTCATGTATTGCAGTGGGATTCGATTCAGTTGGATGAGAGTTTGGCCTTTGTTGAGGAGCCGGTAGTTATTCTGGTCAGAGATGTCAGGAGGTTGAGATCTAGAGAGATTCCAGTTTTTAAGGTTCAGTGGAGGCACCATCCAGTTGAACAGGCTACCTGGAAGACCGAGAGAGAGATACAGGCTCAGTATCCGCAGTTGTTTGAGCCTTTAGGTACTTCCTTGTTCTTGACTTTCGAGGATGAAAGTCCTTTTTAGTAGTGGATGATGTAATGACCCTTCCAATAATTCCCGTGTTTATGCTGTCTTTGTACTCTTAGAGCTTGTCTGTAGTGGCCTCAAGTCATTTATGGCTTGCTGGGATTGGTGGCTCGGTTCCATGGCCGTTTGTATGGTCTTTATGGTTGTTTTCCTATTTTAGAGCTTTAACTTAGGAAATCATTGACTTCAGTCAATATTCTTAGCTAATGTGCTCGAAATTGAATTTTGACAGTTCTGTTAGCTTTAAAATGTAGAGTTTGGTCTAGAAGGACCTCTAGCCAAGGCCTGAGAACTTTCGGTGTGATTTTGTGTTGCTTTTTCTATTTTCAGGCCAGTTGGAGTTAAAAGTGACTTTGGTAAACTTTCAATGATCGGAGCGTAAGATTCAAAATTCGATAATTCCATCAGCTCTGAAATGTTGAGTTTGGGTTAGGTAGGTGGTTGGTTTGGGTCCCGGGTGAGTCGGGCTCATTTCGAGTGTTTGGTTGGTTTTAGTTAGTGTTGACTTGGGTTAACATACCTTTGAAACGACCTCGTATGGAAGTTTCATCGATTCCATTGAGTTCATAATGTCATTTTCACTCTAATAGCATATTTGGTTTGTGAGTATCGGGTTTCGATTATGCCCGGAATACTCCGTAGAAGTTTTGAGTTTTGCTGGTTTTTTGTTGTAAAGGGCCTTCAGCGTAATGGCGCCCAGGAAGCGCGATCACGCTATGCCTATGCCTGCCCTCCTGCGTGATGATGCCCTACCAGCGCTATTGGCGCCTAGACCAGTGCCTGCCTACCAGCGCGATGGCGCCTCAGCGCCCGCCTGCCTTCACTCCTATAGTGCTCCTCTAGCACCGATGGCGCTGGCCTATGGCCAGTCCTATAAGTTGCCTCCCTCACAAATTTTCAGCCACTTTTCACCTTGGTTTCTCAACTCCTAGTTATATTCCCTCTCCTAAAATAAGCTCTAAATCAGTCTTGGCTCAGAAATTCTCCAAGTGGCGCTAAATTCTTACTTCCCTCTTCAATTAGTAAGTTTTATTTTTCCCCAAAGTTCTTCTTCTTAAGTTAAAAACCTCCATTGTTGATTTCTTAAAGCTTGGGGAAAATTTCTTGGTTGTAGTTGCTAAATTTAAGGATGCATGATCGTGGGTTTGGAGAATTCACTCCTTAGGCTTGTTTCCCTCATCGTGGTAAGTAAATTCTTCCTCTTTTTTTGATTTTATTCTTTAAACTAGTATATTTACTCGCGCGATGCGCGAATAATTCTAAAAAAAAAAATCATAAAAACTCTCCCAATGACTCTTCTCTTAATCAGTTTAGGACTATGATTAATGAGAAATGAAAGTTTTCCTTGTGATGAACTGTCAGTATCACTATACTTGCATTTGACAACATCAAACATACCATCCATAAACAACACTCCTACAACACCAGATCACTGCCTAAATGCAACAGCAAGATGGAACAACCATATTTTAAGGCGCAAGAGAATAGTCAAACGATACCCTAAATTGACCCCTAATGAACATATAATTGTGCGAAGCCTAAGCATAGTACACCCTCAACTCATTTTTGAATATCTTGATAACATTATTGACCTAAAAAGCTTATTATAGGAACAATTCATCATTCTGCAAACTGGACATCTCTAGTATATTCCAATAAATCAAGAGCACCCTAGACAACAAAAACACAAATATGACAAACATCATAAAATGAAATCTTGCTCAATTTGTCAATGAGTGAGCAAGATCAACATATACATAATAAACTTATGCATCTACTAGTAATAAATCACATTGTTGTAGGCTGAGCTCCATAAAATTATCTTTTGCAAAAGAAGAAGACTTCAAGAGGTGATGTCCTTTGTCGCTTTTGGCAAATTACGAAAAATAATTAATTTTAAGTTGCCTCAAGTAGCTTGTAAGTAACAATGTTGATCCAAATAAAGCAAATAAGATATGGATATATACATATAGATAATGCAACTTAAAAGCCATTTCATCAATGAATATCTTCATTTCCACGAGATAATTACACCCATAAACTCGTGAACATGATCAAATTCCAATGTTACAACTTCCTTTGATCTTCTCATCCACTTTGCAAAATAGTATGTATCAAAGGATATCCTTAATAATATTGATTAAAAACACAACAAGTTATCCAAAAAGAAGGTAGCTAATTTGGCTTTTTGCATTTGTAGTGTACTATGTCAGCTTGCTAGCCTTCCTTTAATTTGAGACCTGCCATAACATAGAGATAAAATTAGTTGATCAAATGAATGTTTAATGAATACTGCAATAATTTTCTATAATTTCGTGTGAAAATTCCAAAAAATTAGAGCCTTTCTCATCTTCAGTTTGGTTAGAGTAACGACCGGGTCCGTCGTTATGAGTAGTCCAATCGTGCCAAGTTTTAGAGTTAGAAAACTCTGGGTTTGGGAGTTTGAAATTCTGGGCTAGGCTAGCCTCGGCCGGTTTTAGTGCGAGGTGGAGTCAAGGGAAATCCAGGGAAGGATTAGGTTAGGTGTCTTATTTTGATCTGGTTTTCCACGTAGCCAAGACATAAAGGAGTCCGAGGGGCTTTTCGGAATCGAATTCGGGTAAGTAGAACTCCCGGAATCGTGATTGACGTGAAGGGGTTGTTTCGGATCATCGGGGGAAGCAAGTGTGTTGTAAAATGGGAAAATTTTAGAGATTTTCAAACATTCTATCCATGATGAGCGCAACGGCTCCACCGTAGCAACCTTCGCTATAGCGGTGGAAAAGACCGCTAGAGCAAAAGTTAAGGCGGTCAAATCTGGTCAGAACCGCTATAGCGAAATGCTTCCGCTATAGAGGGACCGCTATAGCGGATCGGGGATCGCTATAGAAGGCTCAATGGGAATTAATGCAGAAATATTCTCCAAAATGTTCAGTTTTCACAATTTTATTTTGGGAGAAAGGCAAGGAAATTTTCCTCCGTTTTCCATTGTTTTTCTTCCCAAAGGTAAGGTTTCTACTCCGCAAACTTCATACTACTTTTCCTACGCAGTAGAATTACTAGGAGGGAACTTGGGGAAAGGTTGGAATAACCTAGGGATGGTAGAATCCGGGGAAGAAGGGGGATGCTATGCATGAAAGTTCCTCGGTATTGTTAAAAATAAGGTTTATTGATCGCATGTTGTTAAATTCTCTACTTTTATCTGTGAAAATGATAGAAATAGGGGAATTAACGATGGTAAACCCGGGAAAAAGGGTAGAATGATCATGGTTGGTCTGGGATTTGGTGTAATTCGGGCAATACGCAGGCCTTGTTTGTTAATTCAAGTACTTGTATGTTGTTTTAGACCAAGAACGAGAAAGGAATCCGAAACACGGGAAAGCTCGGGTTGAGTAGAGCTTGGATCATTTCGAGGTAGGTGATGGCTTACGATTCCTGTGAATGTTGTATATTTTTGTACTCTTATCTAAGTGTTTGTATGAATTACATTTCTTAGAGGAATTGTTTAGAATATCTAAGGGTCCTGTTTTACAGTCTGTGGATTGAACGGTGTGTTGCTTGTTAGTTTTACAAGTTGTTTATTCATTATTTGACTGTGGATTAATTGACATTCGGTTAGCTCGGGTACCACGCCTGGTACGGAAATACTAACGGTTGGCTCTGGTACCACGCCTAGTATGGGTATAACAAATGGTTGGCTTGGGTACCACACCTGGTACGGGATACTAACGGTTGGCTCGGGTACCACGCCTGGTACGGGTTTATTTTACTGCATCATTATATTGATATTATTGTATTGCATTGACTGTTATTGGTTTTGTGAGTAGACCAGACTGCTTTATTGAAATGTGATATTTGTTGGTGGTCCTTGAGTGATCGGGAATCCTGTTATATCTATTGAGTTGGCCTTGGATTAGGCCGGGTTGTCTGTTTAACACTTAGGTATTGTTTAGAGGGGATCCCAGGGTTGGTCCGAGTTAGATGAAAAGGGATGGTTTATTGATTATATGATTGTTGCTTAAAGTTAGAAAGGGTGGATTTCATGCGGGAACAAGCTAGGTAGAGGCTTGTAGTATAGGGGTGCCTGTTGACTTGTTGCATGTCTTCCGTACTTATACTTGATTTGTTGTACTGATTATACACTGTTTTTATTTTGAACTGGCTGATGATCCTACCAGTACACAGTGGTGGTGTACTGATACTACACTTGCTTTCCTTTTTGTGAGTACAGGCAATCTTCCAGCGGTTGAGACGCGACCTCATCAGTAGTACCGGCGTTTCCAGACTTCAAGGGTGAGCTGCTTTGATCGAGCAGCCTTGAATCTATCATTAGAGTTGTAGCCCACTTGTTTCGGGATTAAACTATTTCCTTGTTTTGGGGTTGCATCCCCATATTCTGGACATTGGTAGATTATTTGGTACTGCAACTTTCAGATTCTAGGGGGTAATTTCCGCAGGTTTATATTAATGAAGTGGTATTGTTATTATTGTTTCACTAGTTTAATTTCTGCACTTTGGTTTTAAGCTGTTAGAACAGTTAAGTTTCGAGAAGTGATGGTTAGCTCACCCGGGGGGGTTGTGTGAGTGCCACTCATGGCGGTCTGGGTCATGACAAAGATGGTATCAGAGCCCTAGGTTTGTTGATCTCGTCGTACCAATCAGGTCTAGTAGAGTCTTACGGAATGGTGCAGAGACATCCGTACTTTTCTTCGAGAGGCTATGGGGATTTAGGAAAAACTATCTCTTCCTTCTTTTCTTCGAGAGGCTATGGGGCTTTAGGAAAAACTCTCTTCCTTCTTTTCTTCGTGCTATAATTAGATTCTAATTGGTATCTGGTGATACAAATTGGTATCTAACCTCATCCACTCTTCTGTCCGTAGATAGTTAATACAAGGAATAATGGAGCTAGAGCAGCGGTCCCAGCAGTAGGCCCGGCTGTCCGTGGTAGAGGCAGGGGAAGAGGCAGAGGATGAGGTAGAGCCGCACCCGCCAAGGGTGGAGCTCAGCAGCTGTTGGAGAATGTGAAGCAACCCCTCCCCCACCTCAGGAACATGTTGTTGAAGATGTAGAAGGTGTGGCTAAAGATGGCGAGGCACAGGCGGAGGCAGCACCGGTTGGGGGTGCATGCCTTCCTGATATGACACCAAAAGATTTTCAACAGGCTTGAAATATTTTGCGTGGGTTGGTGGGTGTTGGAGCCATACCGGCTACATTTGCAAATCAGGCTTTGAATACTCAGCCAGCGGTTACTACAGCACCTAGGATGGACGCCACTTAAGATACAAATGACTTCTTCAGGCCAATTCTAGGCCCAGTGATGACAGGGAATTAACATGAGATGCTAACCAAGTTTCTCAAGATGAAACCTCCGATATTTCAGGGTACCGATAAGGAGGATGCCTATGAGTTCATCTTGGATTGCTATGAGAGGTTGCACAAGTTGGGTATTGTACATCATCATGGGGTTGAGTTTGTCACATTTCAGCTGCAGGGTGATGCTAAGCAGTGGTGGAGGTCTCATGTGGAGTGTCGGTCTTCTGTTCTACCCCCACTGACTTGGGAACAGTTCCACGCTTTGTTTTCAGAGAAGTGCGTACATTGTACTTTGAGGGACCTAAAGATGGATGAGTTCTTGAACTTGAAGCAGGGTAGCATGTCAGTCTCTGGTTATGAGGCTAAGTTCCATGCCTTGCCTCATTTTTCCACACAGATGTTGGGTTTCGAGGAGGAACGGGTCCGGTTATTTGTGAAAGGTTTGAATACTGAGCTACATGTACTGTCAGTGCATATGACTTCATCAGGGAGGGGCTTCAATAAAGTGGTAGATTATGTGAAGAACTTGGAAGGGGTCAAGCAAGCAGGGCAGGCTAAGGCTTTAGCCAAGAAGCCCCGGCATGAGGGAAATTTTGGTAGTTCATACTCCAGGAGCCAGAATCAGCAGGCATACCCAGCCCATCCTATTCAGTTAGTTCTGCCAGCTGCTACAGGTGGTCTTCAGGGAGATCATAATCAGTCTTCAGCTCTTAGAGGCCAGGGAGCATCTTATACATCAGCTAGCAGTCCTACACTTGATCGTGGTTTCTTCTATTGTGGTGATCTGGGCAACTTTAAGAGGGAGTGCCCACTCAGGCAGACAAGTAATCAGGGTCAGTAGCAGTTTAGAGTGGTGGTCCCGACAGGTAGAGGCGGTAATGCTAGAGTTCATCCACAGAGTGGGCGAGGTAACTTTTAGGGAGGCCGGGGCAACAGAGGAAATGGCAGCACAGGCAGAGGTGCAGCGCAGCTAGCCCGGGAAGTTGCCCGAATTGATGATCGGGCTCATTGCTATGAATTTCCAGGGAGAACTAAGGTGGAAGCATCAGATGCGGTGATCATAGGTACCATTCTTGTCTGCGATAAAATGGCTTCAGTATTATTTGACCTAGGTTCTACATATTCTTATATATTTGTGAGTTTTGCGTTAGGTCTGGAATTGATTTGTGATATCCTTGATTCCCCTACCCATGTTTCTACCCTGGTAGGAGAGTCTGTAATTGTGACTCATGTTTATCGTGACTGTTCTGTTGTATTTGTGGGGTTGCATACTTGGGTAGACTTGGTAATCCTAGATATGGCTGATTTTGATATTATCTTGGGCATGACCTGGTTGTCCCCTTATCATGCTGTGTTGAACTGTAACACCAAGACTGTGGCTCTAGAGATTCCGGGTAAGGATAGACTAGAGTGGGAAGGTATGTACAGGCCTAAGCCAATTAAGGTCATATCATTCTTTCGGGCTAGGAAGCTAGTGGGGAGATGGTGTCTAGCCTTCTTGGCTCATCTCCGGGAAGAGAGTGTGGAGTCCCCATCTATTGAGTCAGTTCCAGTGGTTTCTGAGTTTTCTAGAGGAGTTTCCAGCGGATTTGTCTGGTATGCCTCCGAGCAGGGATATAGACTTCTGTATTGATCTGGAGCCAGGCACTCATCCCATTTCCATTCCTCCATATCGTATGGCTCCGGCAGAGTTAAGGGAACTTAAGACTCAGCTGCAGAAACTCCTAGATAAGGGATTTATCCGTCCCAGTTCATCGCCTTGGGGTGCTCCTATTTTGTTTGTAAAGAAAAAGGATGGTAGTATGCGGATGTGCATAGATTATAGGCAGTTGAACAAGGTGATCATCCGGAATAAGTACCCTCTACCCTGCATTGATGATTTGTTTGACCAGCTTCAGGGTGCATCGGTGTTTTCGAAAATTGACTTGAGGTCGGGGTACCATCAGTTGAGGATTAGGCCTAAGGACATTCCTAAGACTGCTTTTTGGACTCGGTATGGGCATTACGAGTTCCTAGTAATGTCATTTGGTTTGACCAATGTGCCGGCAGCATTCATGAGTTTGATGAATGGGGTATTTAAGTCATATTCGGATTCCTTCATGATTGTATTTATCGGTGATATTTTATCTACTCCAAGAGTAGGGAGGAGCATGATAATCATCTTCGTATTGTGTTGGACATCTTGAGATGCCAGAAGCTTTATGCGAAGTTCACTAAGTGTGAGTTTTGGTTGACTTCAGTTGCGTTCTTGGGGTATGTAGTGTTAGAACAGGGGGTGATGGTGGATCTCCAGAAGATTGAGGCAGTCAAGAGTTGGGCCCGGCCTAGCTCTGTGACAGAGGTGAGGAGTTTTGTTGGGCTCGCAGGGTACTACCGGAGGTTTGTTAAGGATTTTGCGTCTATTGCTACTCACTTGACCAGGCTGACATAGAAAGATGTACCATTCGTGTGTTCCAACAAGTGCGAGGAGAGCTTCCAAAAGCTCAAGACACTTCTGACCATGGCTCCTATATTGTCTTTGCCTGTTGAAGGTAAAGACTTTATTGGTTACTGTGATGCTTCACATTCTGGTTTGGGTGCTTTGTTGATGCAGGATAGGAATATGATAGCCTACGCATCTAGGAAGTTAAAGGTGCATGAGAGGAACTACCCGACTCATGACTTAGAGTTGGCAGCAGTGGTCTTTGCACTCAAGATTTGGAGACACTATCTCTATGGTGTGAAGTGTAAGCTGTTCACCGATCATCGCAGCCTGCAGTATGTGTTCACTCAGAAGGATTTGAATTTGAGGCAGAAAAGGTGGATGGAGTTATTGAAGGACTATGATGTGACTGTTCAATATCATCCAGGCAAGGCTAATGTGGTGGCAGACGCATTGAGCTGGAAGACAGTTAGCATGGGTAGTTTGGCTTGTTTGGGGGTGTTGAAACGACCACGAGCAAGGGAAATTCATGCCTTGGAGGCCAAGTTCATACACTTGGGTGTTTCAGAACAGGGTAGGTTGTTGGCTAGCATTGAGGTCAAAGCCACCTTCATAAAGGAAATAAAGGCCAAACAGTTTCAGGATCCAAAACTGAGTAAGCTTCGAGGTAAGGTAATATCCGGGGAATCCAGAGATATCACGTTAGACTCTGGTGGAGTGCTACATTTCATAGAAAGGATTTGTGTTCCTCGGGTTGATGATATAATTCAGAAAATCTTGGCAGAAGCTCATGGTTCGTGGTACTCAATTCATCCGAGTATGACTAAAATGTACAGGAACTTGAGGTAGCATTACTGGTGGCCCGAGATGAAAAGGGACATAGTTGAATTTGTGTCCAAATGTCAAAACTGCTAGCAGGTAAAGTATGAACATTAGAGACCTGCAGGACTACTTTAGAGAATGTCCATTCACGAGTGGAAGTGGGAAAGGATAGCCATGGACTTTATGGTGGGTCTTCCCAGGACATTGGGGAAGTATGACTCAATTTGGGTCATTGTTGACAGGCTGACCAAGTCCGCTCACTTCATTTCGGTCAGGGTAGATTACAATTCGCAGCAATTGGCTAAGATCTACGTGAAGAAGATTATGAGATTGCATGGGGTGCCACTGTCAATCATTTCAGACAGGGGTACGCAGTTCACCTCTAAATTTTGGGGAAAGCTACATGAAGAGTTGGGTACACAACTCACTTTTAGCATAGCCTTCCATCCTCAGACTGATGGTCAGTCGGAGAGGACGATTCAGGTATTGGAGGACATTCTGAGAGCATGTGTGATAGACTTCGGGGGCCATTGGGACCAGTTCCTACCATTGTGCAAATTCTCGTACAACAATAGCTACCACTCCAGTATTGACATGGCACCATTCGAGGCGTTGTATGGGAGGAGTTGCAGATCACCAGTTGGGTGGTTTAAGGAAGGCGATGTAAAGCCTTTGGGAGTGGAATTGGTAAAGGAAGTGCAAGAAAAGGTAAGGGGCATTCAGGCCAAATTGCTTGTTGCTCAAAACAGGCAGAAGGAGTATGCAGATCGCAAGGTCCGGGACATGGAATTTCAGGTTGGTGAATAGGTATTGTTGAAAGTGTCACTAGGGAGTTATGTGGTTTGGTAAGAAGGGAAACCTTAGCCCTCGGTTCATCGGTCCGTTTGAGGTTCTTGAGATTGTGGGGCCAGTGGCTTATAAGTTAGCACTGCCACTCAGTTTGTCGGGCGTCCATCCGGTATTCCATGTATCCATACTTAAGTGATACCATGGGGATGGGGACTACATCATCAAGTGGGATGAGGTGCTTTTTGATAAGGATCTTCATTATGAAGAGGAACCAGTCTTGATTCTTGCTCCGTATGTCCGAAGGTTGAGGACAAAGGTGATTGATATAGTAAAGGTTCAGTGGATACATCGTCCGGTTGAGGAAGCCACTTGGGAAACCGAGAAGGACATGCGGGATAAGTACCCTCATTTGTTTGATGATTGAGGTACTACACTTTCTTTTCTTTATTTTCGTAATTTTGGGTTTGATCGTTCGGGGATGAACGATGGGTAAATTGGTATCTGTTATAATGACTAGGTCCATCGTTATGGGTAGTCCAATCGTGCCAAGTTTTAGAGTTAGAAAACTCCGAGTTTGGGAGTTTGAAATTCTGGGCTAGGCTAGCCTCGGCCAGTTTTGGAGCGAGGTGGAGTCTAGGGAAATCCGGGTAAGGATTTGGTCAGGTGTCTTGTTTTGAGCTAGTTTTCCACATAGCCAAGACATAAAAGAGTTTGGGAAACTTTTTGGAATCGAATTCGGGTAAGAACTCCTGGAATCGCAATTGACGTGAAGGGGTTATTTCGGATCGTCGGGGGAAGCAAGTGTGTTGTAAAATGAGCAAATTTTAGAGATTTCCGGATATTCTGTCCATGACGAGCGCAACGGCTCTGCCATAGCGACCTCCGCTATAGCAGTGGAAAAGACTGCTATAGCAAAAGTCAAGGCAGTCAACGCCGGTCGAAACTACTATAGCAGAATGCTTCCGCTATAGCGGGATCGAGGGGAATTAATGCAGAAATATTCCCCAAAACATTCAATTTTCACAATTTTATTTTGGGAGAAGGACAAGGCGATTCCAAGTGATTTTCCTCTATTTTCCATTATTTTTCTTCCCTAAGGTAAGGTTTCTACTCCCCCAAACTTCGTACTACTTTTCCTGCGCGGTAGAATTACTAGGAGGGAACTTGGGGAAAGGTTGGAATAACTTAGAGATGGTAGATTCGGGGAAGAAGGGGGATTCTAGGCATGAAAGTTCTTGGGTATTGTTAAAAACAAGGTTTATTGATCGCATGTTGTTAAATTCTCTACTTTTATTTGTGAAAATGATAGAACTAGGGGAATTAACGACGGTAAACCCGGGAAAAAGGGTAGAATGATCATGGTTGGTCTGGGATTTGGTGTAATTCGGGCAATACGCAGGCCTTGTTTGTTAATTCAAGTACTTGTATGTTGTTTTAGACCAAGAACGAGAAAGGAATCCGAAACACGGGAAAGCTCGGGTTGAGTAGAGCTTGGATCATTTCGAGGTAGGTGATGGCTTACGATTCCTGTGAATGTTGTATATTTTTGTACTCTTATCTAAGTGTTTGTATGAATTACATTTCTTAGAGGAATTGTTTAGAATATCTAAGGGTCCTGTTTTACAGTCTGTGGATTGAACGGTGTGTTGCTTGTTAGTTTTACAAGTTGTTTATTCATTATTTGACTGTGGATTAATTGACATTCAGTTAGCTCGGGTACCACGCCTGGTACGGAAATACTAACGGTTGGCTCTGGTACCACGCCTGGTATGGGTATAACAAATGGTTGGCTTGGGTACCACACCTGGTACGGGATACTAACGGTTGGCTCGGGTACCACGCCTGGTACGGGTTTATTTTACTGCATCATTATATTGATATTATTGTATTGCATTGACTGTTATTGGTTTTGTGAGTAGACCAGACTGCTTTATTGAAATGTGATATTTGTTGGTGGTCCTTGAGTGACCGGGAATCCTGTTATATCTATTGAGTTGGCCTTGGATTATGCCGGGTTGTCTGTTTAACACTTAGGTATTGTTTAGAGGGGATCCCAGGGTTGGTCCGAGTTAGACGAAAAGGGATGGTTTATTGATTATATGATTGTTGCTTACAGTTAGAAAGGGTGGATTTCATGCGGGAACAAGCTAGGTAGAGGCTTGTAGTATAGGGGTGCCTGTTGACTTGTTGCATGTCTTCCGTACTTATACTTGATTTGTTGTACTGATTATACACTATTTTTATTTGGAACTGGCTGATGATCCTACCAGTACACCGTGGTGGTGTACTGATACTGCACTTGCTTTTCTTTTTGTGACTACAGGCAATCTTTCAGCGGTTGAGACGCGACCTCATCTGTAGTACCGGCGTTTCCAGACTTCAAGGGTGAGCTGCTTTGATCGAGCAGCCTTGAATCTATCATTAGAGTTGTAGCCCACTTGTTTCGGGCTTAAACTATTTTCTTATTTGGGGTTTACATCCTCGTATTCTAGATATTGGTAGATTGTTTCGTACTGCGACTTTCAGATTCTAGGGGGGAATTTCCACAGGTTTATATTAATGAAGTGGTTTTGTTATTATTGTTTTGCTAGTTTAATTTCCGCACTTTGATTTTGAGCTGTTAGAACGGTTAAGTTCGGGAAAGTGATGGTTCGCTCACCCGGGGGGTTGGGTGAGTGCCACTCACGACGGTCTGGGTCGTGATAGTTAGATAAAAAGAAAAGAAAGTAATGTCGTCTCACAAACATAGAGTAATGTGCTAAGGATAAAATTACATTAAACTTTCCATCCATATAGTTACAACTTTGAGGAAACCACAACATATTGAACATCTAACATTCTAAGTATGTAATCTTGATATAGGTAAGTGTAGAACCGCATATTATCTTGATTCCACTAGAATGCCGAAAATGCTAAATTTTAAAGTAATCATTTCGCTTGTAGAATCACTTAACTACATTAGTCAGTTATTTGTTAGATTTTTCATCTAATTAGATTGTATGAAACTATATGGAAGGATGCATAAGCAATTGACACACTGAGACATACAATCAGAATTTTAAGGTTAAAACATGACAAACTAAGGATGTCCATTTAATATTTTGAATGTCTCATAGCATGTTCTAGTAATATTTAGACTAAAAAGGATAAATGGATTACCAAATTCCTTTCCCATTATTCACTTTTGATAATATATCCTCCTTTAGACACATAATAAGTTCGTTTGCTTTTCAATTTTAACGTAGAACTCAACAACATACCTAATGAAGTCCCACAAGTGAGGTCTGAGTAGGATAGATTATACGGAGACCTTACCACTACCTCGTAGAGCTCATTGATCAGAATAGATCTAAGTTGTCTTTGCAAAGTTGATCAAATTGACACACAAAGATATTAGAGATGAAGATACGTCTATTAAAGCTCTAGAGTCAGAAAAAAGCTTCTGAATGAAACCACCATGAACTTTGCATTATTAAATAAAAATAAAGAATAATAAAGCTAATTTCTTAAAGGTGAATTAAATCAATTCAAAAATTGTGAAAACTTGAACATCAAGATTCATTTCTCCATGTCTTCGACTGAAAAACAAAAAGTTTAGATACAACCATACTGTAGGAGGTTGAGATACGCTCTATGTGCTAAGAAAATACCAATGTTTAGTCTGTATCAGATGCATGTTAATCAAAAGCTACAATTATAAATAACATATTCACAAATATAAATAATAGAAAGTTTAAAATGCTTAAAAACAAAAGCGATAACTTAAAAGAGAAGAGAAAATTATGGAATGTACTGTTTTATTACCTGAATTGCTTGGACATCAGAATAAGCTAAAAATATTCTGGACACTTGAGAATTTTGTAACTTCTGTGAGAGACACTTGAATAATCAAATACTGACACACACAATGGCTGCAATGAGATAGGAAAGAGTTTAATGAGGAAAAACACGATTTTTAAGAAGAGAAAAATAGGTAACATCTATTTATTTAATAAACACAATTTGTGGACTTCTTTATGATTTTTATAATCAAGTTAAATAAATGATTGAGCCGAAAAAAGAGAGATAATTTCAACATTTCATCATCTGAAGTGTCCAATAAACAACTTGTTTAATCTAGTTCAAATACGAATCAGAAATCAAGAATAGATTTAAAGCAAAATGATGAATATCAGAACCGAAATTAATTGACAGATAATACTATTAAGAAAAAATCAAACATAATGGCAAAGAGCAACACAATTACCAAAAGTTAAAATCCAAATTTGAAGATTTCTAAACTTCAAACCTCAAATCAAAATAATGTCTTGAAACCTTGTTCTTTCAAGTCAATTACTACTTTGATGGATTTGAAGAAATAAATGGAGCAGAGAAGGTATTCAGACGGTTATGCAAGTAACTGCAAAAAACCTAGAAGTTTTTACTTGGATAAAGTAAAACTTGAAAACCGATTAGAACGTGCTAACTGCATATTAATTATGTTTTTGAGTTACTTTATCCGACCATCTTTACTTTTTCACTATATTAAAAATAGATGTCCACAATAGTTGTCTAATTTATGAAATCAAGAGATAATTTTACACTTAGTTCCTAATCTACCCTTATCGTTAATTATAGTCATTTTCCTATTACATTTTTCAAGATATTATTGTATTTTTTATATTCAAATGGTGATATAGTAAAATTACACTTTTATTTATAGTTTCTTAATAAATGTGCAAAGTCAATAATGGATAAGTATGGTTGGAAGAGGAAGTATGTTATTTAGAGAGTCCACGATTTATCAAAATTAAATTCAAGTCACATAAATCTGTTATAGAGTCAAATGCAATTTTCAATTTCGTTTTGTAAAAAAAAAAAGAGTGCTAAGAAAACATATACATTAGCCACCTTTTAAATAGGTTAATGCAATTTGCAGAGAAAATTTAGGAAAGGTGGAAACTAAATTATATGTTTTTAAAATAATTATATATATATATATATATATATATATATATTTTAAAAATAATTAAATAGATCTTAACAATAAGGATAAGAATTCTTATTAGGATAAAAATAAGAGTCCAAAAAGACCTAAACAATAGCCACATGTAAAATCAATTATTTTTAAAATAAAAAAGAGTAGAAAAGAGTTATATTAACGGCAGGACCTAAACATTAACCACACGTAAAATCAATTATTTTTAAAATAAAAAAGAGTAGAAAAGAGTTATATTAACGGCAGTTAACTTTTCAATTTTAAAAAGAATAGTTTAAAATATTTTTAAAATCCAATTGATAATTCTGTTTTAAAACAAATTTCAAACTTGAAATTTGAATTGGCAGGTTTTTTTTTCTTTCAATTTTATGTTTTAAAATAAATTTTATATTGAAATTTTGTGGTGCTGACACTTGGCAGCACATAAGACTTTTGCTTACTTGAGCAGGCTGTTTTGAGCCCTCTTTCCTTGGTTAAATCCACTCAAATTTTGAGCATGCACTCTTGGGATTATTGTGATCATCGTGCATTTTTCCGTTTCTGATTTTGGATTGTGGGTCTCGCAGGCCCGCTTTTGACCCGAATTTTGACCCGGCTATAGTTATAGCAATATGGGTATCATTGGTCTTAGAGCCTATTTGGATAAGCTTTTTTTAAGCTACTTTTTGTAAGTTGGAAATCTCAGTTTTTCACTTTTAGCTTTTGTAAAGTTGTTTTGGCTTAAATTTAATTGTTCATAAGCACTTTCTTCACTTTACCCCAATACTATAAAAGAGCTTAAAAGTTATTTTGACTTAAAAATCACTTCAAATAACCAATCCAAATGGGCACTTATTTTAATGTGTAGTTTATGTTTGTGATAATTTTATTTTTGTTCGGAGCTTCTCGAAGCAGTTCGGGCTTAGACATCGTCGTTTTAGCAGCTTGTCGTCGGACGACATGTAAGTTACAGTTTAACTCTTTTAGACATTGTGTATATAGGCTATAATTGTACTAATTAGCATCCTTAGGTTGAGTTTATTAGCTTGGTACCCTAGACTTTGTTCGCTTCTTCATGTCCGTCTTATTTTCGCTCCGATGATTGTAGTATTCATTGTAGTTGATAGTATCACCCTTGTGGTCCTGTGTGGCCTTGTATTTGACTTTGAATCATATATGGTGGGTTATTTGGGAATGTTCGCAAGTTTCAAACATCGATATTAGTTTGTAGAGTTGGTTATCTGTGTTGTAGAGCGATTGGAGCATGTGCAGGGCCGATAGGTTGGTTGTAAGCCGTTGGGCTACTGTTTGTGATTCAGCATGCCATTATCATGCATATAAAGAGATTTTTCTACATATATTATTACGATTTTGGCGTCGAACCTACTATAAATGATTTTCTAAACCTTGCATGACTCCGAGGGCCCATTTTCGGTAAACTAAACTTTGAAAGAGAATTGGAACTGATTTTCGGATCATCTTCGAGTAAAAGAATTAAAAGGGTGATTTTATCATATTTTTCGCACTTATACTAGACCCAGTTGAGCCATGGGGCTATACATGCTCTATTATTGCTTTGAAATGATATTAGACTCGGTCGAGCTAAGCACCAAACTTATTTTATCACTATTTTAGACCTGGTTACATCCGGACATCCTTATTGGGGTTTTTAAGACTTGATTCACTGTTTTAGCCCTAGTTACGCCCGGGCACCCTTATGGGGGTTTTGAGATCTGGCATACTAATTTAGATCCAGCTACGCTCTGGGCTGATTTATATGGGATTCTGAGATTTCGCGGTTTTAGTATGTGGTCTACTACTAGACCTCCATGGACCTTGCAGATCCAGACCAGGAGCTACGTGCCGCGAGTGACGGACGAGGGGTGTACGGTGGAGTTGAGGTACTCGGGAGAATCCCTTCCATGGATCCTGCCTCTATTGGGCCTTTTAGGTATCGGAGGGGGTAACATACGGCACTACTATCACACTTGGTTTCAGCATATCATACCACATCATGCATATTGTCTTTAGGATCCACCCTTGTCTATTGTTTGCTCAGTGTACTCTCCGATAGTATGGGATGTCGGAGGGTTTATTTTCACTTGTATGCATTCCTCGGTGTATGGGCGCTCGTTGGGAGTGTAGGTAGACTTATTATTATCCTATCGCATTTTTGGTTCTGATTATGGCTATATTGGGTTCGTATTCGATGATTTACATTTGGGAGTAGTGTTGTATATACTTCTGGTTCACTTCTTGGTAATACTTGGGTTATTGGCTGACTATTTCTACTTTGAGAGTGTACTATTGGCATGATTTAGTTGTTAGAATTGGGTTTCAAGCATGAGTTCGTTACTTGCTTTCCTTCCTTCCCTTTTTACTTGAGGTTATCGGTATATCGCCTTCTTCTTAACTCTCTTTATATATATTATAATTGCAAGGACTCCAGGTGCGTTCTTTCTTTCCTTCACCTGTGTTTGCAAGATATATATATTTTAGTAGCTAGCTCAGCATGTTGTTTTCTTCTTGTATTCTTCTGTGCTAGCTTCCGTGTACCTATTTGTTGTTTCTGTGACTACTTGTTTCTTTTTTGCTATATTATTGCTCTGATATCTTATATGCGCTCAGTCGGCCTATGATGCCTACTGGGTATTCGATGCTTAGCAATTGGTGCTCATACTACACTATGCATCTTCCTGGTGTAGATCCTAGTGTGGGCCATCGTCGCTGATTTATGGAGACTCGTGCGGGCTGATTTTGGACTATCTGAGGCTGAAGGTGAGCTCTTGACAACCGGGGCTTAGCTTTTAGCTCATCTTTTGTATCTTGTACTCCTTTTGCTATTCAGAGACAGATGTATATATATTCTTTTGGATCCTTTCATACTCTGTATATTTAGTACCGACTTTTATACTATGATATCAGGTCGTGGGATTGATTTAGTTTTCGTTTATATATATTTCAGTTGCTTATTCCTTTACTTATCTCTTGCTTCCGCTTTCTTATATCGTTCTTCCGCTTGCTAGTTAGATAGTAGCCCATTACTAATCGTTCTAGGCTACGGGAATTTATTCGCCTACAGGGGGTTGTAGATGCCATCATGACCAAAAAAATCGGATCATAACAGGAAAAAGCATATTTTTACTAATGTTTTCAGACAAATCGTTCGAAGGCTATGAATATAGGTTCTAGATTCTAATTATAACCTTCCTTTTTTTGTATTTCTCGTGTATTAAAATGTGCTAATCTATATCTATATCTATATTATTATAAAAGCATGAATATAAATATTGATTGACTAAAATATTCCTCAAATATTGATCGACTTTTATATCCTTTAAAATTTAAGTTAAGTCAGGATAAAATTGTCAAAAACCAACAAAGGAGAATCCTAATTTATTTTAGAATATTTTTAGTTTGTATAAAAAAAAGAATAAACCAAGAGAATTTTTCCTTCATATATATTAAATGACTTTTATACCCTTGACTATTTTATTTATTTGAACGAGAACATAAAGGACCCATACATAATAAAATAAAAAATTTAGTAGACTAGGAATTGAACTTTTAACTCACGGTGATTTTCTAATTTGATATGAAGTCAAACACTTCTATAAATAAAAAAGAAGAACTGATATTGATAATGTAATATATTGTACTTTCAAATTTATCATATTAGTAAGTTACAGAATTAGAAGTAAAATAGGTAGTGAAAAAAAAGAATTAGAAATAAGCATGAATAGCCTAATTCTTTATTTAGTGAATTTTATAAATACCTTTTTTTGAATTCAGTTTGGTAAATTTTATAAATACCCTTACTAATACACCCATTTATATAGTGAATTTTATAAATACCTTTCCTTAGTTAACATAATATTTGTTGTTAGAGCATCAAAAAAATTAAATGACATTTTTGGTAGGAAGGATTTATCTTTACCTAATTTTTAATGTGAATCCGAATTAATCGAGCTTCAAAATAATATTGGACATGGTGTAAACATTAAAAAATAATAATTGATGTGAATACTATAAAAGACATATTTTAAAATCGTGATTAAACATTGCACACATAAATATGTGCTAATTAAATTCAACTATAATTTCAAATGTTTTCAATGAGTTAAATTATTATTGTTAACAAAGCAATAGAACTTATCTTTTAAGGTTCAGACAATATTCAATTATGTCAAGTTTAGATTAGGTGACCACACGTGAGTACAATTTATCATTCTAATATATTCCTTATAGTAATTGATAAGGGATATTCGTGCAACGCACGTACATAGATTATTATAAAAGCATGAATCTACATATTGGTTGACCAAAATATTCTTAAAATATTAAATAACTTTTATACCCCTAATTTTTTATTAATTTGGACAAAAACATAAACAAAAGAACACGGTACACAATAGAATAAAAATTTGTAGTAAACTAGAAATTAAACTTAACTCACGGTAGTTTCAAACCTAATTTGATATGGATTCAAACCTAATTTGATATGGATTCAAACACTTCTATAAATAGAAAAAGTCAATATTCACGTTCTCCAGCTTTATTTTTTTTTAACGAGTATTAATTTTATTTTATTTATGTATCTATCGATATATTATAAAAAAGAACATTAAATTTTGATTTACAAAAGTATTCCCACAATATTTGACGGACAATTATTATGCGCTTCAAAAGCTAAATTATTTATTAAAAGAAATAATTTTATGCGAATAAAATTATAATATTGAGTATTTAGAGTCCAAAAATGATGAACCTTTGTCATATAAGTTTAGCTAAGTAAACTTTGTCCTTTCTTTATGTAATTAAAATTAAACATATATTATCGTCTCTCAAAGTTATTCAATGTCAATAGGATGAAGAGTTATAGTTGAACATGAACTTATTTGAACAAAATTTTAGAGAAAATATGAATGGAGTTAGAATGTATTTAATCAAAAAAAAAAATTGAGTAAGAATTTATCCGCCAAAAGTAATTACTTTCTCCAAGCTTTCACATTATTGTTGGTAAAGTCCGACATGTGTTTGAGCATTGTTTAAACTATTTTAAAACTTATTTTGATTAACCTAATTATGCATGATTGTTTATATTCTTGTTTTGTGTTGTACATATTTAACTTAGGTTTCAAATTGATACGAATTGAATATAATTGATTTGGGTTAGGTTTATATACTTTGTCATCGTGTCAACATTAAGATTAGTGTTTCTTTTGTTCCACTATTTTCACAACGATTCACTGATCCTGAAAAGTTTTCTACATAAATACAAATACTTCCTCTATTTCAATTTATGTGGTACCTTTTAAATTTCGAGAGTCAGACAATTTTTTTATCGTAATTTTTTCATACTAATTGTGAGTTATAGTATTTTGTATGTACTATCCAATATGTAATTCTTAATTATTATTATTTTTTAAAATAAAAATTATATGTTCAAACTCACGGTCAATATTTAAGAATATATGATTATTAAAAATTAGTGTTTACAATTGAAAATGTTAAATTTTCTAATAACATATCTTTTACCACATTATTAAAATTGGTGTTTAATAATATTTTGTACTCATAAACAAATATAATATAATCACAAGTAATATTATCTAACTTTTTTTTGGTGTGTACGATAATTGATAGGGAATAATTGTAACGATCGAGTCCGTCGTTACGGGTAGTCCAATCGTGCCAAGTTTTAGAGTTAGAAAACTCCGGGTTTGGGAGTTTGAAATTCTGGGCTAGGCTAGCCTCGGTCGGTTTTGGAGCGAGGTGGAGTCTAGAGAAATTCGGGTAAGGATTCGGTTAGGTGTCTTGTTTTGAGCTAGTTTTCCACGTAGCCAAGACATAAATGAGTCCGGGAGACTTTTTGAAATCAAATTCGGGTAAGTAGAACTCCCGGAATTGCATTTGACGTGAAAGGGTTATTTCAAATCATCGGGGGAAGCAAGTGTGTCATAAAATGGGTAAATTTTGGAGATTTTTGGACATTCTATCCGTGATGAGCGCAACGGCTCCGCCGTAGCGACCTCTGCTATAGCGGTGAAAAAGACCGCTATAGCGGAAGTCAAAGCGGTCAACGCCGGTCGAAACTGCTATAGCGGAGCGGGGACCGCTATAGCGGGCTCAACGGGAATTAATGCAGAAACATTCCCCAAAATATTTAGTTTTCACATTTTCATTTTGGGAGAAGGACAAGGCGATTCCAGGCGATTTTCCTCCATTTTTCATTATTTTTCTTCCCTAAGGTAGGGTTTCTACTCTCCAAACTTCGTACTACTTTTTCTACGCGGTAGAATTGCTAGGAGGGAACTTGGAAAAAGGTTGGAATAACCTAGAGATGGTAGAATCCAGGGAAGAAGGGGAATGCTAGGCATGAAAGTTCTTGGGTATTGTTAAAAACAAGGTTTATTGATCGCATGTTATTAAATTCTCTATTTTTATCCGTGAAAATGATAGGACTAGGGGAATTAATGGCGGTAAACCCAGGAAAAAAGGTAGAATGATCATGGTTGGTACGGGATTTGGGATTTGGTGTAATCTGGGTAATACACAGGCCTTGTTTGTTAATTCAAGTACTTGTATGTTGTTTTAAACCAAGAACGAGAAAGGAATCCGGAACACGAAAAAGCTCGGGTTGAGTAGAGCTTGAATCATTTCGAGGTAGGTGATGGCTTACGATTCCTGTGAATGTTGTATATTTTTGTACTCTTATCTAAGTGTTTGTATGAATTACGTTGCTTAGAGGAATTATTTAGAATGTCTAAGGGTCCTGTTTACAGACTATGGATTGAACGGTGTGTTGCTTGTTGGGTTTACAAGTTGTTTGATCATTATTTGACTGTGGATTAATTGATATTCGGTTAGCTCGGGTACCACGCCTGGTATGGAAATACTAACTGTTGGCTCGGGTACCACGGCTGGTATGGGTATAACAAATAGTTGCCTCGGGTACCACGCCTGGTATGGGATACTAACGGTTGGCTCGGGTACCACGCCTGGTACGGGTTTATTTTACTGCATCATTGCATTGATATTGTTGTATTTCATTGACTGTTATTAGTTTCGTGAGTAGAACGGGCTATTTTATTGAAATGTGATATTTGTTGGTGGTCCTTGAGTGACCGGGAATCCTGTTATATCTACTGAGTTGGCCTTAGATTAGGCCGGGTTGTCTGTTTAACACTTAGGTGTTGTTTAGAGGGGATCCCAGGGTGGGTCTGGGTTAGACGAAAAGGGATGGTTTAGTGGTTATTTGATTGTTGCTTACAGTTAGAAAGGGTAGATTTCATGCGAGAACAAGCTAGGTAGAGACTTGTGGTCTAGGAGTGCATGTTGACTTGTTGCATGTCTTTCGTACTTATACTTGATTTGTTGTACTGATTATACACTATTTTATTTGGAACTGGCTGATGATCCTACCAGTACACAGTGGTGGTGTACTGATACTGCACTTGATTTTCTTTTTTGTGAGTACAGGCAATCTTCCAGCGGTTGAGACGCGACTTCATCTGTAGTACCGGCATTTCCAGACTCCAAGGGTGAGCTGCTTCGATCGAGCTGCCTTGAATCTATCATTAGAGTTGTAGCCCACTTATTTCGGGCTTAAATTATTTTCTTATTTTGTGCTTGCATCCCCATATTCTAAACATTGGTAGATTATTTGGTACTGCGACTTTCAAATTCTAGGAGGTAATTTCCGCAGGTTTATATTAATGAAGTGGTTTTGTTATTATTGTTTTGCTAGTTTAATTTCCGCACTTTAGTTTTGAACTGTTAGAATGGTTAAGTTCGGGAAAGTGATGGTTCGCTCACCCAGGAGGGTTGGGTGATTATCACTCATGGAGGTCTGGGTCGTGACAAAGATGGTATTAGAGCCCTAGGTTCGTTGATCTCGACGTACCAAACAGGTTTAGTAGAGTCTTACGGAACGGTACGGAGACGTCCGTACTTTTCTTCGAGAGGCTATGAGGCTTTAGGAAAAACTATCTCTTTCTTCTTTCATTCGTGCTATAACTCGATTCCAATTGGTATCTAACCTCATCCACTCTTCTGTCCGCAGATGGTTAATACAAAGAACAACGGAACTAGAGCAGCGAGCCCAGCAACAGACCCGGCTATTCGTGGTAGAGGCAGGGGAAGAGGCAGAGGACGAGGTAGATCCGCACCTGCTAGGGGTGGAGCTCAAGCGGATGCTGGAGAGCGTGAAACAACCCCTCCCCCACCTCAGGAACATGTTGCTGAAGATGTAGAAGTTGTGGCTGAAGATGGCGAGGCACAGGCGGAGGCAGCACCGGTTGAGGGTGCAGGCCTTCCTGATATAACACCAGAAGCTTTTCAATAGGCTTGGAATATTTTGAGTGGGTTGGTGGGTGCTGAAGCCATACCCGCGACATTTGCAAATCAGTCTTTGAATACTCAGCCAGTGGTTACTACAGCACCTAGGATGGACGTCACTTCAGGCACGAATGACTTCTTTAGGCCAATGCTAGGCCCAGTGATGACAGAGAATGAGCATGAGATGCTGACCAAGTTTCTCAGGCTGAAACCTCCAACATTTTAGGGTACCGACAAGGAGGATGCCTATGAGTTCATCTTGGATTGCTATGAGAGGTTGCACAAGTTGGGTATTGTACGTCAGCATGGGGTTGAGTTTGTCACATTTCAGCTGTAGGGTGATGCTAAGCAGTGGTGGAGGTCTCATGTGGAGTGTCGGTCTTCTGTTCTACCCCTACTGACTTGGGAACAGTTCCACGCTTTGTTTTTAGAGAAGTACGTATCCCATACTTTGAGGGACCGAAATAAAGATGAGTTCTTGAACTTGGAGCAGGGTAGCATGTCAGTCTCTGCTTACGAGGCTAAGTTCCACGCCTTGTCTCATTTTTCCATACAGATGTTGGGTTCCGAGGAGGAACGGGTCCGGTTGTTTATGAAAGATTTGAATACTGAGCTACAGGTACTGTCAGTGCATATGACTTCATCAGGAAGGGGCTTCAATGAAGTGGTAGATTATGTGAAGAAGTTGGAAGGGTTCACGCAAGAGGGGCAGGCTAAGGCTTTAGCCAAAAAGCCCCGACATGAGGGAAATTTTGGTAGTTCATACTCCAGGGGCCAGAATCAGTAGGCATACCTAGCCCGTCCTATTCAGTAAGCTCTGCCAGCTGCTACAGGTGGTCGTCAGGGAGCTCATAATCAGTCTTCAGCTCCTAGAGGCCAGGGAGCGTCTTATACATCAGCTAGCAGGCCTACACTTAACCGTGGTTGCTTCCATTGTGGTGATCTGGGCCACTTTAAGAGGGAGTGCCCACTCAGGCACACAGGTAATCAGGGTCAACAGTAGTCTAGAGTGGTGGTCCCGACAGGTAGAGGCGGTAATGCTAGAGGTCATCCACAGGGTGAGCGAGGTAACTTTCAAGGAGGCCAGGGCGATAGAGGGAACGGAGGCGCAGGCAGGGGTGCAGCACAGCTGGCCCGGGAAGTTGCCCGGATTGATGATCGGGCTCATTGCTATGCATTTCCAGGGAGAACTGAGGCGGAAGCATCAGATGCGATGATCATAGGTACCATTCTTGTCTGTGATAAAATGGCTTCGATGTTATTTGACCCAGGTTCTACATATTCTTATGTATCTGTGAGTTTTGTGTTGGGTCTGAAATTGACTTGTGATATCCTTGATTCCCCTATCCATGTTTCTACCTCGGTTGGAGAGTCTGTGATTGTGACTCATATTTATCGTGACTGTTCTGTTGTGTTTGTGGGGTTGCATACTTGGGTAGACTTGGTAATCCTGGATATGGCTGATTTTGATATTATCTTGGGTATGACCTGGTTGTCCCCTTATCATGCTGTGTTGAACTGTAACACCAAGACTGTGGCTCTAGAGATTCTGGGTAAGGATAGACTAGAGTGGGAAGGTGTGTACAGGCCTAAGCCAGTTAAGGTCATATCGTTCGTTCGGGCTAAGAAGCTAGTGGGGAGAGGGTGTCTAGCCTTCTTGGTCATCTCCAGGATGATAGTGTGGAGTCCCCATCTATTGAGTCAGTTTCAGTGGTTTCTGAGTTTCTAGAGGTGTTTCCAGCGGATTTTCCTAGTATGTCTCCGGACAGGGATATAGACTTCTGTATTGATCTGGAGCCAGGCACTCGTCCCATTTCCATTCCTCCGTATCGTATGGCTCCGACAGAGTTAAGGAAACTTAAGACTCAACTGCAGGAACTCCTAGATAAGGGATTTATCCATCCCAGTGTGTCACCTTGGGGTGCTCCTATTTTGTTTGTAAAAAAAAAATTGGTAGTATGCGGATGTGCATAGATTATAGGCAGTTGAACAAGGTGACCATCCAGAATAAGCACCCTCTACCCCGCATTGATGATTTATTTGACCAGCTTCAGGGTGCATCGGTGTTTTCGAAAATCGACTTGAGGTCGGGGTACCATCAATTGAGGATTAGGCCTGAGAACATTCCTAAGACTGCTTTTCAGACTCGGTATGGGCATTACGAGTTCCTAGTAATGTTGTTTGGTTTGACCAATGCACTGGCAGCATTCATGAGTTTGATGAATGGGGTATTTAAGTCGTATTTGGATTCCTTCGTGATTGAGTTTATCAATGATATTTTGATCTACTCCAAGAGTAGGGAGGAGCATGCTAATCATCTTCGTATTGTTTGGAAATCTTGAGACGCCAGAAGCTTTATGTGAAGTTCACTAAGTGTGAGTTTTGGTTGACTTCAGTTGCGTTCTTGGGGCATGTAGTGTCAGAACAGAGGGGATGGTGGATCCCCAGAAGATTGAGGCAGTCAAGAGTTGGGGCCGGCCTAGCTCTGTGTCAGAGGTGAGGAGTTTTATTGGACTCGCAGGGTACTACCAGAGGTTTGTTAAGGATTTGTGTTCCTCGGGTTGATGATATAATTCAGAAAATCTTGGCAGAAGCTCATGGTTCGCGATACTCAATTCATCCGGGTGTGACTAAAATGTACAGGAACTTGAGGCAGCGTTACTGGTGGCCCGGGATGAAAAGGGACATAGTCGACTTTGTGTCCAAATGTCAGAACTGTCAGCATGTAAAGTATGAACATCAGAGACCTGCAAGACTACTTCAGAGAATGCCAATTCCAGAGTGGAAGTGGGAAAGGATAGCCATGGACTTTGTGGTGGGTCTTCCCAGGACATTGGGGAAGTATGACTCAATTTGGGTCATTGTTAACAGGCTGACCAAGTCCTCTCACTTCAATCCGGTCAGGGTAGATTACAATTTGCAGCAATTGGCTAAGATCTACGTGAAAGAGATTGTGAGATCGCATGGGGTGCCACTATCCATCATTTCAGACAGGGGTATGCAGTTCACCTCTAAATTTTGGGGCAAGCTACAGGAAGAGTTAGGTACACAACTTTTAGCACAGCCTTCCATCCTCAGACTGATGGTCAGTCGGAGAGGACGATCCAGGTATTGGAGGACATGCTGAGATCATGTGTGATGGACTTCGAGGGCCATTGGGATCAGTTCCTACCATTGTGCGAATTCTCATACAATAATAGCTACCACTCCAGTATTGACATGGCACCATTCGAGGTGTTGTATGAGAGGAGATGCAGATCACCGATTGGGTGATTTGAGGAAGGCGATGTAAAGCCTTTGGGAGTGGAATTGGTAAAGGAAGCGCACGAAAAGGCATTCAGGCCAAATTGTTGGCTGCCCAAAGCAGGCAGAAGAAGTATGCAGTTCTCAAGGTTCGGGACATGAAATTTCAGGTTGTTGAACAGGTATTGTTGATAGTGTCACCAATGAAGGGAGTTATGCGGTTTGGTAAGAAGGGCAAGCTTAGCCCTCGGTTCATCAGTCCGTTTGAGGTTCTTGAGATTGTGGGGCCAGTGGCTTACAAGTTAACACTACCGCCCACTTTGTCGGGAGTCCATCTGGTATTCCATGTATCCATGCTTAAGAGATACTATGGGGATGGGGACTACATCATCAAGTGGGATGAGGTGCTTTTCGATAAGGATTTTCGTTATGAAGAGGAACCAGTCTTGATTCTTGCTCGGGATGTCCGGAGGTTGAGGACAAAGGTGATTGATATGGTAAAAGTTCAGTGGAAGCATCATCCAGTTGAGGAAGCCACTTGGGAAACCGAGAAGTACGTGCGGGACAAGTACCCTCATTTGTTTGAGGATTCAGGTACTACACTTTCTTTCCTTTATTTTCGTAATTTTGAGTTTGATTGTTCGGGGATGAACGATGGGTAAATTAGTATCTATTATAACGACCGGGTCTATCATTAAGGGTAGTCCAATTATGCCAAGTTTTAGAGTTAGAAAACTCCGGGTTTGGGAGTTTGAAATTCTGGGCTAGGCTAGTCTCGGCCAGTTTTGGAGCGAGGTGGAGTCTAGAAAAATCCGGGTAAAGATTGGGTTAGGTGTCTTATTTTGAACTATTTTTCCACGTAGCCAAGACATAAAGGAGTCTGGGGGACTTTTCGGAATCGAATTCGGGTAAGTAGAACTCCCAGAATTGCGATTGATGTGAAGGGGTTATTTTGGATCATCGGGAGAAGCAAGTGTGTTGTAAAATGGGCAAATTTTAGAGATTTCTGGACATTCTATCCGTGACAAGAGCAACGGCTCTTCCGTAGCGACCTCCGCTATAGCGGTGGAAAAGATCGCTATAGCGGAAGTCAAGGCGGTCAACGCCGTTCGGAACCGCTATAGCGGAGCGGGGATCGCTATAGCGGGTTCGACTAGAATTAATGCAAAAATAATCCCCAAAACGTTCAATTTTCACAATTTCATAATGGGAGAAGGGCAAGGAGATTCCAGGCAATTTTCCTCCATTTTTCATTATTTTTCTTCCCTAAGGTAAGGTTTCTACTCCCCAAACTTCGTACTACTTTTCCTACGCGGTAGAATTGCTAGGAGGGAACTTGGGGAAAGGTTGAAATAACCTAGGGATGGTAGAATCCGGGGAAGAAGAGGGATTCTAGGCATGAAAGTTCTTGGGTATTGTTAAAAACAAGGTTTATTGATCGCATGTTGTTAAATTCTCTATTTTTATCCTTGAAAATGATAGGATTAGGGGAATTAATGGCGAAAAACCCGGGAAAATGGTAGAATGATCATGGTTGATCTGGGATTTGGGATTTGGTGTAATCCGGGTCATACGCAGGCCTTGTTTGTTAATTCAAGTACTTGTATGTTGTTTTAGACCAAGAACGAGAAAGAAATCCGGAACACGAGAAAGCTCAGGTTGAGTAGAGATTGGATCATTTTGAGGTAGGTGATGGCTTACGATTCCTGTGAATGTTGTATATTTGTGTACTCTTATCTAAGTGTTTGTATGAATTACATTGCTTAGAGGAATTGTTTAGAATGTCTAAGGGTCCTGTTTTACAGTCTGTGGATTGAACGGTGTGTTGCTGGTTGGTTTTACAAGTTATTTGTTCATTATTTGACTGTGGATTAATTGACATTCGATTGGCTCGGGTACCACACCTGGTATGGGAATACTAACGGTTGGCTCGGGTACCACTCCTGGTACGGGTATAACAAATGGTTGGCTCGGGTACCACGTCTGGTACGGGATACTAACAGTTGGCTCGGGTACCACGCCTGGTACGAGTTTATTTTACTGCATCATTGCATTGATATTATTGTATTGCATTGACTTTTATTGGTTTCGTGAGTAGACCGAGCTGTTTTATTGAAATGTGATATTTATTGGTGGTCCTTGAGTGACCGGGTCCTGTTATATCTACTGAGTTGACCTTGGATTAGGCCGGGTTGTCTATTTAACACTTAGGTGTTGTTTAGAGGGGATCCCAGGGTGGATCCGGGTTAGACGAAAAGGGATGGTTTATTGGTTATATGATTGTTGCTTACAGTTAGAAAGGGTGGATTTCATGCGGGAACAAGCTAGGTAGAGACTTGTAGTCTAGGGGTGCTTGTTGACTTATTGCATGTCTTCCGTACTTATACTTGATTTGTTGTACTGATTATACACTGTTTTTATTTGGAACTTGCTGATGATCCTACCAGTACACAGTGGTGGTGTACTGATACTGCACTTGATTTTCTTTTTGTGAGTACAGGCAATCTTCCAGTTGTTGAGACGCGACCTTATTTGTAGTACCGGCGTTTCCAGACTTCAAGGGTGTGCTGCTTCGATCGAGTTGCCTTGAATCTATCATCAGAGTTGTTGCACACTTGTTTCGGGCTTAAACTATTTCCTTATTTTGGGGTTGCATCCCCGTATTCTAGACATTGGTAGATTATTTGGTACTGCGACTTTCAGATTTTAGGGGGTAATTTCCGCAAGTTTATATTAATGAAGTGATTTTGTTATTATTGTTTTGCTAGTTTAATTTCCGCACTTTGGTTTTAAGCTGTTAGAATGGTTAAGTTCAGGAAGTGATGGTTCGCTCACCCGAGGAGTTGGGTGAGTGCCACTCACGGCAATCTGGGTCGTGACAATAACGTGCAAAGCACGTTCGTAGAGACTAGTCTGTATCTTCTATATATACTTAAAAAGAGAAAAGTTTACCTAGGATTTTGCCAAGTGTTTGATTAGGTTATTGCCATGTATACAATATTAGGACAAATTAGTTAAATTAGGTAATAGTTAGTTAGTAGTTATTGTTTTTGAATTTGAATTTAAAAATAATTAAATATTTATATCATTATAAGAAAATATTTATTTTAAATCTTCTATAATTGCATGAAATGATCCACGACCAATCTTTTTAATAGACATTTGTTCTATTTTTTAACAAAAAATCAGTTTTACTAAAAATAAATCTATATCTGTATATACTTAAAAAGAGAAAAGTTTACCTAGAATTTTGCCAAGTTTTTTATTAGGATATTGCCATGTGTACAATATTAGGACAAATTAGTTAAATTAGGTAATAGTTAGTTAGTAGTTATTATTTTTGAATTTGAATTTAAAAATAATTAAATATTTATATCCTTATAAGAAAATATTTATTTTAAATCTTCTATAATTGCATGAAATGATCCACGACCAATCTATTTAATAGACATTTGTTCTATTTTTTAACAAAAATTCAGTTTTACTAAAAATAAATAAATTTAAAAATTGATTAACAATAAAGTAATAAAATACAAAAAAAAAAATTGTGGATCCTTTAAAGAATAGAAACTTTAAGAAGTTCCAATATATAACCAAAAACAACCCGTAAATTTAAATAAATATATATAAATAAAAATAATTCTGTATCAAATTATTAAAAATAAAATGTAAATTCAAAAACACTTACCAGTCTCATGTTTAATGTTTTTTATACTTTTAAAATCACTTTTAAATTATTAAAAATAAACCTTACATTCAAAAACATTTTATACCCTTTTTATATATAAAAAACTTTACAAAACATAAATTCATATATACTAATTAATTAGTTAGTATTTTCTTAATTTTTTTACAGTTTTTAAATAAATTAAAATAATGTAGTTACTTCATGTTTTTAAGAAAATCTTTAACTTTAAAATTCTACATCATAATTAAAATATATAAAAAAATTAAATTTTGAAAAAATACAGTTTTTAAACTTAAAAAAATTGAATTTAAAGTTGTTATAACTTCTCAACTTTATATAACTTTTTATCATTATCCACATCCTAAATATTTAAGAATTGAAATTTGAAATAAAATATTATGTTAAAAGACATGAAATATTATAAATATTTTTTTATCATTATATTGATATTTCAAAAAAAATTAGAAACAAAAAAATACAAAAACAAAAAAGACAAAATAGATAAATATTAAAATAAAACTACCCCTACCTTTCCCTTATCCCCACTCTACCCGTCCCTTATCCCCACTAACTTTTAGAAAAACACATGCACGGTTATATTGTTAAATATATAGAATTAGTTTTACATTTTGAATCCATTACAAATTAATTTAAGAAATAAATATTATTCATAGTTATTTTCATTGTAATCTGATGTGCTATATGATTTGAACCTTCAATACTTTTCTATATGATATTTATAAAAAAAATTGATATAAACTTTTTTCAAATATCCACTAAGAAATAAATTGTTTTAGAAATCGACATATTACATACAAGTTTTTTTTTTCAATCACTTCGTACTTTAATAGGATAATGCTTCAAAACAAGTAAAGTACTATATATGAGTTAATTAAAAAAAATTCATATAACATGTCATATTTTAAAATAAAATATAATTTAAATGATGTTATTTTATAAAAATAAAAAAATTAAATTTTTTTACAAAATAATAATTAAAAAGTGAAAAATAATGAAAACAAGTATTGAACTATTTTTTAAATTTCAATTACAACTTCAAGTTATGTTGGATATTTTTATAGCCAAACATAAATTTTAAAATAAAGTGAATTAATTTTTTGAAATAAAATGAATAATGTCCATGGCCAACAGCTCCTAAATTTTAAAATATATATTTTTATAGTTCTAAATTGAAACTATAAAAGGATAAAGTTTATTTGTAAGGATAAAATTTATTGAAATAAGTTTTTAGATAAAGATAATGTTTGCTAAAATTAGTTAGTTGATTTTTTTTTTGAATTTTTGAATTTGAATGGGGAGTTACAGTTTTTTTTAATTAAAAATTTCCAATAATAAATTTTTAAAAAGTTACTTCCGGTTACATACAACTTCTCCTAAATTTATATCAACATGTTCACAAAATTAACCAAATTCCTCCTTTTAAGTAATCAAAACGCTCTCTTTCTTTAAATTACAAATACAAATTACAAATTGTAGAAAAAAGTAAAAAAAATCTCTCTCCATGTTTCTCTCCTAAAACTTTTCTCTGCTTATTCTTTTTTTTTCTACTTTTATTCACTTAATTTTTAATGGCTCTTTTCACTGAATTTGTTATTGGCGATAACAAAGGATGGATCGTCTTTACAGTAAAAAATTATATTTAGATTATGGCTAATACATATTTTTCTTTGTATGCAGGAGATATTTAATAATACATATAGAAAGAAAGAAGAAATTAATAGCATTATACACTGCATTAGGTACATTTTTTTTTTATTTTAAAATTATAGATTTTGTTGAAGTTACTTTTTCCTAAATGAAGAGTGCGATTATGGTGATTATTTTATTTTCTACTTATGGTGTTTATGTAATGGTATATATCATTGTATGTATAGAATTTTGATATTTTATTTTTTTTATTACAAATTTCTTATATAGTTAAATGAAATTTGCAGGATTCTATGAAATTGAATTTTTGATGTGAAATAAATAATGATTGTGTGATGTTTTAGCATGTTGAAAATGTGTGAAATTGACTCCTTAACGTCCAGTTTGTCCTCTGTTCTTCAATAGGCAATCGATCACATGAACTATGAATTAAGGTGGTATTCTTTCAAAGACATAAGTTAAGTCTATTTTTTCTTTATTGTAAGTTAAGTCTTTTGATTTTCTCTTTGATATTTATGTGGTGGAAGCTATTAAATTCTTTGTTCTAATTTTTTCTTTTAATTTTGTTGAATATGCTTAAATAAGAAACATAAATTATGATTTATTTAGCAACTCTGTATAGCCTAAAGTTATCATGAAAAGATATAATAGATTTATCTGTTTGTCCAAGAATGACATTCATTTTATTCCTTAAGTTTATATATCTTTTCTTACATGCTTGCTTGAAAATTTGGGGAAGCATTTAAAATTTTAAATAAATTAATTAATTGATAATGTATTTAATTAATATATGCAGGGTTATAATAACTATTATCAGCTATATATATTGTAACTTAAGCTAATACAACTACTGAAAATTGATTTCATAATAGAATACAAGGTAAATCATATTATTTTTTGTTTATAATAATATTTTGAATTTTTTTCTCTTTTATTTAGTATATTTGTTTATGCATTATGAAGGACGAAATCGAAGCAAGTAAAAGGAGACCAACAACTTCAAAATTAATTAATGGTCAACATGTAGTTCACTAGGGAGGTTCGTAAAAATTAACCCTTAATCTTTTTTTCATAAGTATACCGTACATCCTAAGCAAAAAGAAATATTGAACTCCTTTTTAATATGTATGGATAGCTAAGGTAGGTCATTTATAGTTTTGCATGGAATATGAAAATTTTATTTTGATTTTTAATTTTTACTTAAAAAATGACCATTTAATTACATCAAATCAAATAAGCTTAGTTTTGGTTCAATTTTTTAGATCAATCTATTTGGCTATTTGAAACTTTCACTTTAACCCTTTAAGTTGGGCTTCTTCATCTTCGGAGAAAATGTACCTCTAACTAAAAGAGCTTTTTATAGTTTGAAAGAAAGAAAATCATAATTTAGTGTTAATATGACATTATTTCGAAAGATAAATATCTTTGAAATAACGCATAGAATGTATTATATGAAGTGTGACATGGACTGTTTACTTTAGATTAATTTTGCTTTATTTATTATTTTGTAAAATTCTATCACAAGATTCAAAATAATAGTTATTAATTTGATAAAATTATCATACTGATTTTGTCTAATATTTTTATTTCTTTTTATTTACTTTTTTGTATTAATTTATCACAGTACTCAAAATGATAATTATGAATTTATTAAATTGTCTATCAATTTTGCGTATTATTTAACAAGTTTTTTAATACTAATAAAAGGAGCTTATGAAGAAACTAACTCTTACACAACCTTCAATTCATTATGTGATTATTTTATGAGCGTTACAAACTTCAACAAATGTCGATTAATTTGTGTGCATGAAAATAACTACAAATATATATATATATATATATATATATATATATATATAGAGAGAGAGAGAGAGAGAGAGAGTCAAATAACTTTTAGCGTGACTAATTTATTTTTGATAATTTATCTTCTAATTTGTAGAAGTTTAAATTATTGAAGAATTAGTTAAGTGCTTATAAGTGAGTTTCTTATTTCATCTTTAGAACTAAATGTATTACGATAGAAAGCAGAAGAAATTTTTATGTACCATGTATAAAGTTTATTAATTTTTTTAATTATTATTTGCTGAAAAAAGTTTTAAAACTATATTAATCATAAAATGAAATTTTCAAGGAAAGAGAAGTCGTAAAGTATCTATATCAGTAAATGATTGTATTTTCTGTTATCAATAAGTAATCATAAAGTGATATATAATTACGCCAAAGATAAGTAATAAACACGAAAAATTAATATCAATAAATACGATTTTGTTTGTTGTATTGATCTTCTATAATTAAGTCAATACCAAAAAAAAAATTCGTTTATGAAAAGTATACGGTCGAATTAATCATGATGGACTTTGCATGTATATGTTTGATTTATAACAATTTGTTTATTGATTTTGTTATTAATCACAAATAAAATTTTACCTTAGTAATAATTAAATAGGTCATCTAAGCTAATAGAAGTAACGTTTTAATCTATATCTATATATATACTTAAAAAGAGAAAAGTTTACCTAGAATTTTGCCATGTGTTTGATTAGGATGTTGTCATGTGTATAATATTAGGACAAATTAGTTAAATTAGGTAATAGTCAGTTAGTAGTTATTGTTTTTGAATTTGAATTTAAAAATAATTAAATATTTATAAGAAAATATTTATTTTAAATCTTCTATAATTGCATGAAATGATCCACGATCAATATTTTTAATAGACATTTATTCTATTTTTTAACAGAAAAATAAGTTTTACTAAAAATAAATAAATTTAAAAAATTAATTAACAATAAAGTAATAAAATACAAAAAAAATATTGTGGTTCCTTTAAAGAATAGAAACTTTAAGAAGTTCCACTATATAACCCAAACTAACTCATAAATTTAAATAAATATAGATAAATAAAAATAATTCTGTATCAAATTATTAAAAATAAATTGTAAATTCAAAAACACTTACAAGTCTCATGTTTAATGTTTTTTATACTTTTAAAATCACTTTTAAATTATTAAAATAAACTGTACATTCAAAAACATTTTGTACCCTTTTATATATAAAAAACTTTACAAAACATAAATTCATATATACTAATTAATTAGTTAGTATTTTCTTAATTGTTTTACAGCTTTTAAATAAATTAAAATAATGTAGTTACTTCATGTTTTAAGAAAATCTTTAACTTTAAAATTCTACATCATAATTAAAATATATAAAAAAATTAAATTTTGAAAAAATACAGTTTTTAAACTTAAAAAATTTAAATTTAAAGTTGTTATAACTTCTCAACTTTATATAACTTTTTATCATTATCCACATCCTAAATATTTAAGAATTGAAATTTGAAATAAAATATTATGTTAAAAGACATGAAATATTATAAATATTTTTTTATCATTATATTGATATTTCAAAAAAAATTAGAAACAAAAAAATACAAAAACAAAAAAGACAAAATAGATAAATATTAAAATAAAACTACCCCTACCCTTCCCTTATCCCCACTCTACCCGTCCCTTATCCCCACTAACTTTTAGAAAAACACATGCACGGTTATATTGTTAAATATATAGAATTAGTTTTACATTATGAATCCATTACAAATTAATTTAAGAAATAAATATTATTTATAGTTATTTTCATTGTAATCTGATGTGCTATATGATTTGAACCTTCAATACTTTTCTATATGATATTTATAAAAAAAATTGATATAAACTTTTTTCAAATATAAGAAATAAATTGTTTTAGAAATCGACATATTACATACAAGTTTTTTTTTTCAATCACTTTGTACTTTAATAGGATAATGCTTCAAAACAAGTAAAGTACTATATATGAGTTAATTAAAAAAAATAATATAACATGTTATATTTTAAAATAAAATATAATTTAAATGGGGTTATTTTATAAAAATAAAAAATTTAAAATTTTTTAAAAAATAATTAATAAAAAGTAAACATAATGAAAACAAGTATTGGACTGTTTTTTAAATTTTAAATACAACTTCAAGTTATGTTGAATATTTTTATAGCCAAACATAAATTTTAAAATAAAGTGAATTAATTTTTTGAAATAAAATGAATAATATCCATGGACAACAGCTCCTAAATTTTAAAATATTTTTTAATAGTTCTAAATTGAAACTATAAAAGGATAAAGTTTATTTGTAAGGATAAAATTTATTAAAATAAATTTTTAGATAAAGATAATGTTTGCTAAAATTAGTTAGTTGAATTCTTTTTTGAATTTTTGAATTTGAATGGGGAGTTACAGTTTTTTTTTTTATTAAAATTTTTCAATAGTAAATTTTTTAAAAACAGTTACCTCCGGTTACATACAACTTCTCCTAAATTTATATCAATATGTCCACACAATTCTCCGCACAATTAATCAAATCCCTCCTTTTAAGTAATCAAAACGCTCTCTTTCTTCAAATTACAAATACAAATTACAAATTGCAGAAAAAAACAAAAAAAACTCTCTCCATGGTTCTCTCCTAAAAAATTTCTCTGCTTATTCTTTTTTTTTCTACTTTTATTCACTTAATTTTTGATGAATTTTTTCGCTGAATTTGTTATTGACTGTAACAAAGGATGGATCGTTCTTATAGTAAAAAATTATATTTAGATTATGGCTTACATATTTTTCTTTGTATGCAGGAGATATTTAATCATACATATAAAAAAGAAAGAAGTAATTAATAGCATTATACTATGTATTAGGTATATTTTTTTTACCTTAAAATTATAGATTTTGTAGAAATTACTTTTTCCTAAATGAAGAATACGATTATGGTGACTATTTTATTTTTTACTTATGGTGTTTATGTAATGGTATATATCATTGTATGTATAGAATTTTGGTATTTCTTTTTTATTACAATGTTTTTATATATTTAAATGAAATTTGCATATGAAATTGAATTTTTGATGTGAAGTAAATAATGATTGTGTGATGTTTTAGCATGTTAAAAATGTGTGGAGTTGACTCCTTAATGTCCAATTTGTTCTCTGTTCTTCAATAGGCAATCGATCACATGAACTATGAATTGAGATGGTATTCTTTCAAAGACATAAGTTAAGTCTATTTTTTCTTTATTGTAAGTTAAGTCTTTTGATTTTGTCTTTGATATTTATGTGGTTGGAAGCTATTAAATTCTTTGTTCTAATTTTTTCTTTTAATTTTGATGAATATGCTTAAGTAAGAAACATAAATTATGATTTAGTTACCATCTCTGTATAGCCTAAAATTGTCATGAAAAGATATAATAGATTTATCTGTTTGTCCAAGAATGACATCCATATTATTCTTTAAGTTTATATATCTTTTCTTACATACTTGCTTGAAAATTTGGGGGAGCGTTTAAAATTTTAAATAAATTAATTAATAGATAATGTATTTAATTAATATATGCAGGGTTATAATAACTATTATCAGCCATATATATTGTAACTTAAGCTAAATCAACTATTGAAAGTTGATTTCATGATAGAATACAAGGTAAATCATATATTTTCTTGTTTATAATAATTTTTTGTATTTTTTTCTCTTTTGTTTAGTATATTTGTGTATGCATTATGAAGGACTAAATCGAAGCAAGTAAAAGGAGACCAACAACTTCAAAATTAATCAATAGTCAACATGTAGTTCACTAGAGAGGTTCGTAAAAATTAATTCTTAATCTTTTTTTCGTAAATATACCGTACATCCTAAGCAAAAAGAAATATTGAACTCCTTTTTAATATGTATGGGTAGCTAAGGTAGATCATTTATAATTTTTTTATGGAATATGAAATTTTATTTTGATTTTCAATTTTAACTTAAAAAATGACTATTTAATTACATCAAATCAAATAAACTTAGTTTTGGTTCAACTTTTTAGATCAATCTATTTGGCTATTTAAAACTTTCAGTTTAACCCTTTAAGTTGAAATTTTTCATCTTCGGAGAAAATGTACTTCTAACTAAAAGAGCTTTTTATATTTTGGAAAAAAGAAAATCATAATTTAGTGTTAATATGACATTATTTCGAAAGATAAATATCTTTTGAAATAACACATAGAATGTATTATATAAAGTGTGTCATGGACGGTTTACTCTAGGTTAATTTTGCTTTATTTATTATTTTATAAAATTCTATCACAAGATTCAAAATAATAGTTATTAATTTGATAAAATTATCATACTAATTTTTTCTAATATTTTTATTTCTCTTTATTTATTTTTTTTGTATTAATTTGTCACAGTACTCAAAATGATAATTATAAATTTATTAAAATTGTCTATCAATTTTGCGTATTATTTAACAAGTTTTTCAATACGAACAAAAGAAGCTTATGAAGAAACTAACTCTTACACAACCTTCAATTCATTATGTGTTTATTTTATGAGTGTTACAAACTTCAACAAATGCCGATTAATTTGTGTGCATGAAAATAACTACAAAAGAATGTATATATATATATATATATATATATATATATTATATATATATATATATATATAGATATATATATAGAGAGAGAGAGAGGAGAGAGAGAGAGAGAGAGAGAGAGAGAGAGAGAGAGAGAGAGAGAGAGAGAGTCAAATAACTTTTAGCGTGACTAATTTATTTTTGATAATTTATCTTCTAAATTGTAGAAGTTAAAATATTTAAGAATTAGTTAAGTGCTTATAAGTGAGTTTCTTACTTCATATTTAGAAATAAATTATTACGATTGAAAGCAGATGAAATTTGTATATACAATGTATCAAGTTTACTAATTTTTTCAATTATTATTTACTGAAAAAAGTTTTAAAACTATAATAATCATAAAATTAAATTTTCAAGGAAAGAGAAGTCGTAAAGTATCTATATCAGTAAATGATTGTATTTTCTATTATCAATAAATAATCATAAAGTGATATATAATTATGCTAAAGATAAGTTATAAACACGAAAAATTCATATCAATAAATACGATTTTGTTTGTTGTATTGATCTTCTATAATTAAGTCAATACCAAAAAAAAATTTCGTTTATGAAAAGTATACGGTCGAATTAATCATGATGGACTTTGCATGTATATGTTTGATTTATAACAATTTGTTTATTGATTTTGTTATTAATCACAAATAAAATTTTACCTTAGTAATAATTAAATAGGTCATCTAAGCTAATAGAATTAACGTTTTAATGGTAGAACAAAGGAAACCTTATACTAATAATAGCAATATAATATGATCAAAGAAAATTTTAATATCACTCGCGCATCGCGCGGGCACGTACACTAGTATAATTTAAAAAAATGAAAGTTTGCCTAGGATCTTGCTAAGTATTTGTCTAGGATGTTAACACGTGTATAATTTTAGGATAAATTAGTTAAGTTAAGTAATAGTTAGTTATTATTTGCTTCTAATTTTTAAAGCTTTTTTAAAATAAATAAATTGTGCAGTTACTTAATTATTATTATTTCACTTTTTAAAATATTTAAATTCTACAACACAATTAAAATACCAAAACAATAGAAACTTTCAAACAAAACCATTTATTTTAAAAAATAATTGATTTTACATGTGGCTAATGTTTGGGTCATTTTGGACTCTTATTTTTATCCTATTTAATTATTTTAAATATATATTATTATTTTAAAAGTACATAATTTAGTTTCCACTTAAATTTTCTCTCAAATTGCGTTAACCTATTTTAAATATGGCTAATGTTTACGATTTTTTAGTACTTTTTTTTTAACAAAAAGAAATTGGAAATTGCATTTGACTCTATAACATATTTATGTGGTTTTGAATTTAAATTTGATAAATTGTGGACTCTCTAAATAATACACGTTTTTAGACTTACAAAAACAGAATTAATATCAGTTACGCATGTTCTATATTTATCCCTAGAAAACACCTTCCTTTTAGCAACTAAAATACAAGTTTTGTTCATTCTATTGGTCATTTTTTACTCCCTGTAGCTATAGGTCGAGCTTCCTTTTCAGCCCTCTCACCCATCAGTTTGAGTCAAGTAGAATCAGACTTACTCAATTAGACCAAGAGCAACTTAGGCGGTACATGTCATTGAAGGAACTTTTCTTCTTTTACTTTTTAGATACATCGGTTTGAATGTCGTAGATATATTTAATTTTAATTGAAAGGGAATGAATAAATATTCAAAATTTATATTGAAGAAACAAAATAGAATAATATTTTATTTGCATTTGTTCCTGGGATAGTCGTATTCACCAAATTTAAAAAATTTGACATACATTTAGACCCAGTGGAGAATTTATAGGTTAATTTTGGATACGTGAATCCATGGTAATTCATAAAATTAGATTTTATATGTATATATTTTTTTAAAATTTGCATAATATTATCTATTGGCACCTATGCTACAAAAAGAGTTAAATGATACACTTGGTTCAAAGTTTAGTTCTATACCTGGAGGATGAGGGATCAATTCTTACTTAGTACAATTTTTTTCTTTTTCTAATAGTACACTCATATTCTAAAAATCTTAGAATCGTTTCTGTTTAGACCCTCCCATTAACAATATTGTCCTCTGTTAACAAATATCAGTTTCACATTATGTAAAGTGGATAGATATTATGATATATCTGCATGGACTTCAATATACGTCTTCCTAAGTGAAGTACTACATCTATATCTTATATATAATTAGCAAGAAAGTCTTGCCTAAAAATTTACAATCGTAGGTTAACACCAAACAATATGTCCATATTAAAAATTAAAAATATAATAAAAGAAACTTATTATTCAGATTAAGCCAAATTTAAAAAAGAATTTTATTATTTTATATTTTAATCTCTTTGAATTTTTATTTTATTTGTGTCAAAATTAAAGATTATAAATATTTTTTTGAAACATAAAACCTATTGTTATTCAAACTTTTATTTATGTGAGAATTTGTAAATATTATTGTACATAATCTGCACAAATTTTTTCTTTGTAATATAAAATTTTTAAAAAAGTAATTATGAATTTTAAATTTAGTGTGGTAAAAATTTTAAAAACTTATGTTTGGATAATTTCTCATTTCTCATTCCCCATTTCTCTCCTTTCTAGCAACTATTCCTTTTTTTTTATAGCAAAGTTGATTTTGTCTACACAGAAATTCATATATACTAAAGTCCAAATAATAGGAACTTTAAAAATTTCTACACTTTTTATTTATAAAAAGGTTTAAAAACAAAAATTCATATATATTAGAATTCTCAAAAAATAAAAACTTTAAAAGCGTTTATAATTTCTACACTTTAAAAAGGCATTGTGGTTTATCACTTCTCTTTTTTTTCATTATCTTTTAATAATAATAATAATAATAATAATAATAATAATAATTTGAATGAAAGATTAAAAAGTTGAACTTGAATTCAAAATTAAAATAGTAGTTTTCAACTCTATACAGATTCTTCAAATACAATTTTAAAACTTTAAAAATTAAAAAAATTGAATTTAAAGTAGTTATGATTTCTCAACTTTATCCTTATTAATTCAAAAGTAAATATTTTTCTAATTTTTATCATTATTCACCTTTTAAATATTTGAGGGTTGAAATTTGAAGTAAAATATTTCATTAAAATACATGGAATATTGTATTGTAATATATCTATATTTATATTTTATCTATATTTATCTATATTTATCTATATATACTTAAAAAGAGAAAAATCTAACCTAGGATCTTGCCAAGTAACAGCTAGGATGATGACACATGTAAAATATTAGGATAAATTAGTTAAGTTAGATAATAATTAGTTAATAATTTTAAATTTGAGTTTAAATATATTTAAATATTAAATATTTATATTTAATTCCACATGAGGTTTTTTTCCTGTAAGTGGATTGTTGCGTTAATAAAATGTAGTAACTAACAAAATCCCTAAACTCCCATTTCCATTTGAATAGGAAAATAAATTTTTGAACTCAGTTTCCTTATATATTTTTTCGAATTTTAAAATTAAAATTTTAAGAAAATTGGCTTAATTTTAAAATTTTAAAAGTTTAATTTTATATATATATATATATATATATATATATATGAATCTGGTTTTTAAAAAAAGCTGTAAAAATTATATATATATATATATATATATATATTATATACCCCTACTTATACTACTCATGAAAAAATTTCCTAACACACTTAACTTCCCACGTTCCATTTGCCCCACGAACTCCTGACCAAGTAGGATTTTTTTTAACGCTAAATGAATTACAATTTTAAAAATTATGAAAAAGAAAAATATGTAAAATAATATATATTTTTCAGAGATATGTCCCATTAGTTTCTAAACTTAAAAATAAATTTTAATTAAACTTTTAAATTCAAATTGGTTGCAACTTCTAAGCAGTTGCAACTTCTCAGTATTTTATTTGCAATTATTTATCATTTGAATTATTACTCAGTTCACCTTTATAAAAAAATAAAAAATCCTAGCATTCACATTAACTTCCCCCGTCCCATTTTCCCCACGAAATCCTAAGCCAATTAGGAATTTGTTTTTATTCTAAACGAATTACAATTTTTTAAATATTATGAAAAACAAAAATATGTAAAATAATATATTTTTCTTAGAGATATGTCCCATTATTTTTTAACTTAAAAATAAATTTTATTTAAATTTTTTAATTCAAATAGGTTACGACTTTTAAACGGTTACAACTTCTCAGCATTTTATTCTGAATAGTTTGTCATTTGAATTCCATGTTCATCTTTTTCTCTCTATTGACAATAACAATCACTTTTCCACAAAAGGGTTGGTTCTTTACTCCTTCAATTCAGTATTCTATTTTCTTTTTTTTTATTTTGATGTTTATTTTTTTTATCATTAGTTAAAAATTCATATTTTATCAATTGAGTTTTTTTTGTTTCTATTTTTCTGATAAATTTTACTGATTTTTTTTTGGAATCTTTTAAAAGCACGGAATTACAAGTCACTTTCTAGAGCTGATATTTTGATCAGTTATCAATTATAAGTATATTTTGTTCTACTTTTTGATAATTTTTTGTTGAAAATTTTCTTGATGGGTTGTTCTAGAAGCAGCAGAATTATACCCTCGATCAACATGACACCAAATACCCCGAAGATGAGGGATATGAAGACGAATAATCTAAAGGAATGAAGATCTTGTGACATGACCGACAAATGCTTATACGGCCTCGTCGCCGGTGGTGGTTAGTTTCGCAGATGGATTGTTCGTTTGTGAAAACATGCTTGATATAATTTCTACTCCAATTATAATTTTGTAAGTCACTTTCTAGAATGCTGAGAATTTGTAACCTTCCCAGTATACAAATAAAGATATTAGAAACAAGAAATATTTTATCATAAAATCTAGCAATTTTAGGATTATTTAATTTGATTAAAAAAAAAAAAAAAAAAAAACAAACTTGGCGGAATTGCAGAATTGAGAGATTATTGCTAAGAGAGAGAGAGAAGGATGAGTAAGGGATGATTTTATTTATGAGAGAAGTCCCTCTATATATACAAGTCTAAGGTAACCTTTCGTCCTTAGAAAAGACGTTTGGCCTTTACTATTTACATTATTGGCCTTTACTATTTGGCCGATATTTACTATTTACATTATTGGCCTTTACTATTTACATTATTGGCCTTTACTATTTGGCCGACATTTACTATTTACATTATTGGCCTTTACTATTTGGCCGACACTCACTATTTACTACTTTACATAATGGCCGTTACTTTTACATATGGCCGACATACTTTACATAATAATTATTTCTTTGTCTTCTAGTTATTCCAGCTGCACTTCTGGAATGTAGTTGTCTTCTCCGTCACATTTCTTACATAGATGATCTGGGTATTTTTTTCCTACTAATTTACAGTATCTAGTCATCATATTTTGTGAAATAAAATTTTTTCTGATAGCCCTTGTGGTAGGTGACTGCTCTGGTCTCAACAGGCTTAGTATCCATTGGCGTAGTTCTTCCATATCTGCTGTCTTTAGTTCTCTGCAATTGGAATATATCATCGTCTGATCTCGGTTGTAGTAGCTCCAAATTGCGTTTCTGTTTAGATAATTATTTGATAATTCGTTCAAAATGGTAGATATCCCAATAGTTCTTTTATTTGCATAGAATTCTGGGATATTTACTCTTTGTATTTCTTCTTGTATTTCCACTTTCTCCGGGATTATCATTTCCTTGGTCAAACCTATCTTGATAACTTGTATTATAGGTTTGATTTCGTCGTATAATATCTCCGCAGTTGCTGAATAAAACTTTATATAAAATAAAGTGCCTTTAGTAATTCTTTTGTAATGTAGAAATGCTTTGTATAGTTCTGGTATCTTAGTTATTTCTTCACCTGTTATTGTGTATACTGTACTCAACAGTCCATAATTGTAGCAAGTTGCTACTAGATTTGAATTGGTACATGGTTGTGCTATGAGTTTATTATATCCCTGTAGGTGTTGGGTTATATAATCTTCATTCGGGTTTCGGGTATTTTTAGCTCTGGGGTTTAAATTCAAAAAGGTTTGGATTTTGTGTATATTTTCTATATACGTTCTGGTGATATGGTTATATATTTGTTTGTGTGAATCCAAACTGGTTTTGTAGGTATTTACTTGTGGGATAACAAATATATCTTTTTGGGTATATTCTGGAAGGTATGGTTTGGAGAATAGCTTACTCATATTGGTATTTGTATATTTTGCCTTACCATCTTCCTTTTTTGTAGTTGATCCTCCAGTAGATGTGCTACCTGCAGCTGTATTTAACATCTTGTTATGGGTTTTAAGGTGTTTCCCAACGTCACCTTCTAGCTCCGCATGTTTAGAGTCATGCTGCTGACTTAGCTCCGCATGTTTAGAGTCATGCTGCTGACTATTAGCTGTCTTTCTTAGCATCTGTACTTCGCTTTCTATTTTCTCCATTTTCTGACAAAGTGTTGTCATAGTAGCTAGTATTTTTTCCAATGTATCTACATTATCTTTCTCTGGAGAGATAATCTGTAATGAGATTTTTGTCAGTCTTGATTACTTCAATCGTAAATGTGAAATTTAATATATTCAATACTAGTCTCCTTATTTTTTTTGTTGTAACTGAATCTTGTACCTTTTTGGTTATCCACCATTTTACCTGTGTATTGTCTGTTCTCACAATAAATTTATTGTAAACAATATATGGTTCAAAGTTTAACAAACATTTGTATAATGCAAATAGTTCTTTCCTATTTATTTTCCATTTTATTTGTGGTTCTGTATATGATCCTGAGTAATATCTACAATGGTGTTCTATTTTTTCATTTTCATATTTATATTTTAATACTCCGCCGTAGCTATGATCGCTAGAGTCTGTTTCTACTATGTATGTAAATTGTTTATTTTCATCTGGAAAATATAGTTTTGGTAGTTGTTTACACATATCTTTAATTTTCCTTATATGGGTTTTATCTGTGTCATCAAAATGGTATTCTACGTCCTTTTTTAATTTTTTCTGTAATGGCTTTAAATTTTCTGCTAGCTTAGGTATATATTCTCGTACTTGGTTAACTAAACCTAAAAAGGATTGTAGTTTCTTTTTTGTGTCAAGCATTTCGTCTAATTTAATTATTTTTTGTACTATATGTGTTTGCATTTTTATCCCGTTTTTATCTATTTGTATTCCTAGAAATTCTATTTGATTTTTCATTATTTCTGCCTTCTGTTTGCTTAGGCTGATTCCTGAGATTTCTATAATATGTATAAATTTTTCTAATAATCTTATATGTTCTTCTTGTGTTCTAGAGTATAGTAATATATCGTCTATATAGACTACACAATTTTCTAGCTGGTTAAAGTAGTTATCCATAAAGTGTTGGTATCTACCTGGTGCATTTTTATATCCAAACGGTAATACGTTCCATTCATAGAATCCTTGTGGTACTGTAAAGGCTGTTAATTTTTTAGATTCATCTTCTAGTTTTAGGTGGTAAAAAATTCTGATTTACAGTCAAATTTACTAAAATAATTATATCCTTGTATTTATCTTATTTTTAATATTTTATTTGGTATTGGGTAGTTATATGTTTTGGTTTTTGCATTTAAATTTCTATAGTCTATGACCATCCTGGTTTTTTCTCTTTTTTGTTCACTATGTTTATTTACTATGAATGCTGGGCTAGAATGTTTGCTATTACTTTCTTGTATATAGGCTTTTTCTAGTAGTTCATTAATATGTATTTTAAATTCTTCTAAATCATTGAAACTATTTTTAAAGGTTTTTGGGTTATAATATTATTTTCCTCCATTAGTTCTATTTTAACTTTTGTTTTGTGGTTTTCCCATCCTTTTAATGGTTCTTCACTATACAGTGTTTCTAATTTATCTTGTATTGTTTTTATTTTGTCTATCGAGAATAATATTAATTCTATTTTATGATCTAACTGATTTATGTTTTCTAATTTTTGGTTTATATTTTCACTTCCTTTTATCCATTCTGTTGTCTTTCTATTTTTGTTACTAACTCTTTTTGCTCCTACTTTGTTGTTACATGGTGTTGTGAACCACCAATGTGTTTTTGTTATTGTGTGTGGATATAGGTTTTCTAAAAAAGGCATTCCTAATAACATATCTTTTGTTGTTAGTTCGTAATTATATACTTCTTCTATTGTTAGTATTTTATCCCATATTTGTATTTTTATATTTTTTGCTTTATGTATAATCATACTTCCTTCATTATTAAATCCTGTTACTACTATTGGTGTTCTTAGTTTTTCCCATTTTTCTTCTGGTAAGCAATTATATTTAAATATATTAGCTTCTGCTCATGTATCTATCATTGGTGTATAATATCTATTATTATATCCTTCTACTATTATTTTTGCTAGTATATATATCTTCATTTCATAGTTTCTGTTTTTTTCTTTTAAACTATTTTTATTATTATTTTCTTATTGTCATGTGTTATTATTAATTGTTTATTTTCTATACTATATGGTTTCATTTTTTCTAACCATTTTATTCCTAATATTATATTTTTTCCTTGGTGTATTTCAAATTTTATTTTTATTGGTATTCCTTCTATAATTATTTCCTTTTTTACTATTTTTTTACTATTTATTAATGTTTTTGGTAGGTCTGGACATGACTGGTTTTTTACTTTTATCTTATCTTCCATAACTAATTCTCTTGTTATGTTATTTTCTTCTTGTCCTATATCTATTAATATTAAACATTTTTGTTGATTTATTATTCCCGTTATATAGTATTGTTTTAGTTCCTCTTTTTGATGTTTTATCAGTCTTGTAGATGATTCTTGTATTTCTGGTTCGTAGTTTATACTTGTGCTTTCATATCTTTTGCTACCTGATATGCTTAATCTTGGTTCATAGTTTATTCTTTTAGATGTTGATACTAGCATGGATAGCATGGTTGACACGAGCATGGATGGTATAGATGACACGTACGATGTTCATGAAAAGGAAAGCATACAATGTGTGGGTGGTCCATTAAAGTGAAGTGGTAGGAGGAATTCAAGAATTCCCAAAAGAAGGCAACCAAACAAGGCCCTTACTTCATTAAGGGCAAAACTGTAATAGCTAGTGTCTTCTTATTCCCTAGTATAAGTAGTAGCTTTTCTTCATTTTGGAAGACTAGTTTTTGCATATTGAAGATTGATACTCTAAAACTTGTAGTTGCTAGTGTAAGGCTTAGTGTAATTCCCTTAAGGAATTAGTGAGTGATTAGGGTGACTCTCTTGATTGTTAGTTTAACTTCTTTACTTAATTAATCGAAGGTCTCCCACTTGTGGATTTCATTTAGGTTTCCTCGATTAGTTGGGTTGAATTAGTTTCTAATTGTTGGAATCAATTGGGAGGTGAGGGTTTTAGCCCCTTGTTGCCCATAGTTTCAATTCCTAGTTATTAATTCTCATATCTTTTCCTTCTTGTCTTCTTGTTTGTTGTATTTCCGTTATCAGATGTACTTAATTTTTCTTTTACTATTTCTAAATCTTCGTCAAAATCTATTTCTTTATAACTATATTCATTTTTGTCTATCAGAGTAACTATCTTTTCAAAGGGGTTTTCTATCTTTATCCTATTTATTTTATTTTTTGCTGTTATTTTATGTTTAGTAGTTAATACATATAAATTTTTACATCTTGCTGTAAATATTTTACTGCCTGGGGCTAGTTCTATTCCTGATATTTTCCAATATAATACTAAAGATTTATCTATATTTTTATCTGATACTGCTACTGAATAATTAGCACTTATTATAAATTTAAACTTTTGGTATATTAAATTTCCTTTAACTGCGCTTATTATGCTTTTTTCTATAAGTTCTATTATCCTATCGTCTGCTAAATATATTTCTATTGGTGTATCTATTCCCTCTCTAAAACAAGCTTTTATTAATATTTCTGTTCCACCTAGATGTACGTATTTTATTGGATCTCTTACTTTTAGATTTTGTATTTCTTTATTTATGATCCTCCTGCTTATCAAGGGGATTTTAGCTTTTCTTTGTATATATTTGCAATCTATTACATGTTCTTTTTGGCTTACTACGTAGTATTCTTCTTTCTGCCTTTTGAATAAATTTCTTATAATTGGTATACTAAATATTTTATCCACACTTAAGTCTAATTCTTTCCCTTTTATTTGATCAAATATGTTAAAATCAAATATTATCTTTTGATCCGTAGATTCTTCATCTAGATATTCTTCTTTGTTTATTATTTGTATCTCTTTTTCAGTCATTTATCTGTTCTGATTTAGTACTTAATTCATTTTCTTCTTCTTCTGATATTTCGTATATACTATCATTACTATCTAGTTCATAGTCTATGTATTCTATTGGCGTATATTTTTCGTTTTCTTCTAATATTATTTCTGATATTTGTTTTCTTTGTGGGTTTCTTGGTAATCTACAATTTTTAGCTATATGTCCTAGTTTTTCGCAGTTATAGCATGTACATTCTGTTAGCTTTCGCTTTGGTCTATATGGTCTTTTTGTTTTATAGTTTTTTACATAATATTTTCTCTTTGGGTTTATATATCTATATTTAGATTTATATTTTTTATAACTCTTATTCCTAGAGTATGGATTTTTATAATAATTAATTTTATCTTTACACCCGAATTTAGGTGCTACTTTATTGTTACAACATACTAGGTTTTTTATTAGAGTTTTCTCTATTTTTAGTTTTTCTCTATATTCTTCACAAGTATTAGAATACCAGTGATGTAAATATTTTATTCTAGATCCTAATGTATCTGTCAGTCCTGCTTCTTTCCAATTTTTTATTATTCTTGAACTAAATGGTTCAGGTAATTTTGTAAAATATAACTGTCTGATTTCCCTACTTTCTTCTGTATTATATGATCCTTTATAATAATATTCTTTAAATGCACATGTATACTCGTCTATATAACACATGTTGCATATTTCTAATTTTATCATTAAATTTCTATTTATGACTTTTTCTTTATTTTGTTCTTCGTATTCTGTCATCATACTACTAAATTCATTTCTTATTGCTGTTTCATATTTTTGTAGTATCTCTATCGATGTTGTTGCAGCTTCGCCGTTTATGTTTTTATTATTTCTTAATGTTTTTATACTTTCTTCTGTTAAATTTAATAACCATAATTTTACTGTTCCTATTAATGTTCTTTCTATGTATCCTGGTGCTTCTGTCATTTGTATTTTGTTGTCTATTAATTGTTTTGCTATATATCCCATTCATAATTGGATAACTTTATTTGTGTCTGTCACACAATCTAGATCTAAGAAGTTATATTGTTCTATTGATGGGGTTGGTGTCCATTTTTCATTATATCATTTTTTCCATATATTTTCCTGTCTATCCGAGTTTTCATAACTTTTTGTGTAGTATTTTGGGCCTGGTTTATGGTCTCTTTTTCCTGATGTACTAGGTTTTTCTTCTATTTTACTCATGTTTATTTCTATATTTCCATCATTTTCTATATCTTTTAATAATTCAGTGTATGTTTCACTTGCTTCTGAATTTTGTTCTTCATTAGTTTTATTTATTTCATCTATTCTTAATTCTGGTAAATTAGGTTCTTCGTTATTTTCTTTTAGTTGTAATTTTTCTTTAAATGATCTTATTTCATTTTGTAATTTTTCTTGTTGTTCTTTTTCTTTTTCTTTTTGTCTCTTTCATATATTTCTTTTAACATTGCTAGTTCCTTTTCTAATTCTAATATTTTTGTATTTTTAATATTTTCTATTTTCTGTACTTCTATTTTTGCTTCTTGTTTTATTTTATTTATTTCATTCTTTCTGTCTATCTCTTCGTTTTCTTTCATTACTCTTATCATAGCCGCTAAGCTATCTTCTAATTTAGCTGATTCTCTTTCTAGCATTAGGTGTAGAGTTTCTCCTATTTTCTTATATCTTCTTCCTAGATTAGAAAGTACTATTTTTATTTTTATTCCTTCTAGATTTTCAAAGATTTTTTTCTTCTATCACATATTCTTCCTTATTCATTTATAATTTGTGTTGTAATTTATATGTTAATTTTTGTAGTTCTATGTATAGATAGAATATTTTCTTTCTTTGTGCTAATATCGATTTATGGCATACTCCTGCAAATATATTTTCACTAAGTCTTTGTTCTCTATGTACAATTTCTCGTCTTTTTTGTTCAATTATTTCTGTTAGTTCTTCCTCGTACTTATTCATAAAATGTCTTATTATAATATTCCTTTTTTAAAGGAATCAGTCTTTGTATTTCTTTTACACTGTTCATAATATATTCAAGATATTCTATATCTTGGGTTTTTTGATATTCCTCTATATTGTCCTTTATTAAGTTATTTAACAAATTTATGTTTTCTACAGTTTCTTTTCAGTAACTTAAATATTCATAATTAATCATTAGTCTGAATATACTATTTCTAGATCTGAATATATTTCCCAATCGTCATCTATATTTAAATTGTCTACATCTATCTCATACCATTGTTGTTCTAATAAATCGTCTATTTTATCAAAGATCTTTTCCCATATACTTCTTTTTAATTCTATTATCCTTATGTCTTTTAGTGCATATAAAACTAATGTTTTATAGTTATTTATCATTTCGTTATGTAAACTAGTCATTTTATGATGCTTTTTATCAATTATTCCCTCTAATCATAATTTATGATATGATACTTTTTATATAAGCTTACTATAAACTGGATTATTCTAGATCATGTTTATTCGTCACTACTAGCATTGTACTAAGCAGATACTCTTCTTCTTTAAACAGTATTTCTCATACTTTTGGTACTCCCTAACACGGCTTCCTGCCTCAACGGTTTCCCTCTCATGATAGTACTGTTCTTAGAAGTTTTCTCTCTTTTCCCATTTGCTAGCAAACTATGTAACATGCTTTGAATAATTCCAATATATAGTAACTAATATAAAATTTATTCTACCATAATCATGATTATCAGGAATATATGAATTTAGCTATGCATATTCATATGATAGTATATAGCAACATAAGTATATCGATATACCTGCACGGTAGTTTTCTCGTCGGAGTTAGCTTTTTCCATGATTATATTTTTCTATCTAGCTCTGATACCAAACTTGGCGGAATTGCAGAATTGAGAGATTATTGCTAAGAGAGAGAGAAGGATGAGTAAGGGATGATTTTATTTATGAGAGAAGTCCCTCTATATATATACAAGTCTAAGATGACCTTTCGTCCTTAGAAAAGACGTTTGGCCTTTACTATTTACATTATTGGCCTTTACTATTTGGCCGACATTTACTATTACCAAACTTGGGGAAGTGCGGAAATTGAGAGAATTAAGAGATATGAGAGAGAAGGATGAGTAAGGGATGATTTTATTTATGAGAGAAGTCCCTCTATATATACAAGTCTAAGATGACCTTTCGTCCTTAGAAAAAACATTTGGCCTTTACTATTTACATTATTGGCCTTTACTATTTGGCCGACACTCACTATTTACTACTTTACATAATGGCCGTTACTTTTACATATGGCCGACATACTTTACATAATAATTATTTCTTTGTCTTCTAGTTATTCCAGCTGCACTTCTGGAATGTAGTTGTCTTCTCCGTCACATTTCGTGCATAGATGATCTGGGTATTTTTGTCCTACTAATTTACAGTATCTAGTCATCATATTTTGTGAAATAAATTTTTTTCTGATAGCCCTTGTGGTAGGTGACTGCTCTGGTCTCAACAGGCTTAGTATCCATTGGCGTAGTTCTTCCATATAGTTCTCTGCAATTGAAATATATCATCGTCTGATCTCGGTTGTAGTAGCTCCAAATTGCGTTTCTGTTTAGATAATTATTTGATAATTCATTCAAAATGGTAGATATCCCAATAGTTCTTTTATTTGCATAGAATTCTGGGATATTTACTCTTTGTATTTCTTCTTGTATTTCCACTTTCTCCGGGATTATCATTTCCTTGGTCAAACCTATCTTGATAACTTGTATTATAGGTTTGATTTCGTCGTATAATATCTCCGCAGTTGCTGAATAAAACTTTATATAAAATAAAGTGCCTTTAGTAATTCTTTTGTAATGTAGAAATGCTTTGTATAGTTCTGGTATCTTAGCTATTTCTTCACCTGTTATTGTGTATACTGTACTCAACAGTCCATAATTGTAGCAAGTTGCTACTAGATTTGAATTGGTACATGATTGTGCTATGAGTTTATTATATCCCTGTAGGTGTTGGGTTATATAATCTTCATTCGGGTTTTGGGTATTTTTAGCTCTGGGGTTTAGATTCAAAAAGGTTTGGATTTTGTGTATATTTTCTATATACGTTCTGGTGATATGGTTATATATTTGTTTGTGTGAATCCAAACTGGTTTTGTAGGTATTTACTTGTGGGATAACAAATATATCTTTTAGGGTATATTCTGGAAGGTATGGTTTGGAGAATAGCTTATTCATATTGGTATTTGTATATTTTGCCTTACCATCTTCCTTTTTTGTAGTTGATCCTCCAGTAGATGTGCTACCTGCAGCTGTGTTATCATACAGTGAAACTAATAATCCAAAATATTTATAGATTATCTTATATTTTTGTTTCTTGGAAGTTTTTTCCTTTTAATGCTAGCAGTTTGCTATGCTAAAATGGGTTGGGATGGGAGTATGTATTTTTTCTCCTATGACTTAGGTATTAATGGTGGATCTTTTTAATCAGTTACTAATATTTATTATTTTTTAAATAATAAGTTTAGTTTCGAATAAGCACCACGATATTAAAGATTTTACTAGAAATAATAAATATAAATATTACATAGAATTAAGTGATTTGCAAAAATAAAGAAAAATATATACTAATCAATTAAGTCGTACAAAATCATTTTTTAAGAACATAGGCATGGTACAAGAGATACATTAAAGTAGGTCAAAAGTTTATTTCATTGGAAATATAATTTGATTCTATTTCTCATACGATGAATTGCTAAATGAACTTGATCCATATCGAATATTCTACTTATAAAGACTGATTTGAATAGCTTACGATACCCATGCCATTTAAATTGTTAAAAAGACTTACATGACATTAAATATGTCACAAAAGTTGAAGCGACATTAAAATTATTGAGCAAATTTCAACTGTTACTTATATTACAAAATATCATTCTCAAATGTGAGACATAATATGTTTTTTGTCTTTTAATATTAAAATACTGAATTTAATAAATTGTGTAACTTTAGATTGATAGAAGTTGATGCTATTGTGTGAAGTATTCCCGTTGAGATGACAATATTTTTTTTGTAATTTAAATTAAGATAATATTATATATTTCAGTTGGTTTGTATCATTAACTATATAGATGGTTATGTAATTTGAGTTTCGATCAATAATTATTTGATAATTATATAATTTTTTAATTTATAAACTTTATTAAAATTACAGTATTATTCGCGTAGGATGATGACATGTGTTAATTTTTAGTTAAAATTAGTTAAATTACGTAATTAGTTACTGTTTTTGAATTTGTATTTAAAAATAATTAAAATTCTATATTTTTGTAAGGAAATGTTTTATTTTAAAGCTGTCCTATTTGTTTTTACAGTTTTTTAAAAATATTCAATCTGCAAATAGTAAAAAAATTATGTAAATTGCCGGTTAACTTCCCACGTCCATGTAATTAACAGTTAGAATTTTTTTTTAAATCTAAAGTAATTATAATTTCACAATATTAACTAATTTTTTTTTGGTTAATTTGCACATTTGTTTTTCTTCTGATACCCCCCCCCCCTCCCTCCCTCCGGCAGCACTATTCCATTTCCAAATAGTATTGTTTTTACGCTAATAAAGTTCTTAATTTCATTTTATTCATTGATATTAATTTATATTTTGCTTTTTTGTATTTTTATGTTTATATTCTTCCAAAATTACTATAACAAGTGATCTTAATTTTCTCTATTTAAGAAAAATAATTATTTTAATAAAATAGAGGTGTTTGATTAAAAAAAAGTATTTTTACACAGCAGTTAAAGTAATTTTTCTGTTTTTAAATTTGAAAGTTGTAGATTCTCCCTACAAACATAAAGTTAATCTATTCGAAAAGGTATTTTATTAATATTTAAAAAAAATTGTGTTCAATAATATTTTAAAGAAAGTGTTTTGGTATATCCAAAAGTTTGATCAAACAAGTTGTGATTCAATATGCAAGCTAATGAAAAATCATATCATGAGTTTATGATGAGATTTTTTAAAATAATTATAATATGTAAAAGTGTCGGTGGATCTTAAAATAAATTAAGTCAAAATAAAAATTTCAAACAACATAATAATTTTTTAAAAAAAATATAATTAAATCTTTCATACAAAATATTTTAATACTTAAAAAACTCATAAATTTAATATATAAATTAAAGAGAAGGAAAACTTAATTGCTTATTGTACTATTTACGAAAGAAAAATATAAAGTCACTTTGACTATATAATAGTATTAAGTAGGTAAAAAAAATTGTAATAAAGAAAATGCCGAACACACCAAATATAAAGGATGAATATATGACATATTTATTTCCTTTAAATAAAATAAAAATTAAGTATTTTATTAAATTATTATACTCTAATGTATTTTAAAAATATTATTAAATTATAATTTCAGAAAACAAAACAGTTCTTAAGGAACTTTTTTATGGAGATTGGAGAAATTTCAGCATTGTGTATAATTGAGTGTAGACTGTAGTGGTTGAGGAAGTCTTTGATGGTAAAAGTTTATCCACATTTAGCGTTTATATTAAATCATCTTAATTAATATGATTAACTTATAAATGAAGGAGGGAATGTGTGATAAGTAATATATAGTGATAAGAATCTTTCTATTCAACAAGTTGGATGAATCTTTTTCCTTATCTTGATAAGTAGTTTGATGGATTCATCAACAAACTCTGAATTTTATTACACATAGCACAAAATTTCAGGTAATTTAGGAGGCATCCTATTTAATAAAGATTCTTCCTCTAATCGAATAGGGTATTAGTCCGCTCCATTCTATTCCCCGACGGTAAATTGACTGATGCTATACGGACGTTCCTAATCGCAACTGGGAAGAAGGCTTGCTTTTCGTTGAGCTAGGCCCGTAAACTTAGGAGTTCCAAAGACGACATAGATGACCGAGAGCCCTTTTAGATGGAAGCAAGTTAGGTCACTTCGATCGCTTAAGCCCTTACTGCGATAGAGTAGGCCGCTTTAGTTGGCAAGGTTATATGGTGTAGAATTTTGATGGAGTTTTTTCCTTGTTGATCGTCTAATAAATAATCGTGAATCAAAAAATTTAAATTTTCAAGTGATAAGATAATAATAATCTTAGTATAATCAAGCAAATAAGATAATAATTTTTTAAAATATTTTTCGCGCATTGCACGAGCACGTATATTAATTTTTTTGAATAATTAAACGAATTACAATAGAAGATTTATTAAAACCATTGAATTCGAAATATGGTAAAGTAGGCGAAGAGAGTACCTAATCCATGTTCCACGAAAAGGTTGTACTGAAGCTAAAAGAGAGAGGAAATTGTCATAATGTTATTTATTAGTTCTGCCATATTGAAAAGAGGAACGAATTTGAAATTTAGATATGCAAAAGTTATTACTCCCTCCGTCTCAATTTATATAAGTTATTTTAATTTGACACAGATTTTAAGAAAGAAAGAAAGACTTTTAAAATTTGTGGTCTAAAATGAGTTTAGATGTTTGTGTGGTTGTAAATCATTTTATTAAGGGTAAGATGAGTATTTTAAAGTTAAATTTTTACTAAATGTAAAAATGTGTCATTCTTTTTTGGATGGATTAAAAAAAAAAGTGAGTCATATAAAGTGGGACATAGGGAGTAATAAACTCATGAAAAATTGAAGTAAATAAACTCTCATCATATTACATTTCTCACTAATATTTGTACTCCTAAATTATTGGAATTGGAAGAACACGGAGGGAACAAATTACCGACATGAAAATTAAATTTATTACTCCCTTTATTTCAATTTATTTGTCCTATTTTTTCTATTAGTCTGTTTTTTAAAAATAATTATTCTTTCTTTTTTGGCAATACTTTAACTAGGGGTATACATGGACCGGATTGGTTCAAATTTTTTAAATACCAAACCAAACCATTAATATCGGGTTTTTAAATTTATAAATTAAACCAAACTGATAAAAGTCAAATTTCCAACCTCGAGTTTTTTCGGGGGGTTTTGGTTTCCTCGAATTTTTTGATTTTTTTTCGATAAAGTCTTCTTACAAACGTATAATTAACTTGTGCTTTAAATATTTCTTTATTTCTAGCAAGATACAACTAGTGTTTTAAAAGGCGGTCGCGGGGCGAGCCCCAGAGCAAGGCGTAGCTAAAACGCACCGAGGCGTTGGGGGGGGGGGGGAAGTATCGAAAGACGTACGCCTCACAATTTGGGACTTTCGCCTAAGCGTGAGGCGAATGCTGAGGCGAACGCCCTTAGGCGTATGCCCTGAAAATTACTATTAATTAAAATATTTTTTTGCTAATAAGTCCCTAATTAAAGTCCAATTACTAAAATATTTAATTTTTAAACTTAAATAATACTTAAATACTCAAAAATGAAATAAAAGTAGAAAACTTAAAACTCAAACTTTCAGAAACATATTTAATATTTACTTATAATGTACTTTCTTTTTTTGACAAACTTATATTTTTTAGGACATATAATGATTTATTATATGAAAAGTTGACTTTATATATTGAATGTATTGTGTTATTTTGGTTATTTTTTTAGCTGAAACAGTTTTAGATATATCTTCCTCTAATTTTTAATTTTTTTATAATTTTTATATAGTTTTTACCTTTATTTGGTGATTTATCTATTTTAAAAATATTTATTTTAGTTATATAAAATTTATAAAATATTAAAAATTAAAGGATCACGGGGCTTACGCCCCATCGCCTCGGGGCTTACGCCTCGCCCTGTAACAGGTATAACGCCTTGTCTCACACCCCCGCCTTTTAGAACACTGGATACAACTATCTAAGGATTTCTTAAAAAAGTAACACAAAATATATTCACTTTATTTGAAATTATGAAGTGAATAATGACAATAAAATATTCAACTAAAAAATAATGAAATCACATAAAATAAATATTGCATATTAATAAGTCGTAATAAAAATAATCATAATTTAAAAGTATTAAGTCATGCCAAAATAAGTCTAATAAGTATTAACTATATGACTAAACATTAAACAGAAAATAAATTAGTCTACGTATTTATGTAGAATTAAAGAATATATATCTAGCACGATTGTCATTCCTAGTGTTGAATTGAATAATCTTTTATTAACATTAGTATTGATTTGGGCCTTATTTGAGTTACTAATATCTATGAATTGTAAAAAAACTTATTGGATCATTTAAAATTCTAAGTTTAAACTTGAAATAATATATTGAAAGATAAAAACTATGAGAAAGTTGAAGAAATATTTATAAATTACATCACAATAAATATTCTTATGTATAAAATATTTTTAAGAATAGTATACATATAATATCGGGTTGGTTCGGTTCGATTTGACTTTTTTTAGTTAAAATCAAACCAAATCAATTATAGTCAGAATTTTTTTTTCAATACCAAACCAAGTCAAATCAAATCACTAGTCGGGTTTTTTTTTGCGATTTGGTTCGATTTACGGTTTGATTTTGTACACCCCTAACTTTAACTTTGAGTTCAACTTTCCATATGACATGTTTAAGATCACAAAATTAAAAGGTGTTTTGATATATTTGACATATTTTTAAGTTATGATCACAAAATGCAAAAAAAATTTAACTCTCTTAAATTCCATGCCAAGTCAAAATAGAATAAATAAATTGAAATGAGGGAAGTATATTATTACAAAGAACAAGCCAAATGATAGATAAATCCTATTCCAAATAGGATTGTTTCTGGGTTGGCAAAGCGGATGGCCTAGTTGCACCAGGGAAAAGAATAGAAGAAGCATCTGAGTACTTTATACATGCTTCACTTGGCTCGGTCTGAAATTTAAATATAAATAGATCGCATATTTTATATGTGGAGATCTTCATGGCATATCGCGACATATACTGTATTAACAATTTAAAGTGGTGTTTGTTTTTGAGTTTTGCAGAAGAAGTTAGGGCAAATACTGCAAGACTAAAAGAAAATGATCTGTTGTTGTGTTTCAGATTGAGATGTTTGATATATAATTGCACAGTTATATATAGTTGAATTTTACAATATCAAAGATAAAAAAAGATTGAAGCGTTTGTCGAATTACTAAGTATTGAAAGAGATGGACAAGAATTTTAATTTATTTTTTTTGGCAACAACAAATAATCCAATTTATAGAAATCATGAGAAGTTTTTGAATTCTATAAATGCTCGATATTATATCTTTTTTTCTTCCAAAATATCATTCAGTTGGACTATTCGTTGATTACAAATAATTGTTTCATTATTAAGAAAAGAAACATGTATATAATAGTTAGATAAAATAAATTTTATTTAGTTAGTTGTTTGGAGAACCAAAGCAAGTTACTTTGTAATAATAATCGTAGATTTGTAGCTGCTAAATAAATTATAGGGAAAAGAATAAAATATACCCTTCTACTTTTATTTATTGACTAAATTTACCCCTGGTTATACTATAAGGCCAAATATACCCCTATTGTTATCAAAGTATTCAAGCATACCCCTCATTTGGATGGAATCCCCCAAATCAACCAAAATAACTCAATTTCAATTTTAGTTATCCATTTTGATTGCCCCAATTGAATCCTACCCATAACTCATCAAACTAAAACCCAAATCAAATTCTGGTCATCTTTACCCCTTATTGTTCTTAATTATCTTAGGATTATATATCTTAATTATCTCTCGACTCCCCATGATTTGTCTCCCATTGATGAACGCTAACTGAATCTCGACTTTACCCTTCGTTTGTAGGAGCAATTGACTGCTCTGTATTTTTACCCCTTTTCTGGTCTTATTAGTTAGAGGAAGATTTTCAGTATTTTTTTTCTTCTTCTTTAATTAGGATAGCGAGCGAGCAGCCTCAGCTACCACTACTCAGGCGTCAGAACTAATGTATTAATTGCTCCATTATATTGCTAGTTTGCTATTAAAGTAGAGTATTAATTTCATGTACTATTTATTGTTATACAAACCTTAGTTAATGTCACTACTATTCTCTTATTTTTTTAATTTTTTTTTAATGAATTGCTTATCCATGTTTTGGACGCTGGGGAGGGGGAAAAGGACTGTAAAGCAGAAAAGAGTGATATTGGTAAATTCAATTAATTGGTTAGTGATTTTATTTTGTTTTGAAAAGAGTATACTATATGAACAAATCTGATAAGAGTTGTGGAGCATATGTATCAATAATTTTGAGTAGGATTAATAATGTGGATAGTTATTTACAGAGATGATCGATATGGTGTGCTAGATGTTTGGATTTTAGTTTGATGGGTTGTGAGTCGGGTTTAATTGGAGCATTCAAAGTAGATAAATTAAAATTAAAATTGGGTTATTTTGATTGTTTTGGAGATTCCATCCAAATGAGGGGTATGTTTGAACACTTTGTTAACGGTAGGGGTATATTTGGTCCTATAATATGACTAGGGGCAAACTTAACCAATAAATAAAAGTAGAGGGGTATATTTGACCTTTTTCCCTAAATTATATCTATTGAAAATATAATTTTATCTTTTTAGATTCTTGTTTCAGTTTAGATGCCTTCATTCATATTTACTATATAAAACACATCTTTATTATTTCTCTTCAATTTATTAAGTTTAAAACGATTCGCCCATTGTGCACGCATGCATACTAGTTTAACAATTAAAATAAGCATATTCTCTTTTTTTTTTGTTAAAGAGTTCGAACTCCACTTCTGTAAGCATATTTTTTTTACAGCGATGATTACCTTATGAAATACGTACAGATAATTCTTCACAGCTTACCATTTCCCACATGATGAATTCGACTAATACATGTAATTGGCTCTTCATGTAAATGCTTATATTGACTTTGAACAACTAAAAGTAAGAAGAGAAAACCTTAGAAATAGTTTGATCTCCATTTGACCAGAAGAAAATTACAAGGACCACGTGTCCACGTCACAACACAATATACAGATGTAACATCTGTCATTGGGCGGGTTGAGCGGGCCATCACTTTTTGAGGACACCCCTAACTGGTAGCAATGACAGATGCTCTTTAAATGCACACAACTCAAATTTTTTACATACAGTATCTAAAAACTGAGCAAACTTTGTGCGCTCACAACTTTTACATTTTGCAGGGTTGCTACAACATCTTTCCATATGTGAGGAAGAAGGATTCAAAGAACTAAAGAATTGACCATACATGATACTGAAAGTTAGCAAATCAGAAATGATAAAGAGGTGACCTAATATACAAGAATGGGCTCTATCACATACTCTAATTTACAGACACCTAGGGCTTCCTTTAAACATGTACAAAAGGGTGGTAAAGCTTAATATTATCTCTGTCCCCTGCTGTAAAATGATATTGGGGTAGAGAGAGAAATGAAATTTCAACTGGTGAAAATCTCAGAAATCCCTATATGGTCATATTCTTGTAGACGTACTCTCTCATGAGACCTGCGTCTATTTTGTTGAAGTATCAATAGTTCTTTCAATGTCGAGCATAGGTTTTATTCTTCTCTCAACCTCATTGCTCAGTAACTTTAGCTCTTCAACAATCATAGAAAAAGCAGCTTTGCAAGAATCTTCATCTCGAAAAGCCAGAGTCCACCGCCCATCGACCAAAGCTTTTGACTTAACTTTAGCATGGGTCATATGCTTTGCAGCATCTATGTAAGGGAAAGAGGAAGGACGTATTCGAAGGTGTAACCATCTCATGTGCTTCTCGTCAATTCTGGGCTGAAGTGAGGAAAGCAAGAAAATCACAACCATAGACGATATGGATTATAACTACTGGTTTTTTCTTCTAAGAATACTCCAGTCTAGCAGAAATTGGAAAGTAGTAATTAGTAAGATTTCCATTTCAAAAGATTACTGGGATTAGGGATCCCATTGCAAGGTCGATCTTTCAGGTTCATTCCTGAGTAGGTTGTTTTCTTTCTATTTGGTAGTTCTAAAGCTACTCAATGCAAGGTCTGAGTTTTATCTAAAGCAGCCTAATCATTTTTACTGCAAAATATACCTAATACAAGAGGACATAACTTATAAAAAATGGATAGCAGAAAGGTATAATTATATTAGCAAAAAAAAAAAGGTATACTTATATTAGGGTGAAAAAAAGGTATACTTACATTGCAACCACCCAGAGGCGCAACTACACGAACCACACCAAAGCTTGGCCTCACAGGTAATTCATCAGCAAGGATAAGCCATCCAGAGGTTCCTATAGAGATGGCTAGAAAGTGGAAATGACGTTCTTTTCCCCTCTCAAATGCAATTCTACAAGGAACCGCATCAACTACAGAACAACAGAGCAAAGCAGGTTTTAGCACTTTGACAATAGGTTCTTTCATAAACTAGATTATATCATACCAGTTGGTCTAGTAGTAAAACAAGAGTAAGATTTGGTGCGGCGTTGCGGCTTGGGAGGTTATGAATTCTTTTTCCTTTTTTGAGGTTCAGAAATGCTGTTATAAGAAGAATACAGGAAGCAAAAAACAGAAACTGACCCAGACTTAATTCAACACTTGGTTTTGGACCTAAATTGTCAACACCAGCCCTTTTTGCTCGGGATATTTCCATGACATCGACTGTAGGATGTATAGGAGGTTGATCGGGCAACACTTTTCCTACTGAAAAAATATGAAGCTGATGAAGTAGTACAAACACCTGTAGATTATCAAAACAAAGATTAGCAGGATATCAATTTTAAAGCCGAGTTTATGATAGAGGAGATTCCCGGTCGACACTAGTTCTCCATCTCAAGATGTGGAGGCCCCAAATATTTAGTAAATATCAGCATTCATGTCTATGTTTCACTTTTATTAAACAAGTCAGATAAGATGGAGTACAACCTTAACAATCTCGAACAACCTTTCACCAGCAGCAAAAGATGACTCCCCAGAAGCAAGATCTGTCATGGAAAAAACAGTACAACAAAATTAAAAGCAAAAGAGTCGGAAAACCCCAATCAAACATGCAGTAGACTGTAATTAATTAGAAGATACTTTTCCCTTGAGGTAATTAAAGACAAGATGGGAAGAGAGGACAACCATACCTTCAGAAAGGGACTTGTGTGATGGCAAAAGCATTGATTTGGGATCTTTCCTTGGAGAAGAAGCTTCAATGGCTGCAAGTGACATTCTCCTCACATAAATTTATCATCTAAAAGCAATTAACAGAACCATTTAATAAGGGGAAGTATGGGCATAACATACTTCTTTTGCACTTCCTCCACTCATCACAAAGTACCATAATTAGCAGATCAGGCCAAGTTCCTCTTGTTTCATCAAGAATACAGCTAGTACAACTGTCGAATGAATCCTTCACACATTACAAACACCCACCTCATTAACAACAGGTTAACCAAGAAATGACTTACAATTAAAGCTGAATTAGTTTTTATCATTTGGAAAAGAGAACGAAAGAAGCAACCTTCATATGAAGACTCTTTGAAAATTTTAAGTCCAATAATTCTAACTTACCCCGTCCCAATTTATGTGACAGTATTGACTGGCATGTAATTTAAGAGAAGAAAGAGAACGTTAACCAAATATAAGTGAAGTACCAAAAGTATACTTTTAAAGAAGTGGCGACGAGAGTTCCACAAGTCTTCCCATTTCAAATGAGTGATGGTGAGGGTCTCAACAAGTCATGCAATTAAGCGTAAATGGGACTAAAAATTAAGTAGTTTCGAAGATAAAAGTGTCCTTTTTTCAGAGTAAAAGGGAAGTGTCACATAAAATGGGACCAAGGGAGAAGGGTGAAAGAAGCAAAATGAAAACCAAAAAATAGAACTGTAGATAGTAACAGAGAGCTGACAACAGAGATTTAAATGCTCCAAAACATCAACATCAAGGAATACATAGAGTAAAAAAACAAAGGGCAGCCCGGTGCACTAAAGCTCCCACTATGCACAGGGTCCGGAGAAGGGCCCGACCACAAGGGTCTATTGTACGCAAGTTTAGAGTACAAGGAATAATTATGTTTGCAGTCTAAGTTGCTCGGACTCGGGTGCGGGTATCCGACATAGATGCGAATCCAAGGTCGGATTAGGCAAAAGTTAAATTTTAAGATTCGGGGGTATGAATCGAGGTATGGATACGGGTGCGAGGATTCGGGTAAAAATATCCAAAATTATAAAATAGAGCTATAAAAATATTCTAAATTTTGAAAGATCTTCTAGGTCGTCTTCCCCAAGACCCCAACTTCTTCTTTCAAGCTCTCGGGTTCCTCCCCTCAAAAAAGAAAAAAGAAAGTCTTTCAAGGTCTTCCACCAACTCTCCTGACAGAACGTTGCTACTGTCTACTAGAGGTCAGAACACAACCACTTGAATTCTTAGTTTCTCTCCGTTTGGCCTGAAACAAGAATCAACGAATATTGACCAAGAGGAAAATCTAAAAAGGAGACACAAGGACTACAATATTGGAGGTATGCCATTTCCCATGTCTTAAATATATTTTATCTTTTATTTTGAGAAATCAAAATCTCAATTTTCCCCCAAATTTGTCCATGGACTCTGGTCAAAGTATCCAAAGGGTTGACAGAATCCCACACGTATCCCGCACCCATCTCGTCTCGACACGGGTGCGGCAGCAAAAATGAAGAGTCCGCGCAACTTAGTTTGTAGTTGTAGGCTGAAAGAGCCATAATCCTCATAATTTCAAAAGACTTGCTTTGTGCAATCTTTTATGCTACAAGCCTTTGTTGCACCAACTACTGCTAACATAATTAGACAAAAAATTCAACCAACATAGATAAAATAAATGAAAAAGTACAAGAGGTAAGTTTCTAGTTGTTTGCAAAACAACTTACTTTCAATAATTTAAGATGACGACTGTTAAAATCCGCCTCACTGTATGGAAGCAACTGGCGCAAAAGCCAACCACCATCCCACAATGTTTCTGCAGAGATATTCGACCTGCAGAATAGACTGACCAATGCATCGAGTACCTATAAAAGTAGTTTACTTAATTGATGATATTTGAAATCTTAAACTAAAATAAATACAAGACCAATTACAAGGAGCTACTTAATAGAACTTTAACTGAACCTTCAAAACTAAAGACTGAAATTTGTGTCCCCGTAAAACTCTTAACTTAATGAATCTTAAGCACTAGAAAATTTATGTAGCACCTTGAATTTCACCACATGTAAAATTGACTCTTTTTCTTGCCATATGATGACAAGCTTAAACTGGAACATAGGAATTTCTAAAATATTATCCAGTCTAAATCGCTGTACAGCCTTTTATTTTGGTGTCAAGTTAAATGTTCATCAACCAAAAGGGAAGATGATACAATAAGCAAAATCTCTATATAAGATAACAAAGTCGTCTTCAGATGGGTCCATAGCTTGTAGGAAATTTGTTTCATACTTGACGACTGATAATAAGTTCCAAGGATAATCCAAGATGCTTAGATTATGTGTAGAGTTTTAGTACTTCACGTATTAAATGATTAATTTTCGCTATGGTAGGAAACAAGCCCTCAACTTTTCATAATGTCAAACTATGGCATTATTTGAGAAAAAAGTTTTAAACTTCGTTTGTTTGCAAATACTTGCAAATAAAAAAAAAACGATAACACTCTCCATACTTTGGAGAAAACTTTCAACTTCTTTTGAAAATTGAAAAGCTACATAGGTTATCCAAGAATTGAATTTTTTTTTTCCAAATTTCCATAAAAGCTTTAAATAATGTAAATTTTGGTTTTCGAAAAATAAGAAAAAAAACACAAAGTTTGAGAAACTGAGTAAGGACAAAATTCTTCAAGCATGTTCCAGAAAACGCCAGAGGAACATGTTTGATTCTACTAGAAAACGCCACTTGAGTACTACTCTCTTTGTCTTGTTCGATGTGACATACTTTCCTTTTTAGTTTGTTCCAAAAGAATGTCATCTTTCTATTTTAAAAAAACAATTTAACTTTAAAGTTTTCATTTTACCCTTAATGAGATGATTTCCAGCCACACAAATGTCTATGACTTGTTTTAGACCACAAATTTCAAAAGTTTTTCTTTCTTTCTTTCTTAAATTCTGCGCCCAATTCATAAAATGGGACGGAGAGAGTAACATTTAAGCCGACAAATAGTGCAGGAGACAAATCCCCGATGATTGTATGGAATTTAATCAGAAATGCTGGCCAATTTTGAAAACAATGTGATCAAGACTTTCAGAATTCTCTTTGGAAGGAGCTTCACTGCTGCTATCTTTATAACTTTAACAATTTAACAGAAGAAAGCAAAGAAATTAGATTACAGGCTAATTAGCTTACTAGGTAGATCTATTATATTATTGCCAAGACACATGCTTTTGTTAAGGGAGATAAATAATGGATATAGTTGTTTTAGCTAATGAGTGCCTGGATTCTAGGATGAGGCAGAAGGAAGCCTAAGTTATTATTAGAGAACTGGAATTAGAAAGTCCTATGATCATATCTACTAAAAAGTTTATGAAAACTACGGCATTGTAGACAAACAGATTAATTGAATAAAAAAATTAGTGAATCCCTCTTACTCCGTAAAAGTAATTCGATACAATTCAAGAATAATAAAATAAGTTTAACTTAAGAACATGTTGACAATCTCAAATGGAAAGCACCTCAACCTTCTAACCTTAAGGTTGTGGGTTTGAGTCACCGAGTAACAAATTACCTAATAAAAGCCAACTCAACAACATGAATATTGATAATATAAAGTTGAATACTACCACCACATTTCAACTTAAAGGTTCCCTATTCTTATAAATGTCAATCCAGGAAATTTCTTTCTTTCATCCAAAGGACCAATACAGGGCGATCCCCTAAAAAAATTCTTATTTCTACTTGTTTGGAGTTTTGAGTACAAAGGTACACACAACTGTCGAAGCTTCTTTATCCAGACTGGATAGATTTCTCATCTCTCCCAAATGGGATGAGGAATTTAGTAACATTAAACAGTCAATCTCGCCAAGGGTTATCCCAGATCATTGGCCAATATCTCTGAGATGTGAGAACTGGGACTCCACAAAGTCTCATTTCAAATTTGGAAAATTGGTGGATGGGAAGGGATGGTTTTAATACTCAGGTCAAAAGCTGGTGGAACTCCTTTGAGGCAGAAGGCAGTCGAGACTTCATTCAGGCAAGCAAACTGAAAGCCTTGAAAGTAAAGTTGAAAGAGTGGAATTTGGCAACTCAAGGGAATTTGGAATTTAAGAAGAACCAACATTCTTAGTCAGATTTCAGAACTGGACACAATCCAGCAACAGAGGAACTTGAATGAAGAGGAAGTAGCATTGAGAGAAACTCTCTCTACAAAATCTGAAGTAGCCAAAAATGAAGAAATTCACCGGAGATAAAGGTCCAGAGCCTTATGGCTGAAACAAAGTGATTGAAATACCAAATTTTTCTAAAGGACAAAAAATGCACACAAAAAGTACAACATTGATCAATTTGTAGTGATGGAGCAGCTTTGGAGGAACCTAGAGGTATCAAGGGAGAGATAGTAAGGTTCTATAAATAACTGTACACAGAATCAGAGGCAGGGAAACCAGAAATTTAATTAGGGGGGCCTCAGATCACTTAACATGAAAAGGAATGGCTCCAGTTCTTGATAGGATTAAACTTTGACCTATTGATAAAGCTCCTACGCCAGATGGGTTTAGAATGGGCTTCTATGTAAAATACCGGGATATTATGAAGACATCATGCTGTCTGTTCAAACATTTCCAGCCAGGAGGTTTTTGAAAAGTCTAAATGCCACCTATATAGCCTTGATACCAAAGAAAAGTGATGCAAAAGAAGTGAAGGTTTCAGGGATAGGTAGTGAGTGCAAATTGTCTCCAAACTACTGATTGAAAGTCTTAAACAGTGATGCATAAGCTGGTTGACACACATCAAATGGTCTTTATCAAACGAAGACGTATAATGGATGCTGCACTTATTGCAAATGAATGTATTGATTTCAAACTGAGAGAAGAAGTCAGGAATTTTATGCAAATTGGACATAGAATAAGCATTTGATCAAGTGAGCTGGGATTTTTTGCTAAATATACGGAAGAAATGGGTGGGACACTGGGTGAGAAATCGAATATATATATGTTCAGGATACATGTAATTTATTTTTGCACCCAAGAGTGTAGGTCAATAAAGTGGGTTGCGAACCATGAGGTTTCAGGTTCAATTCACAACGGAGACAAAATGCTAAGTGATTTCTTCTCATCTATCCCAGCCTTGGTGAACAGAGTTACCCGGTACTTATGTTGGTGGGAGCTAGCAAGACCACGTGAAATTAGTTGAGGTGTGCGTAAACTGGCCCCAACACCACGAGTACCAAAAAATATTATAAGAGTTTTTGCACAAAGTGGATCACCTGGATCAAGTTTTGCATATTCACAGTTAGATTCTCAATTCTGATCAATGGACCACCTGAGGTTCTTTTTTCATCCTAAAAAGGTTTGAGACAGGGAGATCCCCTATCAAGGGGAAAGCATGGAAATTGCACACCTACTATATGCAGATGATGCCATTGTATTTTGTGATGCATATAAGGACCAAATGATGGGCCTTGCTCTTGATTTGGGCCTGCTCCTGCTGGACTTGCTGCTTACTAGAGTAATAACTATTAACCCTAAGGTGGTCCCTGTTGAGGGAAATTAGTAATGTTGACTTCGTTGTTCACCACAGAGTGGGCAGGATAAAATAAAGATCTGTCCCGACGAAGGTTTTTGAAATTTGAAATCTGAATAGGAGCATCCCCTTCTTTGGACCGAAGGTCCCTGGATCAGACGTTATTAGGGTAAGTTCTTTTATCTCTTCCAGCCATATTCTGATCAACGACGACTTTCGAAGGGCCATCCATAATAATAAAGAGTTCATAGGAGCAATCCCCAGACGAAAGCTCCAATTTGCAAGGAGGGACGAGATCCGAATCTTCAATATATATATATATATATATATATATATATATGCGAGCCCAAAGGAGATTACTTCTCTTCTTGGTATCCTCATCAACATCGACAAAACCACCACATTTACCACCAATAAACCTCGAGGTTTCCTCGGACAATTCATGAAAAGGAATTCCGAAAACCCTTATCCATTTTTCCCCCAGTTCTTCAGCCACCAGATTGTTCCCCCGGACCAGCGACCACCAGTCGAGGATGAACCTTCTCCCATTGTAGTACCAGTCACCAAGCTTGACCCTCTTAGCCTCTTGCCTCGACTGCAGTTTGAAAAGGAAGAGATTATGAGTAAGAGATGAAACCTTCAAACCAGTCGTCATCGACCATCGACTATAGAACAATTTATGGATAACATCCAGTGTCGGATTAGCGCAAAAAGGGTCGTTAAAGGCCCCCACCAAACATCGCCTCAGGCTGTGGCTATTTACGATCTCCGTGGTGGGCTAGTCATTCATAACAGGCCAACTTTGGATGCTAGCAGCTTGAGTGTAGGATTTCTCCGGTGAAACAAACCTCTGCAATATTGGTTGTCTTACCTAGAAATCTGAGTATCTTATCACCAAAATCACACCAGCTTGCGTTGTAATCTTTCTCCGACAGAATGATTGCGGCTTTCCTTGCCCCATTCCATTTCTCTATTCGAATGAAACGCCCATATATATTGTAATTTCGGTACACCCTATGTAAAATGTTGTGCTGCTTTCTTCCCCATCTTCTATATAAGTCCCCCTCCCTTTTGATGCTTGTTTCAAAGAATCACATACCCATCGGAGGTTGCTTTCATCAAGCTTAATCTTGCGAATAAAACGATTGCTTTTCTCTGTAATAAACCATCGGAATAGCCCTTCACTAATGTATAAAATCTCAAAGGATTTGTCTCCTAAAGAGAGAGACATCCTTTCCCTCATCCCAAAAGATGGCTGAGCCTAGGACAGGCCTCACCGGAGAGAGATTCAAGAGAGAAAGAGTAGGTGCACAATTTCCCAAGTCAGGGCGCAAAAGAGGCGTTCTTTTCAAGCTCATCAGATATCCCAATATCTCACAAAAATAAAAGCTTTTGAAGTTGAAGCTGAGAAACGGTATTTGGAATTTTGAAATTGTGTTTGCACATGCTTTTCACTTGAAAAAAAAGTTAAAAGTTTTGTGAGCGGGAAAAATTGTAAATTGTTCACTTGAAGAACTGGTTTTCAAACTTGAAAAACTTATCTTCAAAAACTAACAAAAGAATCATCCCAATATATAACCAAACAGTGTTCTGAAAATATTTTTTCCACAAAAAGGAAAAAAGTCTCATGTCCAAGTGGGCCCTTAGTTTGCACATAATGTTGACAAAGCTCCATATTTCCTAAGAATAAGGGTGGAATTATGGAAGTACACAATCCACCATCAATAAACTAGGATATCAAAACTGAAGATTTACCTACACATGTGGGACTTTTAAGCAAAATATGGAAGCACATTTTTTACGCATGCAGTGGTTGACAAAGTTGCAAAGAAGCTTGCTACATGGAAGAAACGATGTTTATCTACGAAAGGGGGGTGAACACTAATTGACAGTAACATCGACAGCATACCTACTTATCTAATGTTTTCTTGTTTTCTCTTATAACTTATCTAACGTTTTCTTGTATCCTATGAGAGTTGAGGTGGAGAAGCTATGAGATAAGATAAGGATAGAGTTGTTCTGTCAAGTAGAAACAACAAAGAGGAGAATACATTCAGTCAAGTAGCAACAGTAAATCCATGCAAAGAAGAAAGGTGGGCCAGGAACTAAAATCTGATTGCAGAAAATCTTACTTATGCAATGGCTATGGAGATCCAATGATGATCAGCAGGAAAATTTTACTGATAAAAGAAAATACGGCATGCTGGAAATTGTGTACTAAACTAGCAACCATATCACATGGGTAGCAGTATGGAAAAATATCAGAAATCTAGGCAACTATACAATTTAGTAAAGATGAAAATTGGAGATGGAAAATAAAATAAAATTTGGCAAGAAGGGTGGCTGGAATAGAAACTATTAAGAAGCACATTTCCTGACCTAAACAACCTGGCTACCACAAGGATGCCTATATGGCAGGATGCTGTAGCAGAAAGTGAGGCTCACTAAAGTTCGAAGGAGAATGCAAGATTAGAAAGTGGACAAGGTCAGACAATCCTAAGAGAAATGGGGGACTGCCTCAGGAGAGAACCTGATCTATGAGTCTATTCTATCGAAAGCAGGGAAAGGAGGTAAAGAAGGAAAATTCATAGTGAAATCTTGATCTGAGGTTTTGAGTAACATGTTACAAGGGAAAAAGGGGAAAACATAGCTCCTCCATAAGTCGCTCGTTTTGCCTGGATAACTGCATATGAGGCTTGCCTAATTAGGACATCTTATAAAGGTGAAGGATGATTATAGAACTAGATGCTTTGTATGCTCACGCTGATTTGAAACTCTAGCAAATTGTCTCTGCACAGTAACTTCAGGTGGCAGATATGGGTTCATTTGTAAATCTCTGTGTAGGACAATGGGTTATGCCAAGAACAGTGAAGGATACTGTTGACAGCTGGGAAGGGAAGAAGTAAGCAAGCCATTGAAGGCCGCTTGGAACCCTATTGTGGCATGCATTCTACTGAATGTATGGAAGAAATGTAACTGCAGAAGGTTCTAAGAAAAATCAGGCTGTACAAAACCCAAAAGTTTTTGGTACAAGATGAACAATGTCAATAACATTGACAAATTGAAGCACTTCATTTACTACTGTGTTGTTGACACCTTCTTGGCCATAATCAATAGGAAGCTCCATTTATATAAGATCTAGTTCTCCAGCTTCTGTTAAAATTGCACTCAATGAACTTGCAAATGAAAGAGGAGACAATCCAAATGCAATAATAACTTAACGCAACCTCAAGGGCAGAGTTATGTCCAATGAACGACTTCTTTCAGTTCCCTTGAACTAGCAAACGTTAAATACAATCACTTCTCCGCATGCTCAAAATACAGTTACCAAGTAAATTCCCATGTTTTATGTTTTAATGATTCATGGAAAGCCAACATATGTGGAATGTTGCTAAAATATATTACAAACTAAGTACAAGAAATAACAGAAGAAAAACGGGCGACAACAAAAGACAACACATGATAGTCCATGGACAAAATACATACTTGAAGTCTCTGTTTACGAGGACTCACTGTAACTTCCTTGCACACGCATAACAATCCATATTGCTCCTGTCATAACATCAAGCTAAATACAATTAGACATGGCAGCTTATATGACATCACCAAGCCAGACAAACATTAGAGCTTATTTCTTTTCTAATGTTTTCCTCCTCAGACAGCACAAGCAAGAAGCGCCTAAAATCTACGTTCCTCGGATTCTTCAAAATGCCAACGGGTGTGTAGCAGATCCTCCAAAGTAGTGCATTTTCGAAGAACCGACACGGGTGCGGCAACATTTTTGAGAGTCCAAGCAAAATAGACTAAAATAGCTTAGGTATTATGATATATACTTACTTTATTAATAGGCAATAAGTTACTATGATATATACTTATTTTGTCCCAATTTATGTGATGAACTCCTTTGAGGTTAATTGTCATAACTTTGATCATAATTCTTCAGTTGTAATCAAAGTATAAAACGTTTGAAAACCAGAACTCAATCGTAACAGAATTCGTATAGTAATTTCTTTTTTTTTTTTGATGACCGTGGTGTCCGGGCCAGCTTTCACGCACCTCGACTAAATCCACGGGATACCTGCCACCTCTCACCAGCAACAGGTACCAGGTAACTCTGTCCACCAAGGCTAGAACAGATGGGAAGAATCACCTAGTGTTTTTTGTCTCCACTGGGATTTGAACCTGAAGGTCTCATGCCTCATGACTCTTTTAACCCACTTCATTGACCACTAGGCCACACACTTAGGTGCTAGTAATTTCTATATGTTCAAGTTTTAGTTTTAAATTGGGAGTTATATCACTAAGTAGGCGTTTGGCCATAAATATTATTCGCAATATTCCGGAATACGTTTTCACTTTATTCCAGAATACTTGTTTAGCCATGAAAACCAAAAACATATTCCGGATAATGTTTTCACAATTTTTGGTTTTTTGAAAAACATCTCTTGAGGTCTATTCACTATTTTTGGATTCAATTTTTCCTCTCACTTTATTTTTAAATACTACACCAACTCAATAGTCTAAAATATTTTTGAAAATACTATGGCCAAACACAACTCCAACACTATTTTCAACTTTAAAGTGAATACCAAATAAAGTGAATACGTTTTTGGTTTTTATGGCCAAACGGGTCCTAACTCAAACTCAAACCTGGATAGTTTTAAGTTTTAACCACAAAAAACAAACTATATCACACATGGCAGATGGAACATATGTTTTGTTGTACATCAATGCTCGAGTCAATTGTTAACATATCATGAGTCAATACACTTTCTAGATATCTAAGCATAGCTTGCAGATGAAAAAACAGAGTTCCAACATAGAACAACATGGCTATGTGGGTCTTAAAGGTTCACAACTTACTCGTGAAATTTTGTTCCCACAAAAATAAAAGATTTTGCTTATAGAAGACAGAAATTCATGGTATTGAAACCCACAGAACCTATCTCTCTTCTGTTATTCTTCACTACTTAAAATTGAATGTGGAATATTGCATGTCTTCTACTCAGAATAGTTGCATCTTACTACAAAGCTCTAGAATTTCCAATTTATTTATAGAGACACATTCAATACAACAGTAAACAATCCAACCAAATATGCAGGTATCATTTGATACAGTGTAGATTAGCCAGTCAACTAGATGTCAGAGAAAGTTGAGCATCTGTGACTCAATCAATCCTTCTACTCCAAAGTACAGACAGGATTGTGGATGAGCTGCCCTGGCAATATTATAAGGATGCGCCATCTGTATGAACATCTTAAGGAGGAGGCGGGAAATAGAAAGATTTCACGTTCTCTAATGAATAGGACCAGGCACTCAGATTAAAGCCCTTGGATTAACAATCGGATAATTTCATCTTTCTCGTCAAATTCCCTTTAGGGTAATCTTTTCTTTTTGGTCACGAGTATAATTTTATTTTATTTTGATAAGGTAACATTTGTATTGATTCCAAGAAAACCATATAGGTTATAATTACAAGCTACTTCTAGGCTTGGTTAGCAAAAGAAAAAATTCTATAGGGACTCTAAAAACTGTTCCTGGTCACAGTAAACTTAAGTCACACAACAATGAAGGTATCGAAAATGCAAAGTCGCCATATATTTTCGGAGATAGCTATACTACATCATTTCCCACATATTCCATGCCTTCCATAGATCGTGATGACTTCGTTTCATTGATAATGGTTTAATTCCTGAGACAACAACATCTATAAGACTTGCCTGCCGGAGAGTCATCAAGACGGTGTTTTCCTAATGTTATTGATACTGGTTTAAACCCTGAGAAAACTACAGGAACCCCATGAGTGCTGCAAAACTTGTCTGGAAACAAAACCACTTTATCTGTGCAAATCAGTTCTACCCCTGAAAGGCACTCCTATTCCTTACATCTATGTTCTTTACAAATAACACCCAGGACATCTATACTACATGAACCTCATGGGTACACCAAAATGGACTAGAAAGAAAAACCAGACTCTTACCCATACAAAATCATTTACTACTCCTCAAAGGCTCTCCTATATCTTTAGTTAAGTACCTATACAAGAGAAAACGGCCAACATATCATGCTCAATATTTGGTCTAAAATTATTCATTTCATGAGGAAAGATTGATATTTTTATTATGGAAGCTTCTTTATTTTCCTGATAAGAATACTAGAGGAAGAAAAAATGAGAGTCCCTCACACCCAATGAATAGATCACTTCAGCTTATGAAATGAAAATGAGTTTGCGATTGCTATTTAACCTATACTACAACTGACAAGTGTTGGCTTCTTTAGATCACATATCACTTTACTCCTTTTCTTTAATAAGTACTGATAAGAAAATGGACCTTGGGCCTTACTCAACCACGAAAGCTAGCTCAAGAGGTGAAAATTGCCCAAGACTGTATTAGGAAAAAATTACTACATTCCACACTGATGTGAGACTCTTCACGAGCCTCATGCATCACTATTCTACATGAACTTTCAAAAATAATAACAGTTTTCATAAGTTAGGGAGGATTTAAAAGGCCGCAATAGTAAAACTACCAAGTAAAGATTTAAAGGTTAGATTTGCTATTAAATAGGAAAACAGAAGGACAAAAAATTCAGATTATTAAATGTCTACTATATCATTTCCAGCAAGACGAGATGAATTTGGAATTCACAATGGGTTGCTAACACATAGTTGCTCTCCATATTTAAAGGAAAGCACCAAATACAAGAAATTGAAAATGAGAAAAGATGGGAAAGAGCGCAATAGTACCTTCAACTTTTGGAGGTAGCAATCCATTTCACTACCTATTCCATCCTTTACCATGTTTTCTGAGGAAAAAAGTTGCTCTTCAGCAGATCCTTCACCAACCAAAGCTTGCTGTAGTCACAAAACAAGGCAAGAACTATACTTACAAATAATCAATCAAGTCGTCAAGCAATACATTCTTTACCACAAGAGGTACATGTCATATTGAACGGAAACAAATAAGGATGAACTAGCTAAAGAAGACACATACGAAATGTAGCCACTGGAGGAACTGCTAAGCAATAAGTTAGGTCAACTTTTTGATTTTTGAATAACCAAGAAATCTCCGAGTGCCAGCGGCGTGCGGTTCGGAACTTGGTAGATAATGGATTCGCTCCTCTACCCTTCTTCACTTAAATACCATCCTTTTCCCAGAGGCAGGGTTCAAACCCATGTCATATGCCTAATCTACACATCACACATTGCGCTCTTACCACTAGACCAAAGCCTACCAAAGTGAAAGGAAAGTTCTACAAAACGATTACAAGACCAACAATGTTATATGGGGGTGGATGTTGGACCTCTAAAATCCAATACATCCACAAGATGCTCTCAAGCCTTAAAGGAGAGCAATCTCTTCTTGAAAAAAGTGTCGCAGAAATGTGGATGTTAAGATAGGTGTGCAGTCATACAAGACTAGACAATTAAAAATGACAACATTCCTGAGAAGGCTCAAGTAGCACATCGTGGATAAAATGAAAAAAGGTCGCTTGAGATGATATGGCCATGTCCTGCGTTGACCCCTTGGATGCATCGGTCTGTAAATGTGAAACCGTGGTGAGTGAAGGTACCAAAAAGGGACGAGGTAGACCTAAATCACTTGGAAGGAAGTTATATCGAAGGACATACAATATTAGGATTTACGCAGACTTGTGAAAGATAGGGCACAAAGCAAAAACAAATTATATAAGAGATACCTATTAGTTGAAAATTGTTTTAGCTATGTTGGCACTTTTAATTTACGCACTATACTTTTCTAGGAGTCATTAAGATTTTCAGAGATACAAAAGTTAGTAGAAAATTTAAAGAACTTCTAGTACTTTTTATATTATTTATTTTATTAGAATATTGGTCTGAGAAGAGTTCAATTGAAGTAACATGGTCGGTGGGAATTCATATAGCTGAGCCCTACTTTCTTGGGACTGAGGCATAGTTGTTGTAGTAGTATCACATGTTAGCTACACCCAATTATTCAATTAAAAAAAAGGTAAATCAGTTTTATGGATGATTTTGTTAGTCAAGTGATAGTACATTCATATATAGGCAATAATCATTATCTAACATCATAATTCATATGGTTCTAGATCTTGAGCTATGCTACTGTTGGATATTCACACCTTTCACATTCCAAAAGCTATAGCATGGGACCTACCAACTTTAACAGCAACTAGTGAAAACAAATCTCCAACTTAACTTCAGAAAGGTCACTTTCTGTATAATGATTACTTTAGAGCTGCCACATACCAACAAGCGTTTCTTCTGTTGTTTTCTTTGTGGAAGAATTCCAAGAGCGTCAAGCATTGATTCTTCCAGCTCTGCAGACATAAAGGTTCTTATAAGAGTGGGGCAAAATCTGAAGGAAAAGAACAACAAACCACTTATATAACCTTTAGTCTGCAATAGTGTAGCCAGCATGCTTAAAGAACCCGAAACTTGAACATCGTCACCAGTAGTAATATAAGAAAGTAAGGCCTCCCTACAGAACAGAAAATTAGCAGGAAAAAGCAATAAGTTTAAGTGATTTGGCTGCTCACTCCAAATGTACTGGTTTACAATGTGTTCTACTCATAGGTGTAAGACACAACAAAATAACCAAAGCGTTCAAGAAGTTTTAAACATTACTTACTGCTAAACCATCTAAATAAGAGTAGAAGATAGAAAGAAACAAGAAAGTAAAAGAATGAGAAAACAAAGACATCTATTTTTAATTCAACTCGTGCTGAGCTGGTGCTAGTGAAAATCATTCAAAACAATAACATCTACAACCCTATAATTGTTTGTGTACAGTAGAGAGAGAAACGGAGAAATATACAGAACAAAATTATCAAGAAGAAATAAGTAGTCCTTTCCCTGGAGCAAATTTTAGGCATCGAAGAATGCAAATAACTATGTTTCTTCTTCTGCAAAAAAATTTCAAAAATGCTCCCATGCCCTAGTTTCGAGACACCTTTCTGAAGTCCCGTTTGGACTTTGGAACTCCCCCCTCCGGTGGACTTCTTCCACCGGAATACCTTCCTACCCTTTTCCTTCCTCTCTAACACATCCTCTCTCTTTTTTTCTGGACCCTTCTCTTCCATTATGGACAATAGAATTTACTTCAGATCAGGGGGAAATCATATGACATCACAGAGTCGAAGTCAAAAGCTGAAATATGGTACGATTGGGTGGAAAGTGCTAGGCACCATATGAGGAGAATGGTACTTAGCAGGGGAGCTATAGCCTGGATATGCAAGACGCTATTAGAAGCATCGGGGATCAGAGGGAAATCCTTCAAGTCATGGAGATGCAGGGATTTTTCTACAAACATTTTTATATCTCTGAAATTTAATCAATATGGGAGGTACATATCTTTGATTTCAGTGAAAGGCAATGATAGAGCAGTTATTATATTACCTGAAAATACATTCAATGAAGGATGGGAGAAGTTAGCAAAGAAAATAGGCTCTTTCATTAATAGGTACACAAAAGGTTACCACTTGGTCAAGTGGAACTCAGTTATCTGTGAAAGAAAATCTGGTGGTTTGGGAATCAAGAACCTGAAAATTCAAAGTAAAGCTCTAAGAATGAAGTGGTTGTGGAAGTTTACCAGAGAGAACCATCGACTGTGGGGGAGAGTTATCAAAGCTAAATATGAACAAGAGGACAACTGGATGACCAAGGAGGTCAATACACCATATGGGGTGAGCCTATGGAGGTCTATTAGAGCCCTCTGGAGTGAGTTGAAAAACCAATCAAAGATCAAAGTGGTAGCAGGGAACAAAACCAGGTTTTGGAAGGACAATTGGCATGAGGTTGGTATTCTGGAATTGGCCTTTCCAGATATTTTCAACCTAGTCCATCACCAACAAAAGACTATAGCTGATATGTGGACACTTCAAGGTTGGAGCTTAAATTTTAGAAGGCATTTCAATGATTTGGAGGTACAAAGAGTGGCTGATTTCCTTACCAAAACTGGAGAAGACTTTATGTGGTGGCAGGGGAACTCAAAAGGAATTTTTAAGGTCAATGCAGCCTACAAGCTTATGAACCAATCCAACCATCAGATAGCCAATTGGCCATGGAAGCAGATTTGGAGGATTAAGGTCCCTCATAAGGTTTCATGTTTTGTGTGGCTACTAGCAAAGGAGGCTACTCTAACCGTGGACAACTTGATGAACAGAGGTATGACACTGTGCTCAAGATGTTTCCTTTGTAAAGAGACTGCTGGGACGGTCAACCATTTATTTCTGCATTGTACATACACAGCCCATCTGTGGAGAATTATCTTAAATCTCAAAGGTATAGCATGGACAATGCCAGGTAAAGTTACAGAAGCTCTAAGCATTTGGGAGGGAACAGGTTCACATGCTAAGGATAGGAGTAGATGGAGAATTGTCCCGGCTTGTACTTGGTGGACAATTTGGAAGGAAAGGAATTCCAGATGTTTTGAGAGCTTAGAGAATGATGTGCAGAAGATCAAGTTGAAGTTCATCTTACTGCTATGTTTTTGGTGTAATCAATTTTACTCTAATGATACTGTATCTATCATTGATGTTTTAGATTCATTATAGATAGAGATAGTAGATTCTAGAGCTTCCTTGTAAATATGGTTTCAGTACTACCCAAGTACTGTTTTGATCCTTGATATAACACAAAGTTACTGATTTAAAAAAAAAAAATGCAAAAGACAGCAAATCTAATGGGGAGGAAGACTCTGCTGCAAACAAGGGGAAAGGGAGTTATCTTGATTCCTTGCAAAAAAACAAATGGACTCATATAGAAACTGCGATAGCAGAAGACTCTGTTGATGGCGATCTGGTGGAAGCTCGAGTTCATCTGGAAGACAAGGACCTATTTGCTCGATGTCTTGTCGGGAAGTTCTTTGGTGAAGAAGATGCACATACCAGAAACGACGTAAGACGATGGGCACAACATACATGGAAAGGAGCACAGGGAGTCCAAGTTTACGATATGAATGGAAATCTATTTCTCTTTGAATTTCAGTGCATAAAAGCAGCAGAACATGTCTTGATGGGAAACTGGAGAAGAAAAGGGAGTAGATTAAAGCTTCAGTGGTGGTCGCCGACCATAGGGGCTTTTCCGAAGTCACACGAGTTTGAGTGGCTTTGGATTCGAGTCCTAGGGTTACCACTACACCTCTGGTCCAGGCCAATAATGAAGAAAATTGGTGAGCGCTGTGGTGGCTGGATCGAGATGGAGGAAGAAACAGACCTCAAAAACCATCTCCGATGAGATAGAATCAGGGTTAAAGGACCGACAGCAAAAATTCCGGCATTCATTGAAGTAGACGATAAAGAAACCATCTTCTCTCTTCCCATCTGGGTGGAAGCTCCGATGACCTTTCGTAAAAGGACCGATGATGGAGCGTGTGGAAATAAGGAGAGAGAAGAGGGGGAGAATCGAGAGAGAGATATGCCAGAAATCTCTAGGCTCAGAGACAAACGGAGAAACGAGGTATAGCTATTATCCCCTATCAGAAATAATAGGGGATATTTTGGTGAAAGCAGTTACATGGGTGGACAAGTTGCAAGGGGCCCCATTTGAGGGTTAAGCTCTGGACATATGAATTTAAGCTCTGGGCCAAGTCAGTTGGTCCAGAGAAAAGCCCAAGACTTAAAACACTATTGTCAAAGGCCCTGAGCCTTTTATTTCTGAAGTTAACTGCCGGAAAAGTTCCCAGGAAATTTTATACTCTTCAACCGATCAGTTTTTGATGGAGGAAGCCAGAGGGAAGGAACCAATGACAAATTCAATACAAGAGGGGGTCGGAATTACAGTGCAAGCAGAAATTTCCTCTTCAGACCTAGAGGAACTGAACAGTGAACAAGTAGAACTGCCGGGGATGAATTTGAAGCAACTCACGATATTGGGGGATCCAACACCCATTCAATTTGATGCTTCAGAATGCAGCAAGGAAGCAGAAGGAAAGGCAAACGTATGGGTTCAGAACAATCTCATGAGGTTAAGTAAGGAATTCGGAGTAGCATTTGAGGGATGCACAGAGGAAGCTTGCACACTGCTACTAAAAATTGATCAGAGGAGGGTCAAAGATGCAACAACAGAACCTGTCTCAGAAAATGGAGGCAAGCAGATAGTTCCCAAAGAAGAGAGAAACCTTATTTTTTATGTCAATTATAAAGATAAGGTACCTCGGAGTGAGTCAAGAAGCAGAGGGAGAAATGCAGCCACTCATTTACTATGAAACTAAAAAAAAAATCATGGAATGTGAGGGGGCTCAACATGGATAATAAAAGGAATTTGGTTAGGAGTAGAATACAACAAGAGGGGGTTGACATTATAGTGTTGATGGAGACTAAACTTAATGAGGAGGTGGGAGTGTATCTACAGCAATTGGGAGAAATAGATGGATGGGAGGAGTGTGGTTGGAATCTATAGGTAGTAAGGGGGGCATTTTGATAATGTGGGATAAGAGAAATTGGAAAGGGGAAGCTGTAGAAAGTGGCAATCAAAGCATCACTTGCAAGCTTAGTGGTTTAAACCAAGACATCAACTGGTTCCTAACTGCAGTTTATGCATCATGTAATAGGAATGAGAGAAGGGAATTGTGGGAAGAGTTGGGGGCAATGAGGAGTCTCTGTGATGAACCATGGGTGGTCTGTGGGGGTTTCAACACCACAAGATTTCCCTCAGAAAAGACCAACTGTAGCAGACTAACCGGAGCCATGTCTGATTTCTCAAGTTGCATCAATGAACTGGAATTGGTGGACCCCCCTTTATTTGGGGGATCCTACACTTGGAGAGGAGGGGCAAACCATAGAAATGCATCGAGAATTGATAGATTTATGTACTCTTTTCCATGGGACGAGCTTTTCACACAAATCAGACAAAGTTCTCTGCCTAGCCTAGGGTCTGATCACAACCCTATTGTATTGACTTGTGGGGATGATGCTTTCACAAAGTCCTACTTCAAATTTGAAAATTGGTAGTTAAATGTGCAGGGTTTCAGAGACAAAGTTAAGGAGTGGTGGGGCTCTTTCAATGTGACAGGCAGACCTGACTTCATTTTAGTTTCAAAATTGAGTCTCTTAAAAAAGAAACTCAAGGAGTGGGGTAAAGAGAACAGAGGCAATTAGAGGGCTAGAAAAGACCAAATTCTGGGACAAATAGGCAGTTTTGAAGACATTCAGGTTTCTAGGCCATTAACAGATGCTGAACAGTTAATGAAGGCTCATTTGGCAATGGAATATGAGGAAGTGGCCAGAAATGAGGAAATTCACCGGAGGCAGAGGTCCAGAATACAGTGGATTAAGAATGGGGATAAGAACACTAAGTTCTTCCACGGAATGGCTACAGCACACAAAAGAATCAACACTATTGAGTCCTTAAAAATTGATGAAGAATTGTCTTCAGACCCTGTGGCTATAAAGAGTACAGTTGTTGAATTCTATCAAAATTTGTATAGAGAAATAGAGAATTGGAGACCCTCCCTGAATATCATGAATGTCCAATCAATAACAGTAGAGGAGCAAGAATGGTTGTCAAGAGATTTTGAAGAGGAAGAAGTCTTGGAGGGGATCAAGCTTTGTGCAGTTGATAAAGCACCTGGACCAGATGGCTACACAATGGCCTTTTTCCATGCTTTTTGGGAAACAATCAAAGAAGATCTGATGCAGTCCTTCCAAAGCTTTCATTCTCAGCAAAGGTTTGAAAAGAGCTTCAATGCTACCTTTGTAGCTCTAATACCAAAGAAAGCAGGTGCAAATGAGTTGAGGGATTTCAGGCCTATTAGCCTGATCACAGGGGTTTACAAGATCATAGCCAAGGTGTTGGCAGAAAGGTTAAAGAAGGTAATCAGTAAGCTAGTAAACAAGCACCAAATGGCCTTCATAAAAGGAAGGCAAATCATGGATGCGGCACTTCTGGCAAGTGAGTGCATTGACTCAAGAATTAGAGGAGAGATCCCTGGGGTGATGTGCAAGTTAGATATTGAGAAAGCTTATGACAACCTGAACTGGGAGTTTCTGATCAACACACTCAGGCAGATTGGGTTTGGGAGGAGATGGTCAGTTGGATAAGATTTCTGCATTAAAACCATTAGGTTCTCCATTCTTGTAAATGAAGAATCAGCAGGTTTTTTTCCAGCCGAAAGAGGATTAAGACAAGGAGATTCGCTGTCCCCTTTTCTCTTCATCTTAGCCATGGAAGGCCTGGACAGTTTAATGAGAGTTGCCTCTCAGAATAACTGGATAAGGGGATTCTCTATCAGAAACAGGGCAAATGAGACAATGGAGCACACACATTTGTTGTATGCAGATGACACAGTGGTGTTTTGTGAAGCAAAGCAAGATCAGATCTGCTATCTAAGAGTCATCTTGGTATGGCATAATTGAGAAATCTGAGAAAAAACTGGTTATACGGAAATCTCAATACCTATCTTTGGGAGGCAGAGTTACTTTAATTAATTCAGTATTGGACTCTCTACCCACATATGTGATGTCCCTTTTCCCTATACCAAGTAAGGTAGTTAAATCTCTGGATGCAATTAGAAGAAATTTCCTATGGCAAGGTAACAAGATAGAAAAGGGGTTCAATTTGGTAAAATGGGCTACAGTACAGCATAGCAGGAAAAATGGGGGACTGGGAGTGAGGAACTTAAAAGTGCAGAACAAGAGCCTCCTTTCAAAATGGTTGTGGAGGTATGTCCAGGAGGACCAGGCTTGGTGTGGGAATGGGATTCTAAGGGACCTGTTTCCTGGTCTCTTCTCAATAAGTACTGACCCTGATAGCAGAATAGAGGAGATGTGGTCTCCTCAAGGCTGGAACCTAACATTCAGGAGACTACTAAATGACTGGGAGATTGATGGGGTGGTGGAGCTATTGAATCTGATTGGTGAATTTCCTGGTACTAATTTAGAACCAGACAAATTAGTATGGGGACATCACACAGATGGGAACTTCTCTGTTGACAGACTTTACAAATGGGCACTAAGAGGAGATGCAGGAAGATCTACAGGTCCCTGGAACACAATCTGGAAGAATGTGGCTCCTACCAAGGTGAAATGCTTCACTTGGTTGGTTGCCAGGAAGGCTTGTCTGACTCATGAGGCAATGCAGAAGAAGGGTATTAATATAGCCTCAAGGTGTCTTCTATGTAAAGAGGCCTTGGAGACAAATAAGCACCTTTTCCTGCACTGTAAGGTAACTGCACAGGTTTGGACTCTGTTCACTAGCATAGCCAATGAATGCTGGACCATGCCAGAACACACCTCAGATCTTCTAAGTTGTTGGATTAAGAGGGGAGGAAGTAAGAGCCAGAAAAGGTGGTGGAGAACAGTTCCTGCATGTATTTGGTGGATTATATGGAAAGAAGGGAACCAGAGAATTTTTGAAGGAAAGGAATGTATAATACAAATGATTAAGTGGAAAGTAATCACTACCCTAGGTTTTTGGTGTAAGGAACAGGATATAGAAGAGGAGATTCAATTAGTGGACTTCATGGGAGCTTTGTAAGTATTTTATTTCCTTCTCTTTTTTCTGTCATTACTTTTGGAGGTTGCCAGCATAGCCTTTAATGCTGAGAAATACAAAAGGTTACCAGTTATCAAAAAAAATTATCAAGAAATCCTACAGACAAACATGATAATAAGAAGTAACGAATTATGATAACGATCACTAAACAAGAAAAAGCGGAATGGTTAACCTTGAAAAAGGTGAAGTGGAAAACTAAGATTCGATGACCAAGTTAAGTCAACTGGCTCAGAAGTTCAAAGAATTTGACAATCAGACAGGTTTCAACTATTTATTAAGAAAAACTCGAAGAAGTTATTGTTTTAACTATGAGAACCATGATAGGAGGTTCCAAAATCTTGCCAAAAGTCGTGACTTAAAAGCTTCAAGTGTTCTCTAGGGAAGTTGATATAGATTCTTCTTGAAGCAGAGTGCTTAAGTTTATTCTTCAGTTAATATTACATCCCTGTAGTAATCGGTTACTGTTCGTCCAAGACATCAACATTTGATCGCCATATGTTTTAACGATAGGTCCACTTAGTGCAGCGTTAGTTTGCTCATGCATCTAAGAAATTGATAGCTCACCTCCTTGACATAACAACAAATAATTAAGAATAAGATGGAATGTGAATTACCTTAAAGCAGAATATGTATTCCCATGATCTGGTTGCGAAATGTCATCTTCTGGGTGACCATTTAAAGAGCTGGATATGTTTGGAATTAAAACCCGTAAACTTTGACCATTAGAATCTGATCTGAAGCCACCATTTTCTGAATCTTGATTTTCATGTGACATATCATGGTTAACCATGAAACCATTCAGTTTAGCTTCAGACCTTGGGACGAATGTTTCTATATCACAAAGAAGAACAGCAGCAACAATATTTGCCAAATCTTTTATCTTAACGATGCGCAAGATGCAACAAAGTAAATACAAAGAAGTTGTGGTTCCAATTCTTGTATCCTACATTAAAAAACCATGAAACTTAACAATTAGACGTACATAAGCCACAAAATACTATCGGGAGATAAGTTTCAGCAACCAGCATAAAGTGAAAACAACAAATGCCAAGGGAGGAAACACAAGAAACCAAATCCCAAAGGAAACTCATTGAAAACCCATGTACTTTACCGAGTTCACTCAGCATACTGGCTCCTTATCACATTATCTCGTGTCACTAGCCCCTTGAGCTTGCTACAGCCATTTCTACTTACTTCCTTCAAAGAACTACTGAAGCTTTACATTTTAACCCCAATCCCAAACTTGTATTACATCTTAAAGTCGCTCTTACTGGTCAGAGCAAAAGCTATCTTGTTATTTATTTCTTTGATAATTAACAACTTTGATTACAAAGTGAAGAACTTAACTGCAATCATCAGTTTCAACTTTAGCAATTCAAAGGAGGGACAAGATTAAGAATAAAACAGAAATAAACCAAAGAAAAAGGATATAAATTGCTTTGTTGCAATTTTCCCCTCATTTTCTATTTACCTGAACTTTAATGATAAACATAATTAAGACTTGCTTCGACCGAAGATGAAAGTCGCGGAAATGAGAATGTTGAGGTGGATGTGTGGGCATACTAGGAGAGACAAGATTAACAATGAAGAAATCCGGACAAGGTAGGAATGGCCTCCGTGTTGGATAAGATGAGGGGAGCGAGGCTGAGATGGTTTCGTCATGTGAGGAGGAGTGTGGATGCTCCAGTGAGGAGGTGTGAGCGGTTGGTAGTGGCGGACATCAGGAGAGGTAGAGACAAGCCGAAGAAGTATTGGGGGGAAAATGATTAAACCAGACTTGGGGCATCTGGGCCTTACTGAGGACATGACTTTAGATAGGAGAGTTTGGAGGTCGCGTATTAGGGTAGAAGGCTAGTTGGTAGTTGAGTAGTCTCTCGCTTCCCTAAGGGATAGGCTTTCACGAGTGTTTTACCAGTAGTGTTTGCACTATGCTTGTAGTCCTTGGTCTTCGATTTTAGCTGTTACTGGTATTTTTTTGTGCACCGAGTATTGTATTATTTTATTTTCGTTACTATTCTTTCTCTCATCCGTTGTGTATCACTCTTCATTCCACATTGATTTTGTTGTTGTGATTCCGCCCCTATGTGTTCCTTTTTTGAACTGTTTGGCAGGTTTTAAAAGGGAATCTTTCGGAAACCGCCTCTCTATCTCTACGATGTAGAGGTAAGGTCTACGTACACTCTACCCTACCCCGACCCCACTTTGTGGGATTTCACTGGGTCTGTTGTTGTTGAAGACTTGCTTCGACCCTTAAGATACTACTTTTTGTTTGAGATAAGGGTGGTATCTGGACTAGCTTGTGCGCATCTCAACTATTCCACCAGGTACTTGCTACCTCCCATCAACACAGGTAAAAGATAATTGTTTGCCAAGCACAGATAAACGAAAATCTATTTGATTTTCTCCAAATGTTGGAACATGTTTGATCTTAGAAAATATACAACCGTGCGAAAATAGAAACTCTTGACATTTTTCTAATGGAAGCAAAAAAATAAAAATAAAAAAGGCCAAGGCAAAAGTGTCAATGTTGAAGTGTTTGACAATGTTATCACTCCTTAGTCTCCCAACGGTTTACTGTAGTAGTTATTTGCGGTAGTTATTTCTTTGTAGTAGTTATTTGCAGTTTCTCAGTCCAATAGAAGTTATTTCTTTGTTGTAGTTTGCAATTTCTCATTCTAGTAATGTTAGGAAGTCATGTCCTACTTTCTTGGGGTAGTTATCTTATTAATATTGTATTTAAACTCTATGTTTATTCCATGAAACGTCAGCAGAAAATTATCCAATTTTTGAGTACTTTAACTCAAGAGATTGTAGGTTCTCTCTTAACAAACGGCGAACCAGCACCATAGGTCGAAAAAAGAAAACTTCTTTCCAGACTCCTAATTCACTCAACATTAACTCTGATTTTGTCTTGCAACGTCTCATAACAGATCCATAACAGGGGACCGTAACAACTTGGTATCAGAGCCGGGAGTTAGGGAAGACCAAATTCAACATCAACTGGCACAATTGGTGAACTTGTTCCAAGAAGAACGTGCAGTCAATTTAGCCGGACAGGAAGCAATAAATGCTCGCTTGGATGCACTCACAAGGAATTTAGCAAATTCAAAGGTCGATTCTGATACCAGTCAAAATCGAGCTTGGAAGGGTAAAACTAGTGGCGGGAGGGTCAGGATCAGAAGCATGAGGAAGTTCCATCATTCCTCGACATACAAAGTTGGATTGTCACGATTTAATGGCCAAGAGGACCCTTTGGGATGGTTGAACAGATGTGCACTTCTTTCGACACCAAAAAACTCCAGAAGAAGAAAAGATTGGACTTGCTTCTTTTCATTTGGAGGGGAATGCACAACTTTGGTTTCTTCAACTTGAGATAGATATGCCTCAAACGTCTTGGGATGAATTCAAACGTCAGTGTAACCTTCATTTTGGACCACCAATCTGAAGTCAGATGTTGGGAGAATTGGCTAAGTTACGCCATATCGGGTATGTGGCAAATTACCAAGAAAAATTTGAGCAGTTAATTTCGCGGGCTGGTACACTCACACAGTCGCAAAAAATTGAACTTTATCAGCGGCTTGGCTGATAATATAACAATGGAGGTTGAGTTGCATAATCCTCTAGATGTGGCTACGGCAATGAGTTTATCCCGGCTTATGAACGCAAGGAACAATCCATTTGTTCGCAATTTTTAGATGCTTGCAGATCAAAGACAGCAGATTTCTCACCTCAACAACATGCCAGATTTGTGAAGAAACTGAGCAGATCCGAAATGGAGGAAAGGCGACTTAAAGGACTTTGTTTCAACTATGATGAACTGTTCACCCGAGGTCATCAATGCAAGAAATTATTCTGGATTGACTCTATAGAAGATGAGGAAGAATGTGCTGAAAAAGAGGGAAATACTAATACTTTCCGCACTTAGCACTTGAGGACAAGTGCGATTTGAAGGAGGGGAGTAATGTTATCACTCCATAGTCTCCCAACGGTTTACTGTAGTAGTTATTTGCAGTAGTTATTTCTTTGTAGTAGTTATTTGCAGTTTCTCAGTCCAGAGGAAGTTAGTTCTTTGTAGTAGTTGCAAGGTTCTCATTCTAGTAATGTTAGGAAGTCATGTCCTAGTTTCTAGGGGTAGTTATCTTATCAATATTGTATTTAAACTCTATGTTTATTCCATGAAAAGTAAGCAGAAAGTTATCCAGTTTTTGAGTACTTTAACTCAAGAGATTGCAGGTTCTCTTAACAAACGGCGAACCAGCACCATAGGTCGAAAAAAAAAACCTCTTTCCAGACTCCTAATTCACTCTACATTACCTCTGATTTTATCTAGCAATGTCCCATAACTAGATCCATAACAGGGGACCTAACAGACCATCTCTTTAAAAGCTCACACACTTTAACACTGTATTAGAGGATGTTGAGGTCATAGGTTCGAGTCTCACTGTCACCCATTATTAAAAAGAACCTCCATGTGCTTAGCCCATGAAGAGAATCAGGCTCTCGTGTGAGGGGTGCGTTGAAGACATAATTAGATGAGATGGTCACACACTTCAATATGGTATCATAGCACACTTTTATCTACTTAATTATATCTCAAGGGCCAAGCACGTAGAAATTCTTTTGATAGTGGGTGATGGTAAGACTCAAAGCCAAGACATGTGTCTGTATTAATACTATGTTGGAATGTGTGACTATCTCATATAAAAACTCTTCTTTTTTAATACGGTAAACTGCACCCATTCATATCGCCTTACCTAGGAGCTCAACAGTGGACCTTTCCCTAAGGGTCCTTTACCACTTTGCTCACTTGATGACTTGATCCCTATCTTACGATTGGAGGCGAAGTGTCCCACTAGGCAAAAATGTTAATTTAGAGGCCTGATCTAGTAAAGGCAAGGACCATAAGTAAACTTTCTAGATGTTAGGGATTCTATCTTTTTCACTACCCATGTAAAGAAAGAGAGAGAGGGGTTAGATCATTACACCATCTTTAACAACTTCCATCCATAACGAAGGAAGTATTGATGGAAATATCAGCACCTTCAACATCAGGTCTGTTATTAGCCTCCCAATGTCTGGAATTCCTGCTGAAATAACATCACTAAAGTAATAGAGGTTATCCTCAATCTCATCAACAGAGGAAAGGATAGAACCACTGGTATCTGGACCCAGACACCTGCATCATAAATCACATGCGTCACACAGCAAATAGGTGATGCATAAACAGTTTCAAGAACAAAATAAAAATAAGAAACTACTTACTTTGAAGCATTGACCAACTTGTCCAAGTTGATGCATTGTTCCCGGAAAAATTTGACCAAATTTGAGAAATAATCAGCATGAGGATCACTGGCAACAAATTTGTTAACAGCCTCATCGCCAACTGTGAACACGTTGAAGGTTGTTTAATATACTATCGAAAACACTGTGAATGAGGGAGAATATAGAGAAATTTAGAAGAAGTATAAAAAGGAAGCTCACCATGATAAACATTCAGGGTTAACGCACGTACTGCAGTTCGAATCATGCTTTCTTCATGAAACGCAAAGCGTATTGCCTCAACATAGAGTGGAAATGAGACTACTTCTTCCTATTCAAAGATGTAGACCAAATGAAATGCAAAGGATGAGCAACTACAGAAGATAAAAAGAATGGGATGGATGTTTTCTTTGAAAAAGAAGATACATGAAAATGATTGAATTCCAAGCTCAAAACAGATTGGTAAAATATATCAAACTATTGAACCAAGTTAACAATCAACAAAAACAATGCAAAGTCAAAATTGTTGCCCTGAAAAAAGTGGACAGTGCACCTATTCAATGGTTCAAACTCCAGCTTTCAAGCAGAGGAAAATCAAAGATGCAAGAGAGACCTCTCCTCCACTTCCATCATCTTAGCTCCCCATCTATCATATTTGACTTTCTCCACTCCTAAATCTCTCAATTTTTAACTAAGGACCTCTAGTTTGGTCAGTTATTAACTTAGTTCTTCTAAGGTCCCATAATGAGAAAGCAAACCAGTAAATTGCAGCACAGAATTCTCTTGGGTCAACAAGTAGGGCTGTGAACGAGCTGAGCTAAGTCGACGGAGATTATATTGGTATGCCTAGAATTCAAACAAACAGCAGGACAGAATTCCCTTGGGACAACAAGTAGGGAAGTGAACTAGCTGAGCTAAGTCAACGGATGTTATATTGGCATGCCTAGAATTCAAACAAACAGAATAGTAACCTTAAAACTTATTAGGAAACTGTTAATAATTTTACAAACTAAACTTACATTATGAGTCTTCACAAGAAGGGAAATGGTGTTTTTGTTCAACTTTCCACTTATTGCTCTTTGTATACGCATGCATCCAGAAAACCAGTATCAGCAAGAAGCATTTTGACTAAAAATGTATTTCAAGCTAAGGAAATGCCTCTAAAGCAGCTGAGTTTTAGGAAACACACCTCAGAAAGGATATGTAATAAGACAAAAGCTCTTCATTACGAAAGTCAAAAGAATATGTTATAAGGTGATTAATGTGCTCATTACTAAACATGTAATCTGCAAAATTTGGGGAAAAGTATGAGACTAACAAAATGCGTAAAGGCAAGAATATTGATTCAGTACAATACATTTCAACAGTTCACTTACAAATAGAATGCTCATTTTTTAAGTTCTGGATCACAATACTCATCGTCTGCAGCAACTGAAGCGAAACAATAACAGTTCTACTAATTCTTAATATACGTACAAACTCCCCCATCACCTGCTTCTCCATGAAAAACCTGCAGAAATGCCGCGACACACTTGTAAGGAAAAACATTACATCAAAGAAAGCTTGTTAGGTGTACCTCAGGCTAAAATAAATAGCATACACCAAAAGGGAAAGTCCTTAGCGGAGACATACTCAAAATAGGCCACATCATGTTGATCACCATATGTTATCAACTCTGCAATTGATCTTAGCGCCTCAATCACAAAATCCTTGATGTCACAAGAAAAGATTTAAATATATGAAGAATAATCATACATGATGGCAGGACAGCATAAAATAAATAGTTACAGAAAGCAGAGATAAGGAGGAGATCAGAAAGGTAAAAATAATTACCTTGTTGACCTCATTAACAACTTGAACTTTCATCAGCTGATCAGTCAAAAATCTGCACAATAGGAGGAATGCAGCTTAAACTTCACAATGATCAGGAACTGTTATAGTAAGATGGACAATCATCTGAGCATCATGTACTAAAATTCCACGGGCTACTTTCCCACAGCAACTTAAGCAGCACAGTTTGTCCACATGTATATCATGTTTTACCTAAACTTCATTATATTAGACCAAGCTCACATTGGGAGTCCCAAACCCGGATAGAGGAAAAGGGTTGCGCCATTCAGGTAGACTGATATAAGCCAATTCATGATGAATCCTCACAATACGGATATCGTCAGGCGTGCTCACCTAAGCAAATGTTACACTGGCACCCTGATGTAATGAAAATAGGCCACGGATTCCATCACATCGGCGCCTGGATGTGAAAGAGTATGAATTAGGGTTCTCATATCATGGATGTGTATAGGTAAAGAAGCTAGTAATGCCACATCAGCGTCCGAATGTGGTGCAAAATGGGAAAAGGTCCCCACGTCATAGACGAATGTGGGTAGAGAAGCTAGCCACACCAACTTTATCAAAAACAAAGAAGTTAGTCTCGCCACTTCAGCGCCTGGATGTGGCGCAAAATAAGAAAGGGTTCCCTCATCACAGACAGACGAGGGTAAAGAAACTAAGCCAATAGAGTAGGATTTGGAAAGGTTGCTGGAATATAGGCTCTTTGAGAAGAAAGTCCATTGAATTAGTGGATACCTTAAAAAAGAGAGTCAATATTGAAAGCCTTGAGGAAAATAAACAGACATGCAAAAGGTTAGAGAGATAGGCATCACAGGTTATAAATTATGATAATATGGGATAGATAAAAATAGGAATAGGGTAGGAATTGTTCAGAGCTAGGACTTAAGAACGGGGTTTTAGAGGTAAAGTGAGTTGAAGATAGGATTATCTATTTTTTATTTTTTGAATTAGTAAATATTATTGATGTTAGGAAAACCATCACTAAAAAAGTGTTATGGTTACATCCAGAAGTGCATAAAAGAAGACAACAAACGATACATGCCCACCTCTCAAGATTTATTCTAGAAGAAAATATCGACAAGAGGATAAAGAATTGAAGAGGTCTTGAAGTACATCTTCAAACAGTTTTTGAAGTGCACACCTGGTGAAACTGTCAACCAACAAATGCTTCCTGAAACTGCTCCAACAGTTTATTCTATTCCTATTTTTTAGTTCTAAATCTTATCCTATTGTGTTCTACAAATATGTAATTAGGAGGGTAGGCAATTCACGTTATAAGTTACTCCTTCCGTCTCAATTTGTTTGTCTTACTTTCCTTTTTAGTCCGTTTCAAAAAGAATTGTCTCTTTCCTTTTTTGGCAACTCTTTAAGATAAACTTTCCACATGGCATGTGTTTAAGACCACAAGATTAAAGGACATTTTGGTACATTTTACATATCTTTAGTTTAAGATCACAAAATTCAAAAGTCTTCTTTACTTTCTTAAACTTTGTGCAAAGTCAAACCAGACAAAAAAATTGAAATGGAGGGAGAACTATATTTTGGAGTCTTGTCCTCTCCATACGGACAACTTTATTGGTGTACTTGTGTTTAAGATTCTTGCACAAATTATTGCCAATAAAATACCTTATACTGTTCTATTTCTTTTATTCTCAACATCTAGTTACTATTTGTTTTGGTATCAGAGCAAAACGATCCAAAATGATTAACACCAGATCTTCTAATTCCCAAGATGGCACTCCCTAAGTTGTACCTATTGCCCAGCAATTATCAGCCATATCAACAAAACTTGACACAATATTCAAAGGCAGCAGAAGTTGTATTGAAAGCACAGACTAGCCACTCCCGACAAGAGGAAACCAGTCGATGAACCTGTGATGGAGGAAAATCCGCTTGGCAAGAAGACAACGATATTGACGGTCCATGTTGGTCCGGGAGGCTACATACAAAGATGGAATTTCCCAAATTTGAAGGCGGTGACCTCAGAGGATGGAGTTTGAAGGCAGGAAAATATTTTTGTTATTATCAACTCCGGATGATCATAAAGTTAGCTATCGAAACAATGTATCTCGAAGAAGACACCCTTGACCTCTTCTCTTAGATTAAGCGAGAACGAACTTTGCTTTATTAGGATAAACTTGTTAAGGAGTTGCGGGAAAGTTCGGTACTACGGAGGTCAAAATCCGAACGAACTCTCTGTAGTATTCGACAAACAAGTTTTGTTCATGAGTACCATCAAGAATTTGCAAAGCGTTCGTCAAGTCACAAATTGGCCAGATCACTATCTGTTAGTGCGTTTTTAAATGGGTTAGAGGAATTAAAATTTGATGTAAGAATTCACAAACCAAGAATAGTGTACCGGGCCATGAGTTTAGCCCTTGAATTTCCAATTGACCATGATAGCCTGACCCACAAACACCTTCTTTTGCCAAAAACATATCAGGAACCACCAACTCTCCTTCCTCGCAAATCAATATGCCAAAAGCTCTTTACTGGCCAGCCAGACAACATTCCAACCCCAGCAGGCTCAAGTACGGATGCTGAACAGCAAAATCAGATGGCCATAGGACTTTGTTACCATTATTATGGAAAATTTGCTCTGTGACAGATGCAAATTCACAAATTTTTCCAGTAATGGAGTTCAGGGATGTTGAACAACTAGACGATAATGTTGAGGCTAATGTTGACGATGTCGAACCACCAAAAAATGATTTCATTGAAATTTCTTTTTATGCAATTTTGGGGAACTCCGTCGGTGCTACAATGGAACTTCAAGGGTCAATCAACCAGACAACCAGTGACAGGTTTTGATCCTTAGGGATAGTATGATGCATAATTTTGTGGCTGAATCCGTTGAGGAGCTTAAAATTCCAATAGAAATCATTCCAACCTTTGGTGAACATATTGAAATAAAGATATCATTCGCTGCAACAAAGTTTGTCGAAATTTTAAAGTTCAATTGCCAGTCCCAACCATTATGCAAAATTACTACCCTTTTCCATGGGGGGGTGCTGATTTGGTCTTCACCGTAAAATGGTTAGCCTCTGTCAACACTGTGCAAGCCAATTGGTACAACTTCAACTAGCAAGGAAAACGTTACAAGTTGCAAGAAGTTAGGTGGCCAACTTAGCAACAACTTCACTTCAATCTCTCAATAATGTTTTAGAGACACCAAGTAACCAAGTTCAGACACTTTTGCACATTCCAATCTGTGTTCAATGAGCCAACATCTTTAACACCACTTAGAATATATTCCTACACCATTACCCTATTACCGAATTCCAAACCACCAAGCATTAGACTATATCATTACCCGCATGCCCAAAAGACTGAAATTGAGAATAAGTGGCTGATTTACTGGTCTCATTCGCCAAGTTCAAGCCCCTTTGCAATCCCAGTTCTACTAGTTAAAAAAAATATTCATGGAGGTTCTATATTGATTACCATAGCCTTAATAAAATAATTGTACTAGACAAATATCATATACCTCAATAAGCAACTGAATGAGTTACATGGGGCTACTATTTTTTTAAAGATTCACCTCTGTTCAGGGTACCACCATATCTCAAAAAACTCATCTTCGTTTTCTTTGACAAGATTTCAATCTTATCCCTAACCTCCAGCAACACCGACAACCCCTCTGGACAGTTGTTCACCTCCTTTCCATCAATTCTTATTTTTCTAAAACCTGTCCAAAACCTTACTTTCCTGCCGTCTCCGATTATAATTGAGGTCATGGATAGAAAAGAGTTTCACTGTGCACTCATATGCCTCTCAAAACCATATGAATTAGAAAAATATGGTTGCTTCATAATCCATGGGTTGAGAAGTCCATATTTAGCAATAATAACATCGCTCCATAAAGCCCCCTCCTCCTTATTAAGCTAGTGTTTGGCCATAGATTCCCAAATATTTTTGGGAAATCAGTTTTGGGTGAAGTTTCAACATGTATGTGGTAATAGTTTTAGGGAAACATATTTCACTCTTTTTTAAAAAAAAAAACATGAAACATGATTTATACTGCAGTCAAGCTCTTAATGAGTCACATTTTTGTCTAATTTCATGGGGTCTATGAAAGAAGATATCAGGTATGGGGTTAAGTTGTTTAAGCCTACTGCAGTCAAGCTTGTTGTGGAACAAGCAAGGCTACAGGAGAAGGCTATTGAAGCTGTGCAAAAAAAGAACAAGGGACCTTATAAACCACCTAATGTGCTGGGAAATCCTCAAACCTCTAAAACTGTACCCAACCCCCCGGAAGAACCTCTGCATTCAGGTTGACCCCTGAAGTCTATGAATACAGGAAGAATAACCATTTATGTTTCAGATGTGGGGAGAAATTTGCACCAGGCCACATGTGCAAGAAGAAACAGCTCAACTGTCTAGTGGGAGAGGTTAATGGCTAATGAGGGACCTTCTGAGTTGATCACAGAAGAGGAGATTGAGCAAGAAATCCAGGAGGCTGTGTGCTTAAGTGCCCTCTCTGGTGGCAAAAGGGGAGTGAACTCTATTTTGATGAAGCGGACTATGAAGAATATAAGTTTGATTGTGTTGGTTGACTCTGGAAGCGCACACAGATTCATTGATGAGCACACTGTGAAGGAAAATGGCTACCAGCCATGCTATTGTGCTCCAGTTAGAGTCACTGTGGCTGATGGCAATTATGTGATGTTCACTTCTAATTGCAAAGGTTACACGTGGAAGATGCAAGGCACAACATTTCAAGAGGATCTACTCATTATTCCCTTGGGAGGATGTGACATAGTTCTGGGAAATGATTGGATGAAGAAATACAATCCCACCAAGTTTGACCATGAGAAGAAGTGTGTGACAATTGGGAGGAAGAACAAGAAGTTAGTTCTTCATGGCATTACTGAAGAAGGGGGCCTGAGAATGATCTCTGGTAGTTCAATGGGAAAAGTGCTCAAGAAAGGTCAGGCTCTCATAGCTCACTTGTTCATGGTGCATGCTGGAGTGAATATTGATCAAGGACCAGCAGATGAGGCTATTCAGAAGGTGTTGGGGCAGTTTGAAGACATCTTTGAGGAGCCCAAGTCTTTACCTCCTGTCAGATCACTAGATCATGCTATACCACTCAAACCTGGTGCAGTACCAGTGAGTTTGAGACTTTGCAGGTATAGTTACTACCAGAAGGATGAATTAGAAAGGCAAGTTAAGAGATGCTCACTCATGGGATCATACAGCGAAGCCAGTCTCCTTTTTCATCCCCAGCTCTACTAGTCAAGAAGGAGGACAATACATGGAGGTTCAGTGTGAATTATAGAGGATTGAATGATATCACGGTGAAAGACAAATATCCCATTCCTATTGTAGATGACATGTTGGATGAGTTACATGGTTCTATGTATTTACTAAGGTGGATCTCAGGGTTGGCTACCACCGGATTAGGATGAGGGTGGAGGATGTACATAAGACTGCATTCAGAACTCACATGGGCCATTATGAGTTCAAGGCCATGTCATTTGGATTGACTAATGCACCAGCAACCTTTCAAGCATTGATGAACCAGGTTTTTCAACCATTTAGAAGAAAATTTGTTTTGGGTATAGTCTCTCTCTTGATGACCATATTCATCATCTTGTTGCTGTGTTTGCTACACTCAGAGAACATTCCTTATTTGCTAAGAGGTCTAAGTGCTCTCTTGGTCAAACAAAGGTGGAATACTTGGGGCATGTTATCACTAAGGAAGGGGTTTCCACAGATCCTACTAAGATACAAGCTATGGTGAACTGGCCTACTCCCAACTCAGTCAAGGCTCTTAGAGGGTTTTTGGTATTAACAGGGAACTATAGGAAGTATGTAGCTAACTATGGTACCATCTGCAGGCCTCTTACAGATTTGCTAAAGAAGGATTCATTCAAGTGGATTACAGAAGCTGACTTAGCATTTGCTGCACTCAAAGCTGCTATGACCAATGTACATGTACTGGCACTGCCTGACTATTCCAAAGAATTCATAGTGGATACTGATGCAAGTCATTGTGTCATAGGAGTTGTACTAATGCAGGAGGGTAGGCCCATTGCCTACTTTAGTAAGGTGATGGCTCAACAACATAGGGGTAAGTCTATCTATGAGAAAGAATGCATGGCTCTATTGAATGCAGTGGACAAGTGGAGGCATTATCTGCAGTTCAAGCACTTTGTGGTTAGAACCGACCATCACAGCTTGAAGTATCTCTTAGAACAAAGAGTAACTTCAGCTATGCACTCTCTAGGCAGTATGAGAGACCTGAAGACTACACCCATCAGACTCTTGGTCAATTGCTCACAGTCAGTGTCACAGTTCCTAGATGGATGCAAGAGATAGGAGCTAGTTATGAGAATGATGCTTTTGCTCAGGAGTTAATGATACAACTTGCAGTGGATGTACAGGGCCCAAACTTGTGGCACTTCTCTTCTGGGATTCTTAGGAGGAAAGGGAAGACTTATGTAGGGGATACTGGGGAGCTGAGACACCAGTTGATCTCCACATTTCATGCTTCTCCCATGGGGGGCCACTCAGGTCAGGTGGGATAATATGGTTCCTCATCCCTCGATATAAAGAAGTTTAGAAGGCAAGAATGATAAGCATTCGGGCCTCTAAAGCAAGATTAAAGTGTCCTCTTGGATAAGAAGGTACACTGACGAGGCTGTCACTACTGTTCTATTAGCCTGGCATGAAGGTAATGGTGATACAACATGTTGAAAGCTGTGATATATGCCAAAGGAACAAGGGTGAGAATGTAGCTTATCCTGGACTGCTACAACCTCTACCAATTCCTAATCAAACTTGGACCCACACAAGCATGGATTTCATTGAAGGATTACCAAAATCTAGGTCCAGAGATGCTATCTTGGTAGTGGTGGACAGAATGTCAAAGTACGCACATTTTATTGCCCTTCCCGCCCCTTTACTGCAGCCACTGTAGCTGGCAAGTTTTGGAAAAGGTACACTGCTTACATGGAACTCCTGAGTCCATAGTAACTGACAGAGATAAGATTTTCCTCAGTAATTTCTGGCAATCATTGTTCAAACTCTTGGGCACTCAACTTAACTACAGCACTGCTTATCACCCTCAGAGCGATGGTCAAACTGAGAGAGTGAATAGATGTATTGAAAACTACTTGAGGTGTATGACATCTAGTAGGCCTACTCATTGGAGACGGTGGCTACCTTCTGCAGAGTGGTGGTACAACACAAATTTCCACACTGGGTTGCAGTGTACCCCCTTTGAAGCTCTTTATGGGTACTCACACCACAACTATCCATTGGACCCCTCCTTGAGACCATTGTTCCTGCTGCAGAAGATGTTGTTATGCAAAGGCAGCAAATGTTGCAACTTTTGAAGGACAACCTCCACAAGGCTCAGGAAGCTGCAGAAGATATTGTTATGCAAAGGCAACAAATGTTGCAACTTTTGAAGGACAACCTCCACAAGGCTCAGGAAAGGATGAAACTGTTTACTGATAGAATGAGGACTGATAGAGTGTTTCAGGTTGGTGACAAGGTCTATCTCAAGTTACAGCCCTACAGGCAGAGTTCTTTGGCAACTTGAAGTTAAGCTCCAAGTACTATGGTCCTTACAAGGTCTTGGCCAGAGTGGGCAATGTGGCTTACAGGTTAGAACTACCTCTAACCTCAAGGATACATCCTCTGTTCCATGTGTCCCTTTTGAAGAAGAAGATTGGTAGCAACTTGGTGGCTCAGACTACACTTCCCAGGATTGGTGAAGATGGGCAATTTTTGGTGAAACATGTTGTTGTTATTATTCAGAGACATATGGTGAAGTAAAATAATGTGGCTAAGGTGAAGGTCCTTATCCAGTGGTCTAATTTGGCACCTGAGGACTCCACATGGGAGGATTATCACTACATCCGATCTCAATTCCATGATTTCCATATCAATCCTTGAGGACAGGGATGCTTTAAGGGGGAGGTGTTGTCATGCCTTAGAATAATTTGAATTCAATTAGTTGTTAGAGTTAGTTAGCGAATGCCAATCAACGATCCAGATTAGAAGTTCATTAATGAGTTGGAAAGGCCAGGATCTAGCCACCTAGAGGAGAGAGAATTCCATAACTGAAAATTGGTAGTTTTCTCCCTTTCTTTTTCTCTCTCTTCGACTCACTCCTACCTTGCTTCTTCTTCTTTCTTCTTCTCTTCCTAATTCTCAGTTCTTATCTCTGCGGATCGGAGCTCATCTATGGCAATCCAGTGATTTAGTTGATTTTCAGTATTTAATTCATTTTGTAATTTCGTTCAATTTCCCTTTTATCAGAAATATAGAAAATTGTCCCAAAAAGCTTGCGTGTTATTTCAGTTATTGTTGATTAAATTCTTAAATTCGAGGTCAGATCCTGACAGGTCGTGACCAAGTGCCGGGTTTGCTAGCATACCTTGTTTTATTCGTTCGGCTAAGGGTGTTCAAAGAAAACCAACAAATCGCACCAAACGGGCAATCTAAGTCAACCCAGAAAATATCCAACTAGAAGTTCGATTTGGTATTGGAAAGAAAAACATAATTAGTTTGGTTTGGTATTAACTGAGAAAAGTCGAACCGAAATCAAACCAATCCGACACTACATGTATACAATTATAAAATTATTTTATACATAAAAATATTTATTGTAATAATTTATAAACATTTCTTAAATTTTTTCATAGTTTTTGGATTTTAAAATATTTTCATATTTGAACTTGAAACTTTTGAATAGTCCAATAAGTTTTATAGCCCATAAATATCAATAACTTAAATAAAGCCCAAGCCAAAAGTCCAAAACCAAATCAATATTAACAAAAGAAATTTAATTCAACACTGGGAATGGCATTAGTTTTTTGAACTTGGCAATAGTGTTGGATAACCTTTTTTGGGGGGCTTTGCATTGGTTTAGACCGTGAAAATGAAAACTTAATTTAGATTGTCTTTAATGTTTTAGGTGTGTAATTAGTACTTATTAGCAGTACTTATTTTAGCATGACTTAGTATTTTTAGACCATGTTCATTTTCATTATGGCTTATTAGGAGTACTTGTGTAACGGGATTTCATTACCCTTATTGATAGTGACACTATATTTTACCATAATGTTCATGACTCCAGTGTATCTAAGGCGCGCTTAAGCCCTAAAGTGAGGCTCAAAACATGTTAAGCGCTTCGTCTCGGTTTATGTGCACTTCAGTGTCGTCATCAAGTTTCTAAGGCATACTTTTCCTTGCCAATGATCCTCTTCTGAAGAGGCGACACTAAACAATTGATATTTCACTTTATCGTAAATTTTTTCAATTTCTTTGTTCATATATTTGTCATTCATGCTTATAATTATTAGTCTTGGATTAAACATAAGTATTTGTATTTTTTCTCCCTTTCACCTTTTTCATTAAAGCCCACGCTTTTTTTTTTTGAGAATTGGTAACTTGTATTCTTCAGCATTTAAGGATATGCTGGAGACCTTTCAAGAAGAGAAAAAAAAAAAACAGGAAAAAGAGTAAGAAAGTAATACTTACAGGGCTCCTAGGAATTCTATAAATTGATCAGAGTCCTCTAGTTCTAACTGTTTACACCAAAAAAATAAAGATACAATGCAATTCCATTTGACCTTATGAATGGAATTAGATATATCTTCAAAATTTCTACTATTCCTCTCCTTCCAGACGGTCCACCAAATGCAATGTGGAATTAGGTTCCACCAAATCTTCTGGGTCTTGCTCCCTCCTCTTCTGATCCAGCAACTCAGTAAATCTGCTGTGTGCTCAGGCATAGTCCATTTCACTTCTGAGATGTTTAGAAACATGGACCAAATTTGGGATGTGAAGGGGCAGTGTAGAAACAAATGATTGTTAGTCTCCCCTGTCTTCCCACATAGGGAGCACCAAGGGAGTATGATCTTTCCGTTCCTCCTCAGAACTTCATGTGTTAGGCATGCCTTCCTAACAACCAACCAAGTAAAACATTTGACTTTTGTTGGTGCTAAATTCCTCCAAACTCTCTTCCACAATTTCCGATTACTGCTACCTAGTGCATTTACCTCCCTCCTGTAAGCCTTGCCAACGGAGAAGATCCCATCCTTGCTATGAGCCCATCTTACTGTATCAGCACTATTGTTGGTGCCTGCAAAGCTCCCCAATTCCCCTAATAGTTTGGCAGTTCTCTCTATTTCCCAGTCATTAAGCATTCTTCTGAAAGAGAGGTCCCATCCCTGCTCTGTCCAGCATTCACTAATCTTGGCCTCAGGATTAGTACAGAGGTTGAATAGGTCAGGGAACATGTCCTTCAAAGTAGACCCTTTGAGCCAGACATCCAACCAAAACCTAGTTTTCCTACCATCTCCCACCCTAATATGTAGATCTGACTCCAATTTTGGCCACAAGTTTCTTATCGTTCTCCACACTCCCACGCCATAGACTTCAGTGCTTGCATTGCTGCACCAAAGGCCATCCTCCCCGTATTTGCACTTTATCAACTCTTTCCACAACGATTGTCTCTCCTCATTGTATCTCCACAACCATTTAAGCATAAGACTGTTATTGTGCTTTCTCAAATCTCTAATGCCCATCCCTCCTCTCTCTTTGCTATGTAGAACTGTCTGCCAATTCACCAGGTTGTAACCTTTGATTTCCTTGCAGCCATGCCATAAGAAATCTCTCCTAAGTTTGTCCAATTTTTTTACCACTTTTGCAGGTAAAGGAAAGAGAGACATAACATAGGTTGGGAGAGAATCTAAGACAGAATTAATGAGAATATGTCTACCTCCAAGGGATATGTATTGAGCCTTCCATCTAGCAAGTCTCTTTTCAGTCTTCTCCAAGATATTATCCCAAATCACCACATCTTTGTGTTTGTTCCCCAATGGCATGCCTAAGTAAGTTGTTGGCAGGTTCTCCACTTTGCATCCCAATAAGTCTGCTAGTCCCCGGATATTATCCACCTCTTGAATAGGGAATAGACTGCTCTTTCCCCAGTTAATTTTCAGACCTGCAGAAGCTTCAAAAAACAATAAAATTAGTTTGATGAACCTTATTTGTTCCTCTTGTGGCTCACAGAAGATAACTGTGTCATCAGCATATAGTAGATGACACATCTCCTTAGTGACGCCATTGTGTCCATTGAGTTGGAAGCCTCTAATCCACCTGTTTTGTAAAGCAATTCTCATCAAGCTGTCAAACCCCTCCATTACCAATATGAACAGAAAAGGAGATAGAGGATCACCCTGTCTGATTCCCCTTCCTGATGGGAAGAAGCCCACAGGTTCACCATTTACAAGAATGGAAAACCTCACAGTGCTAATACAAAACCTGATCCATCCCCGCCACCTTTCTCCAAAGCCCATTTGTTTCAAAGTGTTCAGCAAGAAACTCCAACTGACATGATCATAAGCTTTTTCAATGTCCAATTTACACATTAATCCTGGACTAGTCCCTTTCATTCTGTAGTCTATACATTCACTTGCAATAAGAGCAGCATCCATTATCTGTCTTCCCTTTATAAAGGCCATCTGGTTCTTATTGACTAGCTTATTGATCACCCTCTTGTCTTTCCGCCAACAGCTTCGCAATTACTTTGTAAACTCCAGTGATCAGGCTGATGGGCCTAAAGTCTTTAAGTTCAGCAGCTCCTGCTTTCTTGGGAATGAGTGCTACAAAGGTAGCATTGAAGCTTTTCTCAGTCTTCTGTTTATCATAGAACTCCTGGATGGCTTTCTTGAAGTCGTCTTTCAGTAACTCCCAAAAAGTTAGATAAAATGACATAGGGAAGCCATCAGGCCCCGGAGCTTTCTCCATAGCACAAAGCTTTAAACATCCCAGGACCTCTTCCTCCTCAAAAGGCTTTTCTAGTTCAGCTTGCTCCTCCGTATTGATGCTTGTCACTCCTTGTAACTGTAGCTCCGGTCTCCAGGTCTCTGTTTCTTTATACAAATTTTGATAAAAACTCTTGATCGACTCTTTGATTGCAGTAGGGTCCTCAATATTGTTCCCATTCACCTTCAATGACTCTATAGTATTGTACCTTTTGTGGGATGTTGCTATTCTGTGAAAAAACTTAGAGTTTTTATCCCCTTGTTTCAGCCATTGGATTCTCGATCTTTGCCTCCACCCTATCTCCTCATTCTTAGCCACTTGTTCATAAGTAGTAGCCAAATTTGTTTTCTGTTGGAGTTCATCTATAGTGAGAATTCTTTGTTCCTGCACCTGTTCCCAGTTAGCCAAGTCCTCCAAGATCTTATCCTTTCGTGCCTTCCAGTTATTTCTGTTGTTCTTACTCCACTCCTTCATCTTTGCTTTTAGAAGTTTCAATTTTTCTGCTAGAACATAACCTGGAGAGCCCACTATAGCAAAAGACTGCCACCATAGTTTCACTTCTTCCTTGAAGCCTTCCACTCCCATCCACCAATTTTCAAATTTAAAATAGGATTTCTTGAAGTTCATCTCCCCACATGTCAGTAGAATTGGGTTGTGGTCAGATCCCAACTTTGGCAGTGTTGTTTGCCTGATCAGTGTGAACTGTTCCTCCCATTTTGAGCAGTAGAGGAATCTATCAATTCTAGAAGCAGTTGTGTGCTCATCTCCCCTTCTCCAAGTGAAAGATCCTCCAAAGAGAGGAGGATCAAGTAGTTCCAACTCCTCGATGCATTCTGAGAATTCCTTCATAGCACCATTAATCCTATAGCAGTTTGATCTTTCTGTTGGATACCTAATGACATTGAAATCCCCCGCCACCACCCAAGGCCCTTCACATAGACTTCTCATAGCCCCCAACTCACTCCACAATTCTCTTCTATCTATTTTTTTGCACTTGGCATATACTGCTGACACAAACCATGAGAAATCTTTGGTCTGACTTGAAAATTTGCAGGTTATGCACTGAGTACCTGCTTCAATCAGCTCCCCCTCCCACAATCTTTTGTCCCACATAATTAGAATCCCCCCACTAGCCCCTTCTGCCTCCATATGAACCTCCCTTAGCCATCTATTGTTCCATATCTCATGTAATATACTACTAATACTTCCTTGTAATTTAGTCTCCAGAAGTATGTATATGTCTGCCCCCCACTGATTAAGAAGATTTCTAACGAGCCCCCTCTTCCCTGCATTGTTTAACCCCCTTACATTCCAAGAAGCAAATTTCACCCTCATTGTTCTACAATTGATAAACTCCTCCCTGTGTTTCTCGGTTCACCCTCTTTGAACTTCACATTGAAGATAAGGTTTCTAAGCTCCTTTGGTACTGCTTGATTATTCAGACAGCTTGCTTTACCCCTGTTACATAGTTCTTCCCCTGAATTTCCTTGCCCCATTCTCCTTATTAAGGAGAAAAATTCTCTTTCGTATCCCTTCGTACACACTCCGAATATTTGACTTAATTTGAGAAGATTAGTGTGGAATTTCAGGGTTGCTTGAGACTCAAAACCCTCCTCATGTATACTGTCGTCAACTGCTAACGGCCTTGGTTCGTCCGAAAATTCCAGTTGATCTTCTGAATGATCCGTTGGGTCATCTACTTCATCACAGTCCAAACCCATACTGTTGTAATTGGCGTTGTTGTTCCCTTTATTTTCCCCCTCTGGTAATTGCGTAATCTGCAGAATTTTTTCCGATCCATTTTGAGCTTCTTCACCCATATGCATGCTGCTCTCGAGCTCCACCTCCATGGTGTAACTATCGTTGTTATATCCAAAGAGTTCCAATAAAGGCTGAAGTTCTATAAAAGGCTCCACAAATTTTTTTTTGGGCTTAATTGCAAGGCCCAAAAGACTTTGGCTCTTAAATTCTGGAAATAGGTCATAAGGCCCACTAAAGTTTTTGCTTTCTTCCAGTAAAGCAAGGTGGGTCCCCTTTTCTCTTTCCATATGTGGGTTGTCAGAAGACTTTTCCCCAATATTGCGCTTAAAGCCCCAATAGACCTTAGAGCTTTTTTGCGCATTTCACTTTTGATAACACTACATGACTCATTTCACATTTTGTGTTTTTTCTTGGAAAAAGCCTTTTAATTGTTGTATCTTATTAGGACCGAAGAAATATTTAGAGCACTAGTTACATGTTCTGTGCTATAGAGCCTTACCGGAAAAAATCAAAAAAAAAACGAGAAAACAAAAACAATCCGAGAAAAACTATGATTGAAAACCTGATTTTTGTTGGTTCGCTTTGGTTTATAAATTTAAAAAAAACGACACAATTGATTTAGTTAGGAAACGAAAAAACCAAATCAACCCGACCTATCTACACCCCTACGTACGGCATTACAGTTAGATGAAGTTCGTGACATGTCAGTATCTAAGTAGAGCCTCCTCGGTATACGATGGTGTTTGTGGCCTAAGGGCAATAGTTGGATTCATAAGAGAAATTAAAATGATTACTACATATTTATGATTTGAATTTTATTATTATTAACCTGGTTTGGCTAATGAATGATTTTTAATATTAAATGCATGATTTCTTAAGATATACTTGTCCTACCTTTTAGAGAGCTCGAATGATTAATGAGACTTATTATGTAAGTACGTACTCACTCCATCTTCTTTGTTGCTTCCTTTAAAAATCTAGAGGTACAGCTGCATGACGCAATTTGAGCACCACCTCCTTTTCGTGAGCAACACTTATGTTCGGTGGTAGTAATAACATTTATTACATTCTCTTACTTAGCCCGGTCTGTCCCAAAGACTTATTGTATATTGTCAAAATGCTTAGAGGCTTATGTCATGTCTTGTACTTCGTTATGTCTCATTCACCTTATTTCATTTTTTGTGGTTTGGCCCTTCCCCGAACTCTGCGCATAGAAGGAGCTTTAGTGCACCAGGCTGCCCTTTTTTATATTTTGGGTTTAATATAAAAAGAAAGTTTCAAGTATCTTCGATCAATAATCCAAGGTAATGGGGAGATTGATGATGATGTTACACGTCGTATTGGAGCGGGATGGATGAAATGGAGCTCGCACTTGGTGTCTTGTGTGATAAAACTGAGTCACCAAAACTTAAAGGTAACTTTTATAAAGTGGTTCTCATACCAGCTCTATTGTATGGGACCGAGCATTGGCCGGTCAAAAACTCGCATATCTAGAAGATAAGTGTAGCGAAAATGAGGATGTTGAGATGGATGTGTGGACAAACTGGGAGCGATAGGATTAGAAACGAAGATATTCGGACAAGGTGGGAATGGTCCCAGTAGTGGACAAGATGAGGTAGGCGAGGTTAAGATGGTTTGGACATGTGAAGAGGAGATACACATATGCCCCAGCAAGGAGATGCGAGAGGTTGGCTATGGCGGGTATAAGGAGAGGTAGAGGTAGGCCGAAGAAGTATTGGGAAGAGGTGATCAGACTGGACATGACACACTTGCAACTTACCGAGGACATTGACCCTAGATAGGAAGATATGAAGGTCGAGAATTAAGGTAGAAGGTTGGTAGGTAGTCGAGTGGTGTCCAGTCTCTCTTATCAGTATTGTTAGTATAACTCACATACTATCTAGTTCTTCGATTCAATTTCTTGTTCTTCGATTCAATTCAGTCACCGTATTATGTGTTGTTGCTAATGTTTCTTCTTCTCCACTATGTTCAGCATGTCTGCTTCACTACTGTATTTTCCTTTCCATACTTAGAGCCCGTTTGGATTGACTTATTTTAAGTGCTTTTTAAGTTAAAATAGCTTTTAAGTTGTTTTATAGTGTTTGGGTAAGGTAAAAAAAGTGCTTCTGGACACTTAAATTTAAGCCAAAATAGCAAAAAAAAGCTAAAAGCTAAAAGCTAGGGTTTCCAACTTAAAAAAAGCAGCTTAAAATAAGTCTATCCAAACAGGCTCTTAATTCTATTATGTTTTACTTGAGTCAGGGGTATATTGAAAATCGACTCTCTACTTTCATAGGGTAGGAGTAAGGTTGTGTACACACCAACCTTCCCAAGCCCCATTTGTGGGATTGCATTGGGTATGTTGTTGTTGTTGTTGTTGTTGTATATTTTGGGTTTAATAGTTTGTTTTGGTCCCTATCAGGACATGCATATTGATTTAGGATCTCCTTATATTATTATTTATGATCACATAGAAGTGTTGTGTGTTGAGATATATGGCATATATATACTGTGACAGGGTTATATAATAGGAGACATTCATTGCGGATGCCGATCATGGCCTCCTCGTTTTTGGATCGTCACATTCATCCTCCAAACTGTGTACATCTTGTTTTACTCTCATAATTAAAAGGGAAAAAATACAACCAATTAACAAAAAGGTAAAATGCGGCAAAAAAGAGGGACAAAATAAGTAGAAACCTATGTTGTGGCCAGTTCTTTTTTTTTTTTTTTTTGATTGTTAAATATATTATGGACAATTCTTCTGAATTCAAGAAATGCATCTATATATGCTTCAAGTTTTAGTCAAAATGGGGCCAACAGTAGACGACACAAGCAAAGAACCTCGATTATATTGCTCATTTGTAGTAAAATGAATAAATTTCCACTAAAGCCTTGGCCTAGTAGTATCAAGTCAAGGTGAAGGTTGTACAACCAGAAGATCTACAAGTTCAACTTACATTTAAGTATTTGTGTCCTACTAGTGCTCTTCATACTAGGGGTACATAAAGAGCAGTCTCGACTCAACAGTGGTATATAAATATTCTAGACATATTCTTTTGGGTAATTGGGGTGTCAGGACCAGCTTGCTAGTATCTCCCATTGGATAAATATTTTAAATAATATATTCTTATGAGTTGAAGAAAAGAAGGTAAATTGAGTTTAGCTCCACAGTCTAAAACCACTTTGACTTTTTTCATAAACATAATCCATTAGTATTACCTTCTTCAATAATTAACAGCAACTATACACTTATAAAATCAATGCTTTTTAATTCCCTATGTTTGATCCAAGTTTTATGATTCTAGAACCTTCCAAGGATCTATATCCACTACTAGTATTACAACCTAAATCAACTATTTTCATTTTTTTACATTTATTCAAAGTAAAGCGAGGTACCTGAATTCATCCAAGGAGAATCGGTCTCTGGATCTCCAAAAGGAGAACCACATGGCGTTTCTAGCAATAATAGCAACAAATAGTTCTCTGGCTTTCACCACAGCTCATTCTCTTCCAAAACCGTGACTTCAATTCAAGAAGTCACAGCGCCTTTCGATCATCGATTAACCCTTTCAATTCAAATTCTTCTTCACTGTAACACAAAAGTATAGAGATGGGATCGCAATAGAGGATTAGGGTTTGACAGAAAAAAAGTTTGAGGAAATTCAGACAAACATAAAAGTGCGTGTTTCTGCGTGCGATATCGGAAAAGATTGCCCTCCGGTGAATGGGAATGAAGGGGAATATGCCAATAGAGGAAATTCTCAAAGTGGAGCTTTCTCTCTCTTTCTCTTTCTCTCTCTTTCTCCCTCGCCTGAATCCCGATGTGAATTTTCTTATTAATTTACTATTTCCCTATTACGAGTACTATTTTTTTAGGTACTATTTGGTAATAGTATCTCGGATTCGGATAGTATAAACGGGAATCGGTATTTGATTCGGGTAGATAAGCACGGTGGGTTTCGAGTTTCAAAGGAACTTCCATCTTGTCACATAAAATTTATAGAGAAATTTTTAAGCTTTATTTATAATTATATATAAATATAAATATATATATTTTGTATTCTATTATATAAAAGTGTGCAGAAGTAGGTGGCGGTCGTCCAGCCTGCTTCTGCCGAAGTGGTTCAACTGTGTGTTTTCATGTAAGAGGTCATCGGTTTGAGCCTCTGTGAGGGCTGCTTTATCTTTTTTGATCTAAAATATGGACTGTTTTAGCAGTGAGCCGGAGCCTCTGGTGCACATGGGCCAACAACAGAAGTTAAAAACAAAATCAATTAAAATAAAATTATTATGTGTAAATGTGAATGTTATTATTATTATTATTTTAAATTTTACATTTTAATTTATTTATTTTATTATTATTTTTAATCAATTATATATTTAAAAATTACATAAAAAGTATTGTAAATCACAATAACTAAGAATTTAAAATATTTTAAAGATATATAAAAAATTAGTTGACTCTCAAAATTTTATTTACACCACCTAAATTGGGACAAGGAAGTACCATATATCATGTGAAATGAAAATAAAAAGTATTATTTTTGCCGTTTCAAAATAAGTGGTATTTTTAATTTGGGATCTCTCCTTAAGAAATTATACTTTCCTAGAAACTAAGGAGTGTTGGTAATAAATACCTTGAAAAAAATATAATTGTTTAGTAGTTTCTTAATTATGTAAAACTTTTTTTATTTAAAAAAGAGTAAAATTACGTCTTTTTCATTATCTTAAATATCATTTGTTTAAAACAAAATTAAAAGGTTAAAAGACACTTTTTTAAACGGACGGAGTATAGATCACAACTTAAAATATTTTTAAATCATATTAAAAAATTGATTGACTCCAAATTTCAGTTGTGTCACATAAATTGAGATAAAAAAAATAACATTTAGTAATTTGTTCATTTTAATTTTTGGATTTATTATACATTTAAAAATTACGTAAAAAATATAATAAATTATTATAATTAACACTTAAAATATCTAAAAGATATATTAAAAATTTGATTGACCCTCAAAATTCTATGAGTGACATATAAATTAGGACAAAGGAAGTAACATATATTATTTGAAAATAACATAAAAAGTAGTATAAAGCACAATAATTAACAATTTAAAATATTTAAAAGCATATAAAAAATTTGATTGACTCTCCAAATTTTATCAGTTTCACATAAATTGTGACAGAGAGAGTAACATATATTAGTTGAAAATAACGTAGATCGTACTGTAAATCACAATAATTAACAACGTAAAATATCTAAAAACTATATAAAAAATTTAATCGACTCTCCAAATTTTATCAGTGTCATGTAAATTGAGACAGAGAATAAAATATATTATCTGAAAATTATGTAAAAAGTATTATCACTCGCAATAATTAACAACTTAAAATATTTAAAAATCAACCAAAAAACTGATTGACTCCAAAAATTATCTGTGTCACATAAATTGAGACAGAAAAAGTAGTATGTATTGGGTCCGTGCAAGCACGGGCTCTTATATCGAGTTTATATAGAAGAGTGAAGCGAGGGACGATCAGGGGTAAATCTGTAATTTAAATCTTACATAGTGGCAAAATGGTAATTGTCTTGGGTATCATAAATGCCACTGCATAATTCTAGAAGTATCCTCCCTCTTCTTTTGTGGAGTATGTATTTGCTCTTTCAGACATATTTTGCATTTAAGAATCAATGTAATATTTGATATCTTTTACGTTTTGCCCTTCAAAATTTTTGATTTCGTCTCTCTTCATTTTCTTTAACTCAACTGGGTGTTATTGTTAAGATTTCAGGTATGCTTCTGTTTCTGTTTTGCCCAAATTTATTTCAAATATCTTAAGATTTTTCAATTTTTTGCAAATTTCATATGTAATGTTCTTATTGTTTTATCTAACTCTTCTTCAATTTTTTTTGAAAAATTTGTACTTTCTTCCGGCTTTGATCTATTCCATTATTTATTGACAATTGACGATTTTTGGCTGATAACTTTTCATTTTAATGGTGCCTATGCTACAAAATTATATTGCAGTAGACAAAATTTGAAAAGCTTCTTACTAAAGAATAAAATTATATAGTAAGTCCAAATGGTAATCAAGGAAAGTTAGTTCTTGGGAATATTTTCACTTACCACTGCTACTATTAATATTCAATGGAATATGCAAACGATTTCTGATTCTGTTCACTGAGCAATGTCCACTATACTAAAAATAATTTTTCACTTTTATTTGTCACTTTAGCATATCCAGAGCAAGACAAAAAAATATTTTTTCTACTTTATTCTTAGTATTAATTACTCATTGCAAATCATTTCTCAAGTCCATTAAAGACTATTCACCATTGTGAAAAAGTAAAAGTGAACGGAGGAAGTACTTTCTTAGATAAATAAATAATTTTCTCTCAGTGACCGCAATAAAATGAAAGGAAGAAGCAGATAACAATGTAGAATAAAAAGTGGTAGAATTTCAAACAATTCATTGTGTATAAAATGTAATAGTGTGATTGTGGCTAGATAAAACCTGCTGTGATATCGAATAAAAATCATAAAAATGATTAAACATGTGAAAGAATACATACCATAAGAAAGGTTAGGAGATGCAAGCAACCGAATATCATTTGGCCTCCTTGCTATTTACTTTTGTTTCAGCTTGTAATCAACATTTTAAAGTCACTTTGCTCATTAAGCTTTAGAAAAAGCTAAAAAGAAAAAAAGTCCTATTTGACTATTGTAAGTTTTTGTAAAGCCTCAAAATTTAAGTAGTTGCTATAGCCTTAATTCAGTCCTTTATTTTTTAAGTGCATTTCTTGTGCTCTATTCACTGATGTGTATGCATGTCTCCTTAGCGATAAGGATATGAGGATCATTTCACTTGAATAATTATAGTAAAATTCTTCTATGACTGCTTTGTGTATGTCTGTTTTCTTTTTTTAATAAATATCTAATTGGTGGAACTGATAGCTTGGATCATGTTATCATATGTTTTAAATGTGGATAAGATTAAATTCAAATATAAGAAAGGAGGAGTCATTCTGATGATTATAATTGAAACAAAAAAGAAATGAGAAGGAATGTGTTCTTTGATGAGGAGCAGTTAATTCTGATTCATGACATTGGGTTGTGCATATGCCATGCAGAAGGTTATTGCATTGCTGGTGACATCATTTTGACCATTCACGCTCTTCATGTGGAACTTATCAATGGGAGGAATGATGCTTATAGATGAGTCGAACCTCGCAATTCGAAAGGTGTTAAAGAAAGCATTAGCTTCTTTGGAAAATTGAGGAGAAAAAGGTGAATACAAGATTGAATTTGTTTCACAAGAGACTAACACAATAAAGGTGCGTTTGTCACTCGCAATCTACTTTTGTCTAATTGTTCAACTCACAGTTGATATTCAGATCACATTTTCACTAGCTTTATAAAAAAACTGAAAAAGAAAAAAATGTGACTAATAATTGAAAGATAAATTTTTTGACATGAGTAATAAGTGTATATGACCTGAATATCATTCACTAGATAGCCTGCGATCCTTCTTTGAGCAGTTTTGTTAGTCATTTATTGAAGTTGATATGATGTGGGACACAACAGACAAATAAGAGAATACTTATTTTAACATGGACGAGACTTTGTAACACATTTAAATAGTTTTAGCTTTATTTTTACGTTATAATTCCTTCACTTTATATGCCAGTCACACTAGGTAGAAAGTTTTAAACTCACAAAGAAATAGCCCATAAAGTTCAGTTATCCTCATTAATCTCTGTGCACCTCAATATACTGAAGACATTGCACAAAACCTGTATATTTCTACTTTCTATTCAAAATTTAATGATTAGTTAAAACATCTTTCAGATTCGAAAAAAATTATTTGCACCCAGAATGGAGGCAAGAGTTGTTCATATCCTCTGAGTTACTTGGAAGATTCCAGTCAAATGATAGTGCCTCTTTAATTTCACTGATTTAAATTGAATTTTTATTGCTCTGATAACACACGAGTCCTTCATGATATTCTTTATCTAGAATTCTCTGCAGCTCAGTCCTCCAGTTAGATGTTTTTCGCTATTACTTTTTTCAATCGTCTATTATTGCTAATGAATTTTAGCAGCAATCATCTATTATTAGTATTAAACCTTTCTCTCTAACCTTTCTTTATCATTTGTATTCTCTTTTAGGGATTTGCATTGCCTTTGATTCTTGCTTCTATCTTCTTTTAATTTTGCTTTACACAGTAGTATCCCAAGTGATAAGCATCTTCTTACTCATATTTGAAGACACAGGTGAGTAGATTGATGATGTATGTGCAGATTTCTTATGATTACTTGTAAGTTCATTTTTGACAATTCCTTTCACTCTTTATGCGAAGGGACTTGATCAAGTATATTGAACTACTTCTCACTAAGAAAATCAAATAGACTCTCAAAATTTGATTCAATATTATGGAGTTGATGACGAATTATGCTTTTGACACAGATAATTTAACAACTTAAGAAGAAAGTTGGCTTCAAAAATAATTTTGTGTTTCATAATTTGGGATAAACTTGTGCGCTACTGTTTGACAAATATATGTACTGATAAAAAAAAATACTTAGACTGGTTCATGCTGGATGGATCACTCCTGGAGCTTTTGAATCGTTGAATGAGAATATTGAGGTATAAATATGTCATTTTTTGTTTTTTGAAGGTTTTATATGTTCTCATTTTCTATTTTTGTTTATCATAATTAAACAGTTAAAAATCAGTTGATTCTCTACTATTTTTGATGTATAATTCCATTTTGAATTTTCTCAATTACTCACATATGACGGAGTTGAATACAATAAGAATATAATTAGATCAAAAGTTTAAAATATTTATAATACTATGTGCAATAGTAGAGTACGACATACATAAAGTGTACTTATGACTTAGAGCCAACTCATTAATATGTTCTCCTGTTCTTTTTGTGGCTAAATATATCTGCTTTCTATTACCGTGATTGAATTTAGAGTAATGTTTGTATACTTCTTTTTCCTCCATTTGAAATCAATAGAAAGAGAGAACATTTAGCATGTATACGACTATAACTTCAACTTAATGGAATACTTTTGTGAGCAAAATGCTTCTCCAACATAACTTATAAGTACTGTTGCTTTCTTTTGAATATAGTTTTCTTTACTTCTCAATTATTGAAGTTATTATATCCTGGAAATGTCTTTAGCTTACCTTGTAAGTACAACTTCTCTCTTTTGGTAATTCTCCTTATTAATAATTGTAAGTTATCATCTTCTGCAACCTTTCAAGACTCAAGTTTTAAATTGGAGTCCTCTAGACATATTTTTCTCTATTTATTAGCATTTACTTATTAACTTTTCATACATAGTATCTATTATATTTGCAATGTCTTCAAGTTGCATTTTTTCACCCTTCTTTACTTTTAGATTTGGCGTCAGTTTTGTCATAATAATAAGATCAATCATATATACTTTAGTCCATATACAGGATCTCGAGAAATAAGGAATACATCGATGCCAGCATGAAAGTGGTGTTGAAGTGCACATTCATATATATTTTAAACTTACGATCAATCAAATGTAGATCTTTAACTCAACTTTCTTCAAAAAGGCTGATAAGACTCATTGTTTCAAGACTTGCATTCGTGAAATCAAAACTAAATCACAGTGGCTCAACCAGGACGCAGAAAGATCAAGCTCCTAAGTATTCAACTGTGCAACTGATAATTAAATGAGGATTCACTTACTGAAGTGTAATTTTTGTCATGACATTTGCAATGAGAACCACAATGGATGGTGTTTATGGATGATTAGATGATTAAAGCTTTGTAGAATTTGAGAATAATGAACCATGAATATTTCATACTTGGATAATGATTATAGTAGGGATTAGTCCTTTACTATCATTTTGTAGCCTGTTGGCTACTTCCAACTGTTTCTTTAAATAATTTATCTTTTGATTTATGTATTCTATTACCACTCGGAGACATTTATGTATATATTATTTTGGATCCTTTCGTACTCCTGACATGTAGGTTCGGCTCTATACTATGATACCAGGTCTTGAGTTGATTTTGGCACCTGTATATACACCTGTTGTTCTTTCCTTTATCTTATGTATCCCTTGCTTCTACCTATTTTGTGTATTCTTCTGCTTGTTGGTTAGATAGTAGCCCATTACTAACCATTCTGAGCTACGGGAATTGGTTCGCCTACTGGGGGGTTGTAGGTGCCATCATGACCGAGAAATTGAATCATGACAGCTTGACTTCATCCAAGTTGGATTCTCAATTGCCCAAATGATTCTCCAAAGCACGATTCAAAAATGATAGACCCTTCAAATCTATAATGTTGGGCTCGTGCAAAGCACGGATAATTCTTATCTAGTATATATATTATTGAAGGCTTGCAAATGGAACGGGACAGGACGGGACAAACAAAACAGAATGGGATGAGACGAAATTAGGTTGGGACGGAGGGGGATCAGGATAGATGGGATAGACCAATGATCCCGTCCTATCCCCCTTATCAAATGGGATGGGGCGGGATAAACAGAACGAGAAATTATTTTTTTGTATTTTTAAAAGATTATTTAAATATTATAGAAATTTAATTTAAAAAAAAATTATTGTGGGTTAGGGGAATTACAAAGTAGAAATTGAACCCTCACCAATAATATGAAAGTTTAGGTAGTCAACCAACTAAACTATTAAGATTCTCCAAAGATAAATTATAAGTTATTAAAATATTATATAAATTCAAAATTATAAGTTATTAAAGTATTTTTTAAAAAGTTTCTTTCCTTGTTATTAGACTAGAAAATTTCAAGTAAATATTTGAAATATGAAGTTTTAGTTTAAAAAATCTAGTCAGGTAAGAAATTGTTTATTAAAGTTGTGAGAAATTATAAGTTTATTAAAGTTTCTATAAATTATATTTTTTAGTATCTAAAAAGATTTGAAGTATGAAAAAAGTCTTGTATTAAATATAACTCTATAAGTAATCAAGTAAGACAATTATTAATCAAATAGAACACAATGATATAAATTTATATTATAAATATTAAAGGAAAAAGGGTCAAATACCCTTTTACTTTAGTATATTGATCAATTCTGCCCTTCGTCATACTTTGGGGTTATATTTACTCCCGTCATTAGCAAACTTCACATTTATTCTCCTCAATTAATGAAATTCCCCAAATCAATAAAAATGACTTAATTTCATTTAAAATAACTCAATTATCTCTTTTAACCTGGACCCGACCTACTAAATTAAATAAACTCACACCAAATTAAATCTCAAAACTCATCTCTCTAATCTTCTTCATCTCCTTCCTCCATTAAAACAATCTGAAAGATATCATTTCTTCTTAAGTGAGTTGTCCAAGCATGAACCTTCACTAGCTTGAGTAAACAAAAATGTCAAACATTTGAAACCTTTGAATCGTCAATTCTGAATGATCATTCAGAGAAGTGACTAATAAAGAAAACTCATACCAAGTCCTTAGATGTTATTGTTTCCAACACTACATATATAGTGGATAATAATCCGCCTCATATCTAAGTACCAATTTTGATATTTAAAAATAAATTAAAAACATCCACTTTGTTCAAATTAGGAGTAATGTTTCATTGCATATATTAATCATGTATAAGATTTGCATTTTGCAGTACAAAAAATATGGTTGGCTCATTGTTGCGCTACATAGTTAAGGCTAGCAGAATCTGAGAAGCATTTTCTGGAGTTGCGCTCCTAAAAGCAGATATATGCTTGACCATGAAGAAAATATGAGTTGACATTGCACTACTACTGATTTCGAGAAGTAAAAAATGAATTACATTCTAGCTAAGGGTATCTTAGAAGCTGCAGATACATTTTAACACATTCTAACACTGGCTTTATGGAACATTATCTTCCTTAGAGCATTACACAATTCATATGAAGCTTGGAAGCCAAGGACATTCAACGAAAGGCTTCCCCTGAACAGATCGATTTGAAGTTAGAAAATTTCTGAAATTTACTCGTGCAGATCTCCCATCAAAATTTGAGTTTGAGTTAATTAAGTTGAATTGGGGCTGGTTATTTAGGGATCTTGGGTAATTTGTTTTAAGTGAGTAATTTAATTGAATTTGAAAATTCTATTAAATGAGGAGTATAAATGAAAACTTTGCTAACGACGAGGATAAATATAGCTACAAAGTATAACAAATGAAAAAGTTCGTCAATAAACTAAAGAGGAGGGGTAAGTTTGGCCCTTTTTCCAATATTAAAAGAACACATAATCTACACAGCCATCTTCTAGGGAGGTTCTATTTGAACTAGGCCACGATTATAATACTAATATTTGTATTTCCCTATAAAGCATCTTTCTAACTCTTTTATCATTGAAAATAATGCTTGTTCGTCCAAAACTTTTATGTCATCATCACTATTACGTTCAATTATTGAAACTAATTCAACTTCTTGTTGGGTACATAACTTTGGTACCCCATAATTTTTTGGTTCAACGTTGATCTAAATTCTGAAAAACACCGATATCTCCAAGTTTTCATGTATTAATGAATGTCAGTGGTCTCCAATTTGAATTCTTATCGCTGAAAGAGGACTCCGAAGCTACTAGTGATGCATGGATAACTAGGATATCTCGAGCCATCTTGCTAAGTCTAAAAAATATGTTGTCACATTTGTAATGACCCTTCCGGTCATTTACACGTTTTTGCCTTTCTTGTACCATTAGAGCTTACTTGTAGCGACCCAAGTCATTTATGGATTGTCGGGACCGGTAGTTCGGTGCCCGGGCCATTTGTTTGGTCTTTATGGCCGTTCCTCATTTTAGAGCTTCAACTTTAGAAATCGTTAACTTCCGACAATATTCTTGGTAATATCAAAGAATTAAACCAAGGTTTTAGGTCAAAGGAATCCCTTACTCAAAAGTTTGAGTTAAAGAAATGCCTCGTGTAACACCTCGCCCGTTTGGAAGGCTTATAGTAACCCGTGCCTTTGGGGTAAGACTAATAGTGTCAATATACTAAGAAGGATGTGTTATGAGGTATTGTAATGGCAAAATGGTCGTATGATAAGTTTTGAAGTAAAACAAGTCACGAAACAAAAGTCGGAAAAAGTTATTGTAAATTCCTTTAAGGAATTCTCTTCAAATTTGGGTTAAATGTTTTGGGGTGTTTCTCCCTATATATAAAGAGTTAGTGGGCCCCAATATACCAAATCGAAGGTCTACGAGTATAGTTTCCAACTCACTAAACCGTTCGTCCATACGACTTCAGAATAGAGAGATATTCACATTTTCGCGAGACTGCGCAAGCAGACACGTCAAAGTGAGGCCCACATCCTAAGTCGGTTCGGCTTATAAAAGCTAATTTTCCCTTCGTTTTAATTCAGTATTTTCACCCAAAATGCACTGAAAATCAGAGGGAAAGTCCCTAAATAATCCATGTACTTTGATCCTTTCAATTCGGAAGTTTAACGGAAGTTGCTCTACGTCGCGAGCTCGTCATTTTGGTATAGTTTTCCCCGTCAATTTCATGGCGTATCTTCGTGGGTGTTGATGCAGCGAGCTAGCAGGTGATTTCTAAGTATTTGGCAGTAGCTATGGAGTTATTTTGGTGAGGTATGGATCCCGTACACTTATTTTTTTATTGAATCAGGATTCTAAACTTCTAGTTACGAAAAGTTATATTTTTCGATAACTTGTAGTAGTTTATTGTTCGATTTGGATATGGTTGTTGTTCCTACAAGGAGGAAGGTTGTTAATCTTGGGATATTGAATATTTTTGTCAAGGAAATATCTCCCCTATGACCCTCCTTCGTTATTGTATGTTCTAGTATTATTTTATGGATTTCTGAGCCACAAAGTGGTATTTTGGATTTGTGGCTTTGGACAGCTCCTTTATCTTGTTATGTTTGGTTATTGTTGTGGTGTTATGGTTGTGGTAAGGTGCTGGAGGGATTAGGAAATTGTGCGATTCTTTTTGGGATCACATATGATAGTGATTGGATTGGACAAACGTGAAGTACGCCTTGAAATAGTGCCTCGGGAGCTCGTCGCTCCTTTGAGATGTGGTTAATGTATTGTTGTTGGATTTAGCTGCCACTTGTTATTGTTATTGGCCTCATTTTTACGCTTTGGAGTTGGCTGGTCGCGAGTGTGACATTAACACCTTATCAATTAGCTATGGCTCGTTCTTGCAGCCTTGTCGATTCTAGCAATTGTTCCATTACCTTGGTTGGTCATGCTTCATAGAGACGCCTTTGGGGATTCAGTTGAAAGTATTTGTTTTATGTGATTCAAAGCTTCCCGGAGCTGTTCGAGTCTGGACGATGCCGTTCCCGCAGCTAGTCATCGGATGACAGGTAGATTATGGTTTTTCCCTATCTAGACTCTGCGTATATAGGCTATAACTGCATTAATTAGCATCCTTGGATGGGTTGTTATAGGTTGGTACCCCAGACCTTGTCCGCCTTTCGTCCGTCTATTTCATACGTTGTTTGTAGTATCACGTAGTAATGTATATTACCTTTGTGGTCCTGTGTGGCCTTGTATTGACTCTGGAACATAGATGGTGGGCTATTTGGGAATGTCTGCGAGTCCCGGACATATAGATTATCCTTTTAGGCTGGTTATGTCTGCTGAGTAGCTATTGGGCTTGTGCAGGGCTGATAGGAATTGTTGTGAGCCGTTGGGCTACTTTTATATTTGTGTGCGAGCATATCATCCATGAAAAAGGTTTTCCCCTGCATGTTTTACTACAGTTTTGGCTGTGAGCCACTACTGATAGTTTTTCTAAATTTGCATGGCCCTGGGGGCTCGTTTTTGGTACTGTTGTTGATAGAAAAGGGGTTTTTTGGATGTTTTCGCACTGATTTTATTACTGGTACTAGTCTCCGCGGAGCAGAGCACCAGACTTGATTTTATTACTGATACTAGTCTCTGCGGGGCAGAGCACCAGACTTGATTTTATTACTGATACTAGTCTCTGGGGGGCAGAGCACCAGACTTGATTTTATTACTGATACTAGTCTCTGCGGGACGGAGCACTAGACTTGATTTACTACAGTTTTAGACCCGGTTACGCCCGGGCACCCTTGGAGGGGTTTTTGAGGCATTTACTACTACTTTAGTCCTGGACGAGGTCTGGGCATGCATATTCGAGACTGGGTCTCTATCTTGATCCTGGAATTACTTCCGGATGACATGTCTTAATACTGAGTTTTAGTATGGGGTCGGGGACCTCCATGGACCTTGCCGCTCTGGGCCTGGGGCTTCGGGCTGCGTGCGCCAGAGGGAAGGTATACGGTGGTGTAGAGGTATACAGGCTGAGTCCTTCCATGAAACCTGCCTGCTGGGCCTGATTGGCACCGGAGGAGGTACATACAGAGGTTCTATTTCACACATAATATCATACCATATCATGCATTGGATTCCACCCTTGTTTGCTGTGTGTTCAGTGTACGCTCCGATAGTACGGGATGCCGGAGGGTTTGGTTTCACTTGATTGTGTTCCTCGATTGTGTGGGAGGCCGTTGGGACTGTAGGTAGACTATATTTACTCCTGTCTTTATTTAGAGCTTGTCTTGGCACTCGGTTCTTGAAAGATTAGTGATGGCTAGCCTATTGAGGCTTTGGTTGTGGGATTTTTGATTATTGAGAGGGCTTTAGAGTCCTATCTTATTGAGGCACTTTTGTGTGGCCTTCTGAGCAGAGTGTGAGACTCTGGCTCTATCCTTGTGGGAAGTTGAGTGGTATCTCTCGGTTATTGTGGCCTAGTTATTTTATCCTAGGGTTGCACTTGTGAGGTAATTCCCTGGTTATGCTATCATGTGATTGGATTGGTGTTATGACTTCCTTATACTCATTGATTCCATTTTGAGTATGTTTGACTGCTCTCTGTCTTTTCCTTTTACTTGAGGTTACCGGTATACCGCCATTTTCTCAACTCTCTCTCTACTTACTTATATTATTGTGCAAGGACTCCAGGTGTGTTCTCCTTTCCTTCACCTGTGATTCTAAGTAATTGTATTTCTGTGCTAGCATGTGTTACTTGAAGCTCTTGGTTATGGATGATCTGTGCTAGCTCCTTGTGCCTTGCTTATTGCCTCAGTGACTGCTTTCTTGCTATCTGTTACTTACTGCTTTTATATTTTATATGCGCTCAGTCGGCCTATTATACCTACTGAGTACCCGTGGTTTTGGTGCTTATACTACACTTCTGCACTTTTTTGTGCAGATATTAGTTGAGCTTTCGCCGTTGATCACGTTGGAGACTCATACAGCTTTTGGATCTTTGAGACTAGGGTGAGCGCCTGACGGTCGGGGCTTGTCTACATATCATCTGTTGTTCTGTTGCTCCTTGTACTTTCGGAGGCAGTTTATGTTGTATTTTGTTACTACTAGCACTTGTATCCTATTAGAAGCTTCTGTACTATTGATACTAAGTCTTGGGGTTGGTGTAGTTTCCTTTATGTATTTATATTCGAGTTTTGCTTTCGCTTATTTCTGCTTGCTGGTGCATTTTGGTTAGGTAGTAGACCATTACTAACCGTTCTGGGCTACAGAAATTGGTTCGCCTACTGGGGATGGTAGGTGCCATCATGACTTGAGAAATCGGGTCGTGACAACTTGGTATCAGAGCTCTAGGTTCACCGGTGTCATGGTACAGAAGCAAGTGTCTAAGTAGAGTCTCGCGGATCGGTACGATGACATCTGTATCCTATCTGCGGGAGGCTACAGGGCATTGTTAGGAAAAGTTTCATCTTCTTGGCTCCTCATCGTGTGTTCCTGGCTCTATTGACTTTTAAACTTTGGTTGTTCATTCATTATGAGATGCCTTATACGAGTGCGATAGCGGTTGGTGCCGAGGCTTCTATGCCTGTTGCTTCAATGCTTCCATCAGCGCCATGATTCAAGAGTGAGGGTTTACTGCACTAGATAGGGGGTGTGGGGTCAGCCCAACCTCCGACTGGATTTATAGCGACCTCAGCGCTTCAAGACATCGTGGTTAGGACTCTGAGTCCTCCGGTGAGTGTTTCAGTACCTGGTTCTGTGAGTGGTGCTTCAGTTAGGGTTGAGCTTCTAGTTCTTCAGCAGGGTTGTCGGCCGGTATTGGAGTACGAGGTGAGATTTTCCCATCGGACTTCATCTGGTATAGGCTATTTTTGGTATGGTGAGCGTGGGAACTTTGCTAGGAATTGCCCCACGATTGTGTATCCCAGACATCCTAGTTGTTATCATTGTGGAGAGACTGGTCACCTTTATCGAGCTTGTCCCCGGCGAGGGCCGGTTGTGCCTTTAGTTTGGACTACTCAGTCCAGAGTTATATCCCATCAGCTTGATACTCCTCTTGGTGGGCCAGAGGTAGAGGTTCCTGATATCGCTGCTCCAGGTTAGGCTTTTGCTACCTTTGACTTATGTTAGTCCCGCTCGTGTTGCGAATCTATCTTTTTTGTCGTGTAATTCCTTATATGCCTACCTGCTACTTGTTTAAGTTGTTTGGCTACTCGAATTATAGTATCGATATATTATTTTATTGGTAGTTTATTCTTTAGTAGTGGATGGGGGTAAGTTAACCTTTAGAGGTGTTTTCCCGGAGTTGTAGCTCGTGGGTAGTTCTTGTTAGTCTATTTCTAGTTGGGTTATCCCTATTTCATTGTGATTTTGGACTTGTGGTTGAGTTGCCCTTGTTGAGCGGTCCTAGATGGTTGTTGCCTAGGTCGTTATCTAGCGTGGCTAGAGATCCGTGTGATGGTTTGGTGTATTACCGGTAGTTGGCCGGAGTTGAGATTTTGCTTCAGTTGGGAGATATTGGTTATGCTAGTGTGCATAGATTTGTTTGATCTCCCGAGTGTCTAGAGTCGACCCTCTTTGTTGATTAGTTTAGGAGGTTGGCAGGTATGTGGGTTGTTCCCATATTCTCCTCCACTTCCTGGTCCGTTGGGTGTTTTGTTGTATCCCTAGCTCCAGTTGGAATGAATCTTGATCGTAGTTCGTCTGATGAGCTCTAGATGTTGGCATCGTGATTGGGTCTTGACTTTAAGCACTTCCGACTAAGTGTTGATCGTAACCTCATGGTTAGATTGTATTTGTAAGCATTTCGGGTGAGTTGGGCATCCGACCCATCCTTCTCCTGCCTTATTGAATTTGACGTGTAGCTATGAGTAGTAAGGTAATGGCTTCAGGTTCTTATTCGAGAAAGGATTTGTATGGTTTAGTATGTGCTAAGGAATCATTTTTGTTTAGTTGAAAAAGAATGGAGATACTCTTTGTATGTGTTTATGTGTCCTCGTAGTTGCCTGAGGTAGCGATGAAGGTTTGCTTTGGGATTGTGTGTCGTTGATTCAATTCAGCCGTCTACACATTGCCGTGGGTTTTCCATCGATTGGTTTTGTTTCAGTAGCAATTGCGGTGTTGGCAACTTGCATATTCAGGCCTAGTTGGCTTGGGTTCCTAAGGGTTCATTGGCAGCATCCTTGTTCGACCAAGGCTTTAGTTGGCAGTTTTGAAAGTTGGGGTTCATAATCATGGCTTGGTAGGTTACATCGAATTGTTCGTGGTAGTTTCTATTTAGTTGCAGCATCCTAGTGCCGGGAGGCAGTGGGTGCGGGCAACTTAGCTTCTTTACTTCAGTTGTGGATGCGGCTATTGGCCTTGGACACCTAGTCCTTGGTTAACCTCTGCAAGAGGTAGGATATTCCAGATTTCAGCAGTATTCCAGTTAGTACGAGGTCCTTCTACCATGATTGGACAGACTCAGCGGCGTAAGTTTGAGCTTCAACAGTGGTGTATGCTTTATGTGGTCAGCTTGTGCGGGTTGAGACTAGAGTGACTATTTTGAGCTCTGATGATACGTAGAGACTGGTAATAGCCATTCGTTTGCCCAGGATTTGAAATCTTGTTTAATTGATTCCTCCGGAGTTGTTATTTATGTGGGGTTCTAGTATTGGTTAGACTCGGCCAGTATGGACGAGAAGTTCGTTATGATATATGCTTCGAAGTGGTTGGTTGTTTGCAGAACCAGTAGAGCGGTTGATTCAAGCCAAAGGAATAAATTGAAAGTATATGCAAAACATTTCTATGGCTAGATGGTAACTTTGAACCCCAGGCGCCTTTTTCCTTTGCCTTCAGGGTGTTTAGGATATTCGTGGCATAGTGGACTTCTTCCTGAGGTGAGATTCGTAAGGCGATTTCACATTCAAATGGTGTTCGAGTGTTCGGAGTAGCAGCAGTGTTTTCTAGAGTTGGGAGCTTGGCTTATGGTTACAGACTTCGTGGTAGGCTTACCACACTTCTTGCAGGATCGTGGTTTTGGTTTGGGTCTTTCGGGCAGGTTGCCCTGGTTCATTCACTTTCAGCTGATTCAGACCTGGCACGGTTCAGTTAGCAAGTTCGATGTTAGCAAAAGTGTTCGTTCGTTGGTTGATGGTCAGTCAGGGCATGTAATTTCGTTTTCAATGATATGCTTGTTAGGGTTTGCCCTGAATTTCCTACTTTACTGAATTATACCATAACTGTGTTTTACCTTGAAAAGGTTTTCTTGGTGGAAAAGGTTTCCTAGTAGGAAAATAACTCTTCCATAATTGGTTAACCGTTTCTTGGAGGAGAAGTTTAGACTTCTATAAATTGAAGATCCCTCTTCTCAAATCAAACACAATAGCATCCACAATGTAGTCGTTTAGAGAGTTTCGTTTAGGGGGAGATTATTCTCCCAATAAGTCTTTATGCTTTTTAGTTTTTAGTTTTAATATGTAGGCCAATTGGCCAAATCATATAATAATATGGTGTTTTTAGTATATTTTTTTTTTCATCTGATTTATCATTGTTAAAGTTTGCAATTATTAGCTTCCGCATGACGCCCTCTCGATTTCGAACCCAACAAGTGGTATCAGAGCCTGACAATCTAATGGGTTCAATGATCCAACGATCCAATGATTCAATGGGTTCAATGAGCCGATGGTTGAATGAGGTTGAAGACAGGTTTAAGGCGGTTTCAAATCAAGTTACAACCAATTTGATGATAATGAAGATTTTTGTCCAGTACTACATGTGGAGAAGGAGTTTCAAGTTTCAACCATATTTTCAACATACTTGTTGCTGCATCTTTAAAAATAAAAATAAAATATTTTTTAAACCATTTTCAACCACAATATTTTAAATCTTATTTTTAACCATGGAAAGCAGCAGTGATGAAGATGATGTGAAGAAGAAGAAGATGATGAAGATTATTTTGCCAGAAAATTCAGGCCAAGGGGAGATTTGTTAGGGTTTGCCCTGAATTTCCTACTTTACTGAATTATACCATAACTGTGTTTTACCTTGAAAAGGTTTTCTTGGTGGAAAAGGTTTCCTAGTAGGAAAATAACTCTTCCATAATTGGTTAACCGTTTCTTGGAGGAGAAGTTTAGACTTCTATAAATTGAAGATCCCTCTTCTCAAATCAAACACAATAGCATCCACAATGTAGTCGTTTAGAGAGTTTCGTTTAGGGGGAGATTATTCTCCCAATAAGTCTTTATGCTTTTTAGTTTTTAGTTTTAATATGTAGGCCAATTGGCCAAATCATATAATAATATGGTGTTTTTAGTGTATTTTTTTTTTCATCTGATTTATCATTGTTAAAGTTTGCAATTATTAGCTTCCGCATGACGCCCTCTCGATTCCGAACCCAACAATGCTATGGGTTGTTATCTTAGATGGCAAAGGCTAGTAGCCTATATCTTGGCTTAAAACGAGTTTGAATAAAGTGGGTGACTTCGTTCGTGGTAAAGTATAAGCAAGAACTATGGATCTCCGGTGTGTCAGTTGATGCTTCGAGGGTGGTTTGAGTGTTCAGCTTGTATGCAGCTTCCTATTTGTGGTGCTAAAGGATTCAATTCAGAATAAAAAAAAAGGGTTTTGTGGATCAGCAGGCTCATGAGTTGGAGTTTTGGGTTGATGGATTTTATGGTAAACTTGGCATAGTATTGAGGATTCGAGTTTTGTGTGTTGATAGCCTTGGTGCTCTGGTTTTGGTGTTGTGTAGGTGATTTTCGGTTAAGATTCTCGAGGTTCAGTTTGGGTTGGCAGATCTTTGGAGGTTGAAATCTAGCTTGGCTAGTAAGAAATTAACACTTGGTTTCTTTCTTTGGTTCTGTTCTATTGGGTGCAGTCCGGTCGTGGAGGCTACCTGGGTTGTCTGAGAGAGTAGTGTGGGCGTCGTATCCGCTATTCTTAAATCTCTGGTATTTTCTTCCTTCCTGACTTTTGGGGACGAAAGTCTTTTTAGTAGTGGATGATGTAATGACCCTTCCGATCATTTACACGTTTTCTCCTTTCTTGTACCATTAGAGCTTACTTGTAGCGGCCCAAGTCATTTATGGCTTGTCGGGACCGTTAGTTCGGTGCCCGGGACATTTGTTTGGTCTTTATGGCCGTTCCTCATTTTAGAGCTTCAACTTTGGAAATCGTTGACTTCCGACAATATTCTTAGTAATATCAAAGAATTAAACCAAGGTTCTAGGTCAATGGAATCCCTTACTCAAAAGTTCGAGTTAAAGAAATGCCTCGTGTAACACCTCGCCCGTTTGGAAGGTTTATAGTAACCTGTGCCTTTGGGGTAAGACTAATAGTGTCAATATACTAAGAAGGACGTGTTATGAGGTATTGTAATGGCAAAATGGTCGTATGATAAGTTTTGAAGTCAAGCAAGTGGCGAAACAAAAGTCGGAAAAAGTTATTGTAAATTCCTTTAAGGAATTCTCTTCAAATTTGGGTTAAATGTTTTGGGGTGTTTCTCCCTATCTATAAAGAGTTAGTGGGCCCCAATATACCAAATCAAAGTTCTACGAGTCTAGTTTCCAACTCACTAAACCGTTCATCCATACGACTTCAGAATAGAGAGATATTCACATTTTCGCGAGACTGCGCAAGCAGACACGTCAAAGTGAGGCCCACATCCTAAGTCGGTTCGGCTTATAAAAGCTGATTTCCCCTGCGTTTTAATTCAGTATTTTCAACCAAAATGCACTGAAAATCATAGGGAAAGTCCCTAAATAATCCATGTACTTTGATCCTTTCAATTCGGAAGTTTAACGGAAGTTGCTCTACGTCGCAAGCTCGTCATTTTGGTATAGTTTTCCCCATCGATTTCATGGCGTATCTTCATGGGTGTTGATGCAGCGAGCTAGCAGGTGATTTCTAAGTATTTGGCAGTAGCTATAGAGTTATTTTGGTGAGGTATGGATCCCGTACACTTATCTATTTATTGAATCAAGATTCTAAGCTTCTAGTTACGAAAAGTTGTATTTTTCGATAACTTGTTGTAGTTTCTTGTTCGATTTGGATATGGTTGTTGTTCCTGCAAGGAGGAAGGTTGTTAATCTTGGGATACTGAATATTTTTGTCAAGGAAATCTCTCCCTATGACCCTCTTTCGTTATTATATGTTCTAGTATTGTTTTATGAATTTCTGAGCCACGAAGTGGTATTTTGGATTTGTGGCTTTGGACAGCCCCTTTATCTTGTTATGTTTGGTTATTGTTGTGGTGTTCTGGTTATGGTAAGGTGCTGGAGGGATTGGGAAATTGTGCGATTCTTTTTGGGATCACATACGATGGTGATTGGATTGGACAAACGTGAAGTACGCCTTGAAATAGTGCCTCGGGAGCTCGTCGCTCCTTTGAGATGTGGTTAACGTATTGTTGTTGGATTTAGCTGCCACTTGTTATTGTTATTGGCCTAATTTTTACACTTTGGAGGTTGCTGGTTGCGAGTGTGACATTAACACCTTATCAATTAGCTATGGCTCGTTCTTGCAGCATTGTCGATTTTAGCAATTGTTCCATTACCTTTGTTTGTCAGGCTTCATAGAGACGCCTTTGGGGATTCAGTTGAAAGTATTTGTTTTATGTGATTCAAAGCTTCCCGGAGCTGTTCGAGTCTGGATGATGCCGTTCCCGCAGTTAGTCATCGGATGACAGGTAGGTTATGGTTTTCCCCTATCTAGACTCTGCGTATATAGGCTATAACTGCATTAATTAGCATCCTTGGATGCGTTGTTATAGGTTGGTACCCCAGACCTTGTCCGCCTTTCGTCCGTCTATTTCATACGTTGTTTGTAGTATTCACGTAGTAATGTATATTACCTTTATGGTCCTGTGTGGCCTTGTATTGACTCTGGAACATAAATGGTGGGCTATTTGGGAATGTCCGCGAGTCCCGGACATAGAGATTATCCTTTTAGGCTGGTTATGTCTGCTGAGTAGCTATTGGGCCTATGCAGGGCTGATAGGAATTGTTGTGAGCCGTTGGGCTACTTTTATAGTTGTGTGCGAGCATATCATCCATGAAAACGGTTTTCCCCTGCATGTTTTACTACAGTTTTGGCTGTGAGCCACTACTGACAGTTTTCCTAAATTTGCATGGCCCTGGGCTCGTTTTTGGTACTGTTGTTGATAGAAAAGCGGATTTTTGGATGTTTTCGCACTGATTTTATTACTGGTACTAGTCTCTGCGGGGCAGAGCACCAAACTTGATTTTATTACTGATACTAGTCTCTGCGGAGCAGAGCACCAGACTTGATTTTATTAATGATACTAGTCTCTGCGGGGATGAGCACCAGACTTGATTTTATTATTGATACTAGTCTCTGCGGGGCAGAGCACTAGACTGTATTTACTACAGTTTTAGACCCGGTTACGCCTGGGCACCCTTGGAGGTGTTTTTGAGGCATTTTCTACTACTTTAGTCCTGGACGGGGTCTGGGCATGCATATTCGAGACTGAGTCTCTATCTTGATCCTGGAATTACTTCCGGATGACATGTCTTAATACTGAGTTTTAGTATGGGGTCGGGTACCTCCATGGACCTTGCCGCTCTGGGCCTGGGTCTTCGGGCTGCGTGCGCCGGAGGGAAGGGTATACGGTGGAGTAGAGGTATACAGACTGAGTCCTTCCATGGAACCTGCCTGCTGGGCCTGATTGGCACCGGAGGAGGTACATACAGAGGTTCTATTTCACACATCATATCATACCATATCATGCATTGAATTTCACCCTTGTTTGCTGAGTGTTCAGTGTACGCTCCGGTAGTATGGGATGCCGGAGGGTTTGCTTTCACTTGATTGTGTTCCTCAGTTGTGTGGGCGGCCGTTGGGACTGTAGGTAGACTATATTTACTCATGTATTTATTTAGAGCTTGTCTTGGCACCCGGTTCTTGAAAGATTAGTGATGGCTAGCCTATTGAGGCTTTGGTTGTGGGATTTTTGATTATTGAGAGGGCTTTAGAGTCCTATCTTATTGAGGCACTTTTGTGTGGCCTTCTGAGCAGAGTGTGAGACTCTGGCTCTATCCTTGTGGGAAGTTGAGTGGTATCTCTCGGTTATTGTGGCCTAGTTATTTTATCCTAGGGTTGCACTTGTGAGGTAATTCCCTGGTTATGCTATCATGTGATTGAATTGGTGTTATGACTTCCTTATACGCATTGATTCCATTTTGAGTATGTTTGACTGCTCTCTGTCTTTTCCTTTTACTTGAGGTTACCAGTATGCCGCCATTTTCTCAACTCTCTCTTTACTTACTTATATTATTGTGCAAGGACTCCAGGTGTGTTCTCCTTTCCTTCACCTGTGATTCTAAGTAATTGTATCTCTGTGCTAGAATGTGTTACTTGAAGCTCTTGGTTATGGATGATCTGTGCTAGCTCCTTGTGCCTTGCTTATTGCCTCAGTGACTGCTTTCTTGCTATCTGTTACTTACTGCTTTTATATCTTATATGCGCTCAGTCGGCCTATGATACCTACTGAGTACCCGTGGTTTTGGTGCTCATACTACACTTCTGCACTTCTTTGTGCAGATATTAGCTGAGCTTTCGCCGTTGATCACGTTGGAGACTCGTGCAGCTTTTGGATCTTTGAGACTAGGGTGAGCGCCTGACGGTCGGGGCTTGTCTACATCTCATCTGTTGTTCTGTTGCTCCTTGTACTTTCGGAGGCAATTTATGTTGTATTTTGTTACTACTAGCACTTGTATCCTATTAGAAGCTTCTGTACTATTGATACCAAGTCTTGGGGTTGGTGTAGTTTCCTTTATGTATTTATATTCGAGTTTTGCTTTCGCTTATTTCTGCTTGCTGGTGCGTTTTGGTTAGGTAGTAGCCCATTACTAACCGTTCTGGGCTACGGAAATTGGTTCGCCTAATGGGGATGGTAGGTGCCATCATGACTTGAGAAATCGGGTCATGACAACATTCCTTCTACCACGATAAAGATTGAGGCTTTGGCATGTATAATACTTTTCAATCCTTGATTAAGATATTCATCAAAATTATTTAATAAAAAGAATCAAGATCAAGATACCCTATCATAAAATAAAAAATATCTTCTTGTACTTTTGCTCTAGAAGATTGAGGAACATATATTCCTTTATCTTCTTTTATTAATATATGTCATTCATACGTTAATTTAGTTTATACTTTTATGCTACATTGACATTCTTCTAAAGTCAGTTTTCCTCGGCAATTTCTAAATTTTCATAATTTTTTTTAATTATTGCTCTTACACCTTTTAATTTCGGGATGAGTTTAATAGAATAACTGTTAAATAAATTTGAGGAATAGGAAAAAATATTTTTAAATTTTTCAATCATACTTTCAATAGCCATGTGAATTTTTTTAATTTTTTATATTTAAGAAACAGAGATAAAATACCACAAAGACTTCAGAAATAGTTGGATAATAAATTTCAGAAAATTCATTTGTAGCTACACAAAATAATTTTAAAAAATTAATAAATTCTTCTACTTCTTTTCAGTCAGTATCACCAAATTTAATCAACTTGGTCAGCATTATAAGCATTAAAAATATTTATATAGGTATTTGATATTCATGAGCAACTATAAGCATTTAATATAAAGAGTTTCACCTAATTTTAACTTTTTTTGAGACTTTTCTAACTGGAAGATAACACTGTATACAATGTTCAACTAATTCTCGAAGTTAGAGAACTTTTTTGTTAGTTTTAAAAAATTCAAGAATAAGCATGTTGAACTTTAGTACAATCACAATCAAATAACTCAACACCCATCTCTTACAACCAAATTAAAAATATGACATGAATACCTAATATAAAAAATATCTAAATCAAATGGACAAAGTACAAGGATTATACGTTTCTTGTACAAGGATTATACGTTTCTTGTATGTAAGTAATAAAATTAGGGTGTGAAGCAAAATTAAAAGGCAAATCACAAACATTGACCATTTTAGCAATATTTTCACTATCGTCATCTTATTATATGATCATTATGTAATAGGGCTAGAAATAAAAAATGGGATGGAGCGCTTGTTGGGCGAACCCGTAAAGACTTCAACCTGCCCCGCCATGGCTCTCATAGACCCGCCTCGCATAAATTTTCCATGCATATTTATTAAATTTTTTTTAACTGAGTTTGATACTAAAAATAAAATTTGTAAAATTCTTTTCATATTCCCATCATAAAAAAAACATCTAAAATAATTTGATTAATCATTATACTCTAGCAGTCTAATTTTTTTTTAATAAAAAAATTAATTCAAAATTATGTTTAAGCTGAAGAACTCTTCACTTGGCTAGATTCATGGCACTTGTGAGAATTTTAAGTGCCCATAGTGATATCTACCCGAGCTTAGCCTTTTCGTGATTTAAAGCAAGTTTGAAGTTTGATTGAGCTTCTTCTCTCTTTCCTTTCTCTGGCTTCGTCCACGTCTGAAGATCCATGGTCATCAATGGTGTCTTGGATGAAGAAAATGAAGCTTAGATGAGACCTTTTAGTTTCCTTTTTGTGTCTTTTTTCTTTCTTTATTTTCCTTAGATTTTTTGTTTATCTTGTCCTTTGTCTTGTTTCTGGATCCGGGCCAGGTTTGGGCCTGGACCATGAAGAAATTCACTTTGTTACCATTGTTAATGCTCAGATGGCATTTTTCATGCAATTGTTCCATCCTTCCCTGATGTTCCTCCAGGTGCTGGTGAAAGAGCATTTAGAGTACCTGTGTTTGTTGCAGTGTTTGTGGAAAAGAACTCTGGCCCAAAGTGAGTAAATGTTGCGGTACATTCTCCAGGCTAGACTAGATTGGATAGCAAGATTTCTGGTGACAACTTTCTGAAGTCCCATCCCCCGTTATTTTTAGATTGAGTAATGGGAGCCTCAAATGGAGTCCCTTTGGATCTTGTCTATTTTTTTGATAAAGACATGGACTTTTATGAACTGCATGATGTTGTTAGGAATGTGCTCAGGTATGCTTTAGCCAAGGTGGTCCTACCAGCCATGTTTAGAAAATTGGTCTTCCATCCAATAAATTTAGTGTGCATTCTGTCCAAGAGGAATTGGAAGTCAGTATTTTTGGGCATGTTTTGGAATATAGGGCAGCCCAAATATTTTCCAAAAGAAGTTTGTATTTATGAGGAGAGTGTCTGAATAGATTTGCTTGAGCTCATATTTGAAGTTAGAGAAGAAAAGGACCCTGGACTTAGAGAGGTTGATTTTCTGGCCAGACATGAGCATGAAGTTATTGAGGGTGGCACTAATCACTTCACAGTTTTCCTTGTTTGCTCTGGCAAACACGGCCAAATCATCAGCAAAGAAGAATAGAGAAATTTTTGGTTGCTGATTTGGACAGGGTACCAAGCTTTGGTATGGACTTTGTGGTGGATATCTCTTGAAAGGCTTTCCATGCAAAGGATAAAGAGATATGAGGACATGGGATCACCTTGCCTAATGCCCTATGTGGGAGAAAAGTAATCAGTTTTGTTCCCATTGACTAGTACATATATGGAAGAGGATGAGACACAAGACATGATAACAGAGAACTAGATGAGATCGATAAATCTAATGCTCTGATACTAATTTTGTCACGATCAAAATAGCCATGAGTGACACCCACACTAACCCCTTGATGGACAAACTAAGCGTTACCATCTAACTCAAGCCTTAGCCAATTTAATTTAGCAAAATTAAATAACTTACAACGCATAATAGTCAAAATCTAAAAAAAATACTTAATAAAATAATGTGTGAAAAGCTAACTAAGACATCGCCAAGATTCAAAAGTCATCGTATAAAGAATTCTAGCTAACTATGCTTAAGAATATCCAAAAATAACTAATAAATAAGATAATGTCTAGAAAATAGACATCTATCACTATGAAGATCTGTGGTAGCCTAGATAGAAGTAGCTCACCTTCAAACCTATCTACTGAACAATCTAGATGTGATGTCGCGTTGAAGTCTCTAGAACATAGTCTAAACTCAAAAGAAAGTACAAGAGTAGCATCATGTACAAAAACTATGTACTGGTAGGTATTATAGAATGACTCAAAATAGTAGAAATTATATCTCGTGAATCAATAAAACAGGTAGGCAAGTACATCAACACATAATCAATAAGTCAGATAATCAATTAGTCACAAAAATCAGGTAGTTATACACAAACACATACATATCATTATCAAACATTCAAGACATATAAGTCACTATCACCGACATATAAAGTCATCTTAGAACTCTGCAATTATAATCAATCACATCACAAAACATGGATCTTGTCCACACCAATTTCACAACTATAAGGTTCAGTATCTCATCAGTCTCACTCTAACCATATCAGAACTCACAATGATCACTCATCTGTACACACATACTAAAGAGTCTTATTTCTTCCCAATTGATCATGACCTACAAGGGACAACCTAGGGTCCATGTACTATACTAGCATGATACCCGCTCTATAATATATCCGCTCATTCGTAAGCTCACATCGGACTCGAGTCTCTCAACAACAAAATAGTATGTATATTCTTAGCTCTCTCAATATATCTCAGTATGTTTTTATATTCAACTATCTCTCAGGATATCATCAACAAGTACACAAGAATATAACAAGTGTACTACATAATCAGAAGTCATTTTAAAGACAAGCTTCAAACAATTCTTCAAGCTTATTCATGCAATTATTGTCAAGCCAAACAAGTAATCAACCAACCAGTTATATCCGAAAAGCAACCAACATGCTCATCAATTTATAATATATATAAGAAACTAGATTAAGTCTAACTCCACATATCATAACCTACCTCAACTGAAGAATCCGAATCAAGAAAGCTCAATCACAGGGGCCTTTCCTTTCTTCAATGCCTCAGAATGTTCAAACTATAAAAACAATAATTATAAGAGCATTGAATCATCTACTCTTCAATTTTAATCTTTGGGAACTTAAACTCACTAGTTCTACCCTTATTCGAGGTCTATAACATTATCCAAGGGCTAATTTATCACAATCTAGTTCCACAATATCCACATTACCTTCATTTATAAAGTTTGTACTCCAATTTCTCCCTTTTAAGCAGTTTTATGCTAAATGTTCCATTTTTATAAAACTCAAGGTTCCCAATATCTGCCATTCATGTTTAGGAACACTAATTTCATGTTAGAAAGTATTTATCTACACACTAGAAGCATTTTAGATGATTATTATATCTACTCATAGGCTTTCCCATAATTTTCATAAACCTAGGGTTCTAACCCATAATTCCACCATCACAATTTTCCTAACGATTCTATGATATTAACGGATTACTAGGCGAAGATGATAGATTAACTTACCTCAACGAGAAAATCCACCTTAGTCTTGGGAAAATCACTTCTCTGGAGCTCTAGAACAAAGTTTTGAAATTGATGATGTGAGACGCAGAACAAGTGACTTAAACAGGTATTTTGCCTTCCATCTCTCATTGCAGTTGACGGTTTCTCGCTGTGGCAGAACTGCTATGGCAAAATAGGGCTCTCTATGGTGAGCCCTGGCAAATTGCCTTGATCTGTTATGTTGGCACTATGAACACTATGGTAGTCTCACTGCAGTGGGAATCCTTCTACTGCAGCGGTGCCTGAATCAGTAGCTCGAAAATCTGCCCAATAGCCCTATTTCACAACATACTTTTCATACTTAGGACATCACAAAATAATCCAAATGCGGCACCCACTAAAATCACATGCTACAAATTCACTCGTAGTCTTAGAATTTCCTATAAAGATCTGGATTACTAGATCACCCCCTAACGGAATTCGACACCTCAAAACATAATATAATGAATCTAAATTCACTTTAGTTACTCACAACATCAATTTTTATTCTTAAACTGCCCCACGAGATTTTATTAACTCAACTCACTAGGGGAATTCTAACAGGGTACTTATGGTCCTAAACACTCTATAAACGACTAGAAGAATCATTACATATAGAGTGGCTGATGTACATACATTAGTTTTCACCAATATTGCCCGCCTCTTTCTTACCTTGGCTAAAATGGAGTAGTCATAAAGTTCGGTTGGTAATTCCAAGATTCTAACCCAAATTGCTGAATACATTTTCCTTGTCTCAAAACCTATAAAATTTTGATGTCATTACTCTACAAATAGAAATGATCTTTTGACAAATCATGGTCTGTCATGCCCCGAGGCTACTCCCTAGATGTAACACGGGACCTGGGACTGCAAGTGCCCCAAGTTAACCCTTGGTCATAGTATAACTCAGATAATCATAAGAAAACATAGCAGAAGCATAAAGAAGAAGCTAGATAAACCAATCCATATATGATAAAGTCAAGATGGAACATAATCCAAAAGAGAGACTCGAACACTTTCTATGTCTGAAAAGCCTCTTCATATAACATAAGGAGTTGCTGGGACAAGACCCCATCTAACTCTAAATATCAAAAGGACGATAATAAGCTAAACTCAAGAACCAGTCCTTGGGAGATGAGGACTCACCAACACTAGTTGAATGGCCTGCGATCTCTAGCCACGTGTTTGAGGAAGAAAACCTGAATCTGCATCATCAAAAGGATGCAACACAAAATATGCATCAGTACTATGGGATGTACTGAATTTGTGAGATATGCAAAGTCTGAAGTAAATATGCTAGATATGTTATAGAAACTGATATCATGCTAAAACAGTAAAACTGTAATGTAAATGACTCAATGCAATATCATAGGTTAAAACATAATCATAAGTAGTAAGTCTGAAATCTGAGCAAGAGTCAAATACATTTTAAAAGCTAAAACTATTTCTGTGGGAGGTTGTCTTAACAAACATAGACCATGTGAGTTGCATGGAATCCGATGTATCCGCCCCATCGAGAGGACCCAATATACCTTGCCAGGGATAAAGGCATAGCTATGGCGTGATCACTAATTCTAATGCCCAACAGAGGGGACTTATGAACCTATGGGGGCACGTAGTTCTGGGACTAAGGGTACTCTCACCCCGTCCAACTCATTGCTAAATACTACTCCCAAAAACATACATATAGCTCATATAATACTGGGGCATATCTGATACGCCCAAATTACAACTCCAATTACGAAGCGTAAGCGGTCGTCATCAAATATAGAACCCAACTAAGGTTGGGGTCGATCCCACAGGGAATAAGGTGCAAATTAAATCGATAGTGAATTAAATGACTAGTAGTCGATAGTTTCCGGTAAATTGGGGGGTGTTGAGTGAACAATATTTAACCAAAACAAATAATAATGTGCGATTAATAATCAATATGAGAGTGAACTAGGGAAGTGTTCACCATGGCGTCTTAACAATTTTGATTCTAAGCTTAACCGGGTTCTTCCTTTATGTATGTCATGATGTGATTGAAGTAATGGTATCATCTAAACGTTTCTCAACCAAATAGACGAATTTACTTTTCAACTCTCTCGAACTTGAAAAGGTGTGCTTTTTATATTTCAATCCTAAACATCAAGTAGATTAATCTAGTTACAGCATTAATCATAAGACGAGAGTTGGTAGTCTCGAATCATCGTCGTTAATCAAGTTTCCCGGTTTTAATCTCTTTACTCAAGCAAATTAAACCTAGGCATGTTCTAATATTTGCAACCACTAGAAAACGTTAAGCATGAATGATTAACAATGTGACAATCATATATATTGAACCCGTCGCTACCCGGAATCTATATCGCTACTTTAGCCATGGCTCCCACAACCCTAGTTGTGGGAGTTTTAGTTAATCATGCTAGAAGAAGAAGAGAAGAAAGTCATATTCATAATAAGGAGAAGGGATTCTTACAATATAATGAAAACAATCTTCAAGTATCCAAGAACAAGAAAAACCAAGATCCCAAGAACAAATCAAGACACGAATTCAAGAAGAAGAAAACGTGTTGTTGCTCTCAAAACCGACTAAAAACTCTCCTAAAACTCTTGGGTAATGAACTTGTAATGAATAATGTCTAAAATAAACCTAACATAGGGTATTTATAGGAGTCCAGGAAGTAAACCCAAAAAATGTTCGGAATCCGCGTCGCGCGTACTGCCTCAACTTGACGGGCTAGGTGACGGACCGTCACATGCTTGACGGACCATCACAGTGGCCGTCGCCACTAGGCAGTGTGCTGCCTCAACTTGACGGTCTACTTGACGGACCGTCAAGTGTGTGACGTCCCGTCATGGTGGCCGTCACAACTAGGCAGTGTGCTGCTCAACTTGACGGTCTTCTTGACGGACCGTCACATGGGTGACGGCTCGTCATGGTGGCCGTCACTCTTAACCAGTGGCGCTCTTTTGATCATATTTCCTTCCTTTTCTACGTTTTTCGCTATTTCCTGCAATTCCAACATAAAAGCAAAAAAACGACGACTGTTGCTTGAAAACTCACGATTATTCTTAGTTAAAGGAGTCAAATGTGCCGTAGAATGGCGGCACATCAACACCCTCAACTTAAAATGTTCGCTTGTCCTCAAGCAACATGACAACAAAAAACAAAAAGACGACTCAACTAAGACTCGTGTCACTAGCAAATCATGGCCCTTCAACAGTTCATCCGATTTTAAATCAAGCCACCCCCCGGTAGCACACAAATGTATTCAACATTAACTTGCAAGGATCCAAACATGTCATTCAGATATGATAGAACATTATGCATACACACGCGCAACTATCCTAACAGTCAATAGATAATACGGAGATCTTGGTGCCCTCACCACAAAGAAGTCCCACACATAGAATTTTAGGACTAGGTAAGACGCTCGCACTCACAAATGATTTCAAACAGTGCACATGCGATGCCATAGGCTTGCCCTTACTATTCTATTTCAGTTCTTTAGAAAGCCGCTCGGGATCACTACAGGACTTGTTTTGGCTTGTAATGAGGCTTCGGGTGTAGGTAAGATACGTTTGGGGAATAGTGACTAAACCCTCCTTGGAATCACCGACCTACTATTTCCACATAACTTTACTTTGTCCATCCTTATTCACCTCTTTATTTCCTTGTTTCTTGCAAACAGGTGCGGCCTCTTTATTTTGACAACTCTTTTTATTTCTTTTTCGTTCTTTTACATCTCCTTTTCATTTTTTTTCTTTCTTTTCTTAGACACACACCCGGAGTTTTCATTCTCTTCACAACCAATCTTATCCATCCAAATTTTCTTATCATTCACCTCTTTAGTAGCCACCCTCAACTTAGGCTGATTGCCTGAGTTGAGGTGCACGATGTCCAAGGAAGGACCGGGGCCAAAATAGTGATTCAAAGTTTAAACAGGGAACGGTGACTGGTTATTGAAAGAACAGGGTCAATTTTTTGCTCAAATAGGGATCAAAGGGATTATTTACATTTGGACGGTCTTATAGGCTAGGTGGTCTGCACACAAAAAGGGCCTGTGATCCTTTCCTAAGCAACCAACTTCAAACTTAACAAAATAGACCGGGCAAGTTCTAGATGCATGCACAGAGTAAGAATTTATAACAATATTCTCACACACACTTGGCACCAAGAACCATACCACTACCAACTATCAAGACAACAACTCGGCTTAAGCATACTTATTCCAATCATAACCACACAATGACATCCAAGGATCCAGACAGTCAATCATTTCAAACATAAGTACAAAATCTTTTTCAGAGGGGGCTCCTTTTAGTTAAATTTTCAAACAGCCATGCTTGCTACGGACATCACAATTTTTTTTAAAAAAATTTAAACGACAACCTAAACATGCCGGTTCTACTAGATAGCACACCGGAGGAAAAGAAACACGGCAACAAAAACCTCCGGTGGTGGTACTCCTACCCCTAACAAAATAATTTAGCATTGTCCTCAATGCTCAAGGAAACATATATTCAGAATAAAGGAATAGGGGTACCTGGGAAACCTAGGTTTCCGTACGCGGCTCATCATCATCTGGGGTCTTTTCAGACTCCGGTACAGCACTGGAAGATGCCCCACCTGCTTGGGCACGCACTCTTTCCTGTCGCAGCTGCTCATCTATTACCGACCGCTGCTTCGCGACCTCTAACTCATCCTCCTCAGCTGATATCTTTTTGTGCTTCCTCTTCTTTGATTTCTTTACCCCACTTTCACCTGTTTGGGGTTCACTAATTTTCAGTGGCCGACCCATCAAATCCACTATCGTGGGTTCTTTGTCCAAGTCCACGAACTCCGAAGTCTCCTCATAAAGCGCTTTTTCTTGCTTGAGGGCTGTGATATCCTTTTTCACCTTTTTTAGCTCCGCATCAAATCTCGCCAGGTCCGGGATGCTCATTTCGTTTAGCCTTGCATCCATCCGGGTTTCCATCGCATCTACCCTTGCGCGCAGCCCCTCAAATGGCTTCAGAGCCTCCCGTATTGCTTCATCAATGGTGGGTTTAAACAAGTCCGTCCATGCAGCAATTTGTTTATCCAATTGCTTCTACTTTTGCACAATTTTAGCAAAGTTTCGGGGGTTCATGTGATATTCTGGTGGTAGAGAAGGCCTTGCCGCAGTGCCGGAGCTTTCAGCAGTTGCTCTCGTTGTCTGTGAAGTTATCGGATCAAACACCGCAAGTGGAATTTCTATGCCAGATAGGGTGTCGGTTGCCTCAGAGGTGGTTGTGGTTGGCTCCTCGAAGATCTAAGGCTTATGAATCCTCATTTAAAACTTAGTGTCATCCTTTGATTTGTCAATATTCTGCCTTGATGACGCTGTCACTTGCTTATCAATACCATCCCATATTGGCACCTCTGCACGCCTGCATAACTCAGTCACTAGACACGGGAACGACAAAGAAGAAGTAGTTTTGATGGCTCTGGTCCGCATCTCGTCTGCAATTATCATTCCGAAGTTGATGACGTACCCGGCTATCAAGCTTGCCACAAGGATGGCTCTTCCCTCATCCAAATTATTGTCTCCTCCTGTTGGAAATAACTTGAGCCGCACAACCACCCACCAAAACTTGGCTACGAAGCTTAGTGATTGCTTCGATATCTGTCCCCTCTGAGTCAGCCAAGAAGGTGAGCCATCAGTCAATGTTCGGGCCAACCACGGTCTCTGCGAGTAGGCGTTAGAAATCTTGTCATGGAACTCTGGCATGTCAGGTGGAGGGATGTATTCCGGGCCAAACAGGACTCTGTTGATCATTTCCCGTGAGATGTCCACTTGTTTACCCCGAACTGGCACCCTGTCCTGCCTTGGTGCTGATTTGACCCCTTTTCCTGGCTCACATTTGCTTTCCAATAGTGCCAAGTAGTTGACATAGAATTCCCGGACTAGTTCTGGATAATAGAATCCCGGGGGCGAGCTCATCCACTCGAGCTGATACCTCTGGTACTGTGTCTGAAGAACTGGGTATTCAGGCAGATCTGTGGTCATGATTTGCACTTCTTCAGCTATCGGTCTTTTGTGGCTTCTCGACATCGTTTTGGTAAGACCGTCAAGATAGTGCTTCTGAGCCTCCTTAAATGCCCACCGGATCGATTCTCTGTCCGTGGGTGCACTCCCTGCAATTTTGGTGGTTTAGGGACCACCTACATCCTTCAGATTGGGGCTGGAGCTACCACTTTCATCCTATCCACTACCGCTCCCTGACTCACTGCTAGATGACCCACTCTCCTCTTCTGACTGGGAGACTTGGGTGGTTCTTCGTTTAATTAGCCTAGTTTGGTAAGTCGGGGCTGCAACTATTTCTTCGTCGCTACTCGGTTCATCAATTAGGGTCCGAGTTGTAGCGATCCTTTCTTTCTTCTTTAGTGCTTGACCGCGACGCGGTTGTTGTTTTGGGGCCATGTACCTGCACGTGAATGAGTTCAAACATGTGAGAACAGGAGAACACAATATAATACGTACTGTCTCGGAGTGATGGTTTGGGTGACGGTCCATCACAGGTGTGATGGACCGTCATACCGACCGTCACTTTGAGACAGTTGGTCTGTCTATTATTGACGGCTTGACTGACGGACCGTCACGCATGCGACGGGCCGTCACGCCAACCGTCACTGCTAGACAGTAAATTTTCTCCTTCTTTGAGGCATTTCATCGAACACCTTGTGCTCTTTTCGGGATATTGCTATTTTTTGTGGTATTTGATTTCATACGGTCACCACCCAACCAATAATTAATCTCATGGGTTACTCAAGACTTCACCCATGTCAATCTTATGATTTCAAACAACAATGATACCCTATTTCTACCCAACAACATTTTACATTATCTCAATTTCATAAATATACAAACCCAACAATTTCCTTCGTATTTCTTCATGCTACTCAAATAATCTCAACGATGAAGAGTTTAGAATCATACCTTGATCTTGTTAGGTAGAAGAAATTGCTATTCCCTTTTGATTTGTATGAACCGATGGACAACTTAGCGGGAATTTGTTGGTTTGGTGCGTTTTGAACGATGGTGAAGAAAGGTACTTGGGAGCAAATTGTAGACCAACTTGGAGAGGAGACGGATTGTGGTTTTTAATGGAGGTTTGGAGTTTGAGATTAGAAGATAAGTGGTAAAATGATGAAGATGAAATTAATATACTCGGAAGGGTCCCGTTGGTTTTGGGTCGGGTTGCTTTTAAAATAAAAACTTACCTGATGCAGCTGCCTAGAGTGACGGTCCGTCAACGCCTCGACGGTCCGTCACTTAGGGCGTCACATTTAGGCAGTGAGCCCCTGTGAGGATTATGGTTGACGGCCCGAGATGACAGTCCGTCACGTCTTTGATGGTCCGTCGAAAACACCGTCACTTTAAAGCAGTGGGCATTAATATTTTGTCAATTTTGTGACGGTCCGTGTGACAGTCTGTCGTATAGTTGACGGCCCATCAACGGTCACCGTCACTCTTAGACAGAACCTCTGATACGTCCATTCTTTGTACCTGCACACTCAACGCACATATTAACCAATTCTAACAAATCAAATTTTTCTAAGACTATACTACAACAACAATTTATGGGTTGCCTCCCATACTTCGCCTGATTTAACGTCGCTGCACGACGCGGGTGTCTTGATTACTCAGACTTCATCAAGATACACCAGAGACAGAACATGTACCTCCTCCAGGTGGCCCAGATATTGCTTTACTCTCTGCCCATTTGCTTTGAAAAACTCACCATCATTATTTTTGAGTTCAATCGCACCGGATGGGAATACTTGGTGTACTTTGAATGGTCCGGACCATTTGGATTTGAGTTTCCTGGGAAATAATTTGAACCTTGAGTTGAACAACAATACCAAGTCCCCTACCTTGAACTCCCTTTTCTCAATCTTACTGTCATGGTACAGCTTCATTCGTTCCTTGTAGAGAGCGGACCTCTCATATGCTCGCAATCGGAACTCGTCCATCTCATTTAATTGTTCCAACCTTAGTTCCGATGCCTCTTTCCAACTTAGATTTAACTTTTTGAGCGCCCAAAGGGCCTTGTGCTCAAGTTCCACGGGCAAGTGACATGCTTTACCAAAAAAAAATTGGTAAGGAGACATACCTATTGGCGTCTTAAATGCTGTTCGGTACGCCCAGAGTGCGTCATCCAGCTTCCTCGCCCAATCTCGCTGGTTCACATTCACAGACTTAGCCAAGATCTCTTTAATCTCCTGGTTCGACACCTCGACTTGCCCATTGGTTTGGGGGTGATAAGGTGTGGCTACCTTGTGTTGCTTCACTCCATATTTTGCTAGAGCAGCCCGGAACACCTTATTACAAAAATGTAAACCTCCATCACTGATGATTGTGCGAGGGGTGCCAAACCGAGCAAAGATGTTTATTTTTAAGAACGCCACCACACTTCTCCCTTCGTTATCGGCTAAAGCAACCGCCTCTACCCACTTTGACACATAATCCACCGCTACCAAGATGTAGCGGTTCCCGTAAGAACTTTCAAACGGGCCCATGAAATCTATTCCCCATACGTCGAACAATTCAACCTCGAAAATAGTGGACATGGGTAGCTCTTGTCGGTGAGAGATTGCTCCTCTTCGTTGGCATTGATCACAGAACTTGGAAAATTCATATGAATCTTTCTGGATTGTCGGCCAATAATAACCACACTGTAAGATCTTACGGGCGGTTCGATTACCCGCATGATGTCCTCCAACTGGGGACGAATGGCAAGCTTGCAAGATGCTTGTCATTTCCGCTTCCGGTACACATCTCCTCACTATGTTGTCAGCACACAACCGGAATAAATACGGCTCATCCCAGAAAAACTTACTTGCATCATGGAGAAACTTCTTTTTCTGGTGGAAGTTCAAATCTTCCGGGATCATGCCACTCACCGCATAATTTGCAAAGTCAGCATACCAAGGCACCATATCACGTGACGCAGCCATCACCTGCTCATCCGGGAATGCATCATCAATCTCCGGTTCATCTATTATGTTCTCTTCCCTCTCAAGCCTGGACAGATGGTCCGCTACCTGGTTCTCACACCCTTTTCGATCCTTGACTTCAAAGTCAAATTCCTGCAACAATAGCACCCATCGGATTAGTCGAGGTTTTGCATCCTTTTTGGTCATCAGATACCTCAAGGCTGCATGATCTGTGTGCACCACCAGTTTTGTACCAAGTAAGTACGCTCTGAATTTCTCAAAAGCATATACAACCGCCAGCAGCTCCTGTTCTGTCACTGTGTAGTTCTTTTGCGCCCCATTCAATGCTTTACTAGCATAATAAATGGGATGGAAAAGTTTGTCTCGCTTTTGTCCCAGAACAGCTCCAAGTGCAACACCACTTGCATCGCACATTATTTCAAACGGTTTGGACCAATCCGGGGCAATTATAATAGGAGCATCCACTAG